>OZ023264.1:98889421-99276921 GCA_964006375.1 Tillus elongatus | reverse complement strand
AGGTCTAATGGTCTATATATATATATATATATATATATATATATATATATATATATATATATATATATATATATATATATATATATATATATATATATTAATTTATGATTTAGTCATATACTGATTTTTAGTTTGCGCAAAATGGTGTTATTTTAAGTTACTAGCTCTCAATTTTTATTTACAGCAAGTCCCCGCTTAACATTCTAGTTAGGGATCTACCAATCACGAGGTTAAGTGAAACAACGTAAAACGAATGACTGTGAATGAATATAATGTACATACATAATATTATGTACATATTTGTGACTGCAAAATGATTAAAAAACAGTATTCATTTACGTATGTATTATGTACATGCCCACACATTATATTGTGTACTCCTTTTTTACCAACTATTTTAGACTTTTTTTTAGAATAACAAGGATATACTGAATCAGTTTCAACGTTAAAGGATACATTTGCCTACAACAAACTGCGACGTTATAATGAAACAACGTTAAATTAGACGACGTTATGCGAGGAGTTACTGTATATAACCATAGTCTAAAATTTATGTAAAATATTTATAACCATTTTAGTGAATTTATTTTTTAAAAACTTCACTATTGAGGAAATCGCGACTTTCGAATTCTGAAATATGTCTTCAAATGAGCGCGAACTAGACCTAGAACCCATATCCGGGATCAGTTAAAATATATATATATATATATATATATATATATATATATATATATATATATATATATATATATATATATATATATATATATATATATATATATATATATGTCACACTGATAACTTAAATAATAATGGACCGATTTTTATAAAATTTGGTGTATGCCTTCCTTTGACAATTGGCTTGGATAGGTTCATTAGCCAAGAAAAGCGGACCAGTTTCTCCCGCAAAATTTTGCGTTTCCTCTCGAAAAGTTTATATATCTCCGGAAATAACAAAGCTATAGCTTTAAAATTTGGTAGCCGAGCTTACGTCGTTAAAGCTGAACTATGTACCGAAATTTAGATTTCTAAGTTAAAAGAAAAAAGTCTGAACGCAGCAAGTGTGTTATGGAAGTGAATTTTTATAAAAATTCTTTGAATAGCAAATATGTCTTTTTAATGCAAGCAGTCATCAATTTGGTTACTGGTATAACTTATATAGTAGAAACAATGTGCCATATTTTATCAAAATAACTTATTTTTTGAAAATGTACAAAAAATTTTCGACAATAGACTTTAAATGTTGGTTTCCTAGTCAACAAACTTTAGGTTAATAGCAAATTGAGTTATTGAAATTTGAAGCATTTAATGAAAATTTGCTACCGAAACACACTTACCGCGTCTCGATTTTTTTTCGTGCAAACATATTTCGTTAAAAAAGATGCAATAAAATAAGGGTGTTCGAAAAAAAATTGTAGGGATCACCAACGACTTATGGGCCAGCCGGTGATTGTCAAAATAATTTTATAAGATGCAGCTCAAGACACCCTAACTTATAAAAATTTCTCTTGTATAATAATAATTATATTGAGCTTTACCGTAGAAATGCGTCACCCTGTATATATGTAAATAAATAAAAACTGAACGTAAACCCGGATATGGATTCTAGGGGGTCTAGTTTGCGGTCATTAGAAGAAATCTTTTTAAAATTCTAAAGTCGCGGTCCCCGCATTTGCGAATTTTTTGTACGAAAATTAGCTTAAAATTATGGACCGTTAAGCCACAAACTACCGCCAAAGCATCAGATAGAAAATAACTAGCCTGTTTCATATCAGCCCTTTTTGTAAAACTTCGATCCTTTATATCTGTTGACAAAACATAACCAACACTGTTTAGGCCACCCACTAACATTAATAAAATCGTTAAGGAATAATTTGCACTTGTATATTAAAATTTGCAAATAACGCAAACAATTTGTCAACTGAAATTGAAAACAGATAAACGATCTAATAATATACGATAAACGTCAGTTACAGCTTGTAATTACAATTGACCTGCGCAATAATATCAAATGTTTCACTGCTAGGTAACGACTCAGACATACTAGATCTCATATACCTATAAACCAGTTTTTACCATTGTCAACAAAAAGCGGTGATATTAAAAATAAATGTTTCAAATTTGAATAGCTCAATTTTCTGTAAATCTACAAATCTGAATTTTGGTACCTAGTTAGGTCTTTCCAAAATCAACATGTCCACCAAATTTCATCGAAAAAGCTTTATAATTTTCGGAGGAAAAATTTTTTTTTTAAAGGAAACTAATGATTTTCCCGGAAAACCTGGTCCAATTTTCCTGGATAACGAACTCGTCCAAGCTATTAATAATAGAAAGGCACTTGCCGAGTTTCATCAAAGTCGGTTAATTATTTTTTGAGTTATCGGTTGGATACATATATATATATATATATATATATATATATATATATATATATATATATATATATATATATATATATATATATATAAACATATAAAAATCGAAACTGACCCCGGATATGCGTTCTGGGTGCCCAAATTCGCGCTGATTTGAATTTTTTTTTTGCAAAGTCTCACCATCGATACCTCTCTATTAGTGATTTTTTTAAAATAAAAATTCACTAAAAAGTGATAGGCATTTAATGCAAAAATATTTAGTGACTTTTGAATGTTGAAAAGATTTCTTCAAATGAGCGCGAACTAGGCCCCATATAACCCATATCCGGGTTAATTTCAGTTTTTATCTGTTTTCATATATACAGGGTGACGCATTTCTAGGGTAAAGCTCAACACATCCATTATTATACAAGATATGAAAAAAAATTGTATACGTTAATTACACGGTGTCTGGAACTGGATCTTATAAAATTATTTTTACAATCAGAGGATAAGTCGCTGGTGATACAATTTTTTTTCTTAATTAAACACACCTTATATTATTGCACAGTTTGCATTTTCCATTGAAAGATAATCCATGTTTGTAAGAAAATAAATTATGGATTCAGCAAGTGCGTTATAGTAGCGATTTTTCAAAAATGTTTTTTTTCGATAGCTGTTTATATATTTATATATTTACTATTAACCTATGGTTCGTTGGCTAGGAAACCAGTTTTTTTGGGAACATTTTAAGTTTATTTTCGGAAGATTTTTGTAACATTTCAAACAATAGAGTTATTTTGGTGAAATATGGTACAATGTTTCTTCTATACAGGTTATACTGTTAACCAAACTTGATGATTAAAAAAAAAGATATATATCCTATTAAAAATTATTTTTACGAAAATTCACTACCATAACGCCTTTGCTGCGACCAGACTTTTTATTATTATTATTAAATACTCATAGTTTCATATCACAAGCTGTCAAAAATAACAACGGTATTTAAGGTTGTCATTTTAAAGTTCCATTTGACATTTGTAAAAACAATTTATGAAAATGTAAATATGTATAGATAATCAGATTCATTATTTCTACCTTTTTTGCACCAAAGTTTGTTTAAATATTTCAATATTTTTCCTCAAAAATTCATTAAAAAAGCCATAATCTAATCAGTTAATATAATCAAATAAAAAACTGGAAAAAAATGTGTTAAACTGATCTCTAAGTGAATTATGGTATGCTATTATAAATGCGTGTATTTCCAAAACTATAGTCTTTAGGTATAGGCGGTATAATACAATAAATAATGTAGGTGGTTGAAACCGAAATAGATATGGTTGTAAATTTTAGATGAGGCAAGTCTTGGTAAAAAGTATGAGTCGTTATTTTAGAAATGTCAAAATTACATTGACCTTGTCAAAGTTTGGAAGCTAAATATAAATTGGGTATGTGTACAGCAATTGCAAATCTAAAAATTAGACATCAAATTTTTTTGTGATTATTTAAATAATTTTGATTATGTTACAACGAATTATTTACAGTATATACATATATTATAACTAAGAAAAAAACATAAATGTGCATGTCCGAGTTAACAGCAAGAAATCCTCGGTGTTTCCTTAGTTAGTTAGTACAATGGGCTGTGAAAACATCTGGAGTCCAGGTGTCCATGTACAACATTCTCAGCCTCGCCTTAAAATAAGAAACTCAGAGTCACTGTTTATTGCGATACAAGCTAGGATTAGCCCACCGCATCAAATTCGTTTCAAATAAGCTTTAAAGTGTATACTGAAGGGTGCGCTGGAATCAGTCTTTCCTGAGTAGCCACAAGTTGGTTTATTACATGTATGCACAAGACCCATAAATGGCAACTCACACAAAAAATATGAAACTGCTAAGTATTTCTCAACGAATTGATGAAATCACCCTCTGAATGTTTCTACACGTCTGTGGTGCGATGAAGAATCATGACGCATATACATTTTTCGAGGAATGCATATCATTCGGTTATTTTCATCTGTGGCAACCCCAAAAAGTTGCCATAATCTGAGCAGTAGCCACAATAGAGTACTATTCTCACACACGTTGTCATAATCATTGCATCACAAACACACACACACACACACACACACACACACACACACACACACACACACACACACACACACACACACATATATATATATATATATATATATATATATATATATATATATATATATATATATATATATATATATATATATATATACATATAAATTCAAACTGACCACGAATATGTGTTCTAGGGGGCCTAATTAGCGCTCATTTTAAGAAATTAGTGATTTTTTTAAAGAAAATTCACTAAAATCAGGACAAAATTATTGAAATTGGAGTGACTAAAATCAATAAAACATAATGCTAAATTTAAAAAACTATCAAGATTAGGACTGGTTCATTTTCTCAAATTTGGTAATTTCTAAATAAGTTTCGAGTTATATGAATAAAATGCCATAATCTACTTAACACTAATTAATATATTTAACGAAATTTTCATTTTTTTAAACTACTTAAGAAACAGACATTGTAAAACTAAGTCACGTGGCCAGTCTTTCGACAAAAGTGAGAAATGTTTGAAAAACAGATATTCGATTCTAAAATGCAACATTTATTTTTTAACTTTATTTTTATTGGGTCAGTTAGTGTGTGGTACATGTATCCGGTTTTAGTTCAGTGTAAATATAAATAAAGTCATAGATTTTTATTGAAACAAATAAACAGCACGACCTAATGCTTGGGTCTCTTTAGCGATATGGCATCATTGCTCTTTTAACATGACAGTATTCGATTTATGACAAGATCCCTTTTAACGATGGTGTATAGGCACTTTCCAATATTAGAATGCAGTATAATAATGGGATATGCTAGATACTAGTAAATAGTGTCCTAGGTAAATATATTTCATATATATCTCTAGTGGTGTATTTTTATTTGTAATAGATTCGGTCTGTACAAAAAAGAAACTGTACTAGGAAATTCCGGTAATGTCAAACAGCAGTACGGGCAAGTTAGGGATAATGCTATTAAATGATGCTACCATTTTGCTATACTAGTAACCATTGTATGCTGATATATTGGTGTATTAGGAAATACTTTAATATAATTTTGTTTTTGTGGTGTTATTGCTGTAATAGGAGTTTGTCGGTAAGATGCTTGTAGTGTATGACATGGTCACGACATTATTTTGTAAATAAGGTGAATTTACTGTACTATGTCCTTCCTTTAGGATAAAGTACGCACCCCCGAGGAAAGCCGGTGTGCAAGTGCGGCGCTTGGCAATGGGTAGCGTCGGTCTCACAGGTAATTCTTTTAGCATTTTCGCTATTTAACGTCCCCTTACTTTGAGGAAAGCCGGTGTGCAGGTGCGGCGCTTGAAAAGCGTAGCGTCTGTCTCACAGGTAATTACTTGTAGCATTTTCTCGATTTAACGCCCCCTTGCTTCGAGGAAACCCGGTTTGCAGGTGCGGCGCTTGGAAAAGCGTAGCGTCGGTCTCTCAGGTAATTCTTGTAGCATTTATGCGTCAAGGAAAGCCGGTGTGCGGGTGCGGCGCTTAGAAAGGCGTAGTGTCTGTCTCACAGGCAATTATTCGTGGCATTTTCGCGAGTTAACGTCCCCCTTAGCAAGTCAGAAGAGTCGTATCGAGCACAAGTGTCAGAAATACTGCCCGGAAAGGAGGTTTTCCCGGGAAACTTTTAACAGACGAGACCCAGGAAGCGAACAGCGGTCCTCGCTTGGTGGCGATGGAGCGCCCTGATGGGACGAGAAGAAACGACACCAATGGTGAGTGTAAACTTGCATTTGACCTATGCTACCCCTATCAAGAGATGGCCTGGCTTAAATAAAGTTTACGTACCTCAGCAGTATTACCCTGAAACAAAATAATTATAAAGGGGCATTTGTAGGGTTTGTTGCCATGACTCCACTCAATATATCTCAAAATACTCTGTTATCCTTAAGATTAGGGGTGTACGGCGGCCGTTCGCCTCATGGCGTAGCTTAGACATAATCTAAACGCAATGTCGGCGGCGACAAAAGTAGGAACTTTAGTCTTGATAAATTTTTGTGTATGTTAGGCTCATGCATTCATTGTATGTAACTTTAAATTTGTTAACGTTAAAATATAGGTGTATGTGTGGCCCTGTTTAGTAATAATATCAAAAAATTCTTAACATAAACTAGGAAATAACATAATTGTTATTTCCTAGTTTATGTTTATAATATGACATCGACCGATCTCTCATAATTTTCATTAGCTTTAAGATTTTATTGGAATATTTTTTGATATCTGTGTGTCCCTTGTTTTCTTTATTTGAGTCAGGCCCTGTGGCACCGAGGCTAGCTGAATTTGAAATAGCGAAAAAGAGAAAGAGCACAATTTTTAGTAGTGAAACCTCAATACGCATACTATCCGATAATGGAAATATTTCACACTTTAAAGTAAGACAGAGTGAAGTTAGGAATAGGTTGTGAAATTGAATTTTGAACTTGAAACTTGAATTTAAAGCTATGACCTTTATTGAAACTTGAATTTTAAAACTATGACATTCATTGAAATTTGAATTTAAAGCTACGACCTTTATTGAAAGCTACGACCTTTATTACCGTTCACCTTGAAGGATGTGGCATGCATCTTGTAGCTTAGCAAAGTCCGTAAATGGGCCTACATGGCAATGAATTTGCTCCCCCATATGCGTGACATATAACTATCTATAACTAACTCACATTTCCTCCTTGATTGGGCATCTAGGTGAAGTCTTATTCCATGAGATGCCAACTTTTCGACAAGACCTGAGAGACAGGCAGATTATGAAAGTCCGCGATTTCCAAAAGTTCAGCATGATCGCAGTGATATGGCAATCTGAAGGCCCGATAATCAGTCAAATCCACGCGCATGTGTTTCTCCGCATACAAGGAAGTTAGCAGGATGTTAGGGTTATCATAATGAGTGAAGTCGACCTTCCTGAGGATATAAGTTGTGGGGTAAGCCTTCTCATTACGTCCAATAAGGTATTTAGGTTAAGCTCTCAGCATAAACATAACCGAGCGATGCCTAGGTGAATTTTCTGTCTCTTGAAATGCCAACTTTCCGATTAAAGACCCCTAGGGCACAAGCATGAAGCTCACGCGTACAAACCTATTAAGCATGGTAGAAAAAGAAAAAGCAACCTAGGTGCGCAATACCCCAAACGCGTATGACTATTATTAGTGCCAGTGACGTAAAGGGAAGAGTGAAATGTATCGGTTAGATTGGCGTCAGATTCTACTGTGCTGTACCTATTAGCTCCATCAAAATCACAAAATGAAATAGAAAAATGAAACCAAAAATCTGAAATCGAAGCACCACTCAAAATATCAATCTATAATTCGCACGCCACTGGAACATAAATACACAGTGCTTTAGATCTGAATGCGCATCTCCGAGCATTCACCTCCGATTGTAGCAGGCGGGTCGACAACATGACACATCTGTTAGGAATAGGTTCTAGGTTAAGATCAGCTGGCAGGGTATGTCGCCAAAGGGTCTGAGCTCATGATGTTTACTGTGTGTATTGGTTGGGGCTCGCATTATATTTAATAAATGAGGTTAAACGAACAATCGCTTTTTATTTCTCTCACAAAATTCCGATTCATGACTAAGAACATTTTCCACGACGTAGGGCCCTCACACGAACACCCGGCGAGGGTGACCCAGAAAACTCTGATGTGCAGGTGAAAAGAACACTCTAAGGTAGGTGGTTTTTAGTTCTTCCGATTGCTGTGTACGTGTAAGCTGTAAGCTACTGCAATATTCAGTGCTGGGAAGAACTGAGCAATATACTCACTCAATATTTACGACTCTTGTTGTTCATTGTATTTTATATTATTTGTGCAGCAAGTTAAGGGTTTTTTGTAAATATAGGTAAGGAGAGGGGGAATATTACACTTCCCAGCCGTGACCAGGATTCCAAATTAACTTGCCGTAAAACTACTATAATTTTGCCATAATTAGGCGGATAATTAATTTCACCTGCATTTTTTTCTGGGTTACTACAAATTTAAAGTCGCTTAGCGGCTTACACTGTTGGTTGCATGTGACCGGATAGCCATGATTTCAAATCGGAGTTTTGAACAGAGAGAAATATGTTTAGTTGGGTTTTATAGAATACTGCCGGTGAAATGTATGTTTCAGAAAACATAAGCACAAACAAGAAGTCACACGAGACGATTGGAGCTTTCTAGTCATTGAAGAAGCACGCACAGAGGGTGGACAGGCAGAGATGGCGATCTGAGAGGAAAACCAGACTGCGTTGGTGCCGCCAAGAGGACAATTCCGAACCATTTATTTCGTCGATATTAAGGGAGCATAGTTAGTAAAATTAGGAATCATTTATTAAGGGCACACAGGTTAGAGTAAAATAATAATCATGTTAATATTGAATAGGGTTACTGAGAGCGGCTAAGTGCTATGTGCAGCGGGTTGATATTAGTAGGTAATAGAGCACTTGAGCCAGCCAGGAGTGGGGATACCCCCACTAGTCCCTTAGGGGGCGGAGACCCTATTGACCCCTATTGACGGAGCCCCACCCCCTTATGGGCGTGGCCACGCCCCTTGCGTGCGTAGCCCCAACCCCTTGTAGGCCTGGCCACGCCCCAAGATAGCGTCCAAAATAGCGGAATAAAAAACGGCGGCTTTCGTTTTTTTAAATGGCGGCTTTCGTCTTTAAAAATGGCGGCTTTCGTTTTTAAAGATGGCAGTCTAACCTGTAAAGGTGACAGCTTTGACGTTTATCAGTCTAACCTGACATTCAAAAACTACATCACCCATCTAAACCAGAATATGAGGAGCTCTAACCTGAGATGACGTATTCCAAGATGGCAACCGTTGACACGAAAATTCAAAAATTTAAAAATATTAAAAGGCATCTAATACGACCTGTTGAAAGAAGAGGATCTACCATTTTGATTTCACATATCATGACGTATATAAATATGGTGGTTAACGCATGCGCAAAAAAACTTTTTTAGTTTTTAAGTTAAACCACACGTGTTTGATGTCATGTCACTCGTCTTAGTAAGTAGAATTCAAATATGACATACGCGCATGTGCAAACCAACTTTTTTCAGTTTTTAAGTAAACCCATGAATAAATAAACAGGAAGCTCAGAAACAATGGTTGGTTACAGGTTCAATTCCCGATGTTTGCAACTTTCTTAGTTTCTTAGTTAACCCCCACGTGTTTGGTGTCATGTCACTCCTCTCAATAAGTAAAATTCAAATATGACATATGCTCATGTGCAAACCAACTTTTTCAGTTTTTAAGTAAACCCCATGAATAGCTAAACAGTAAGCTCAGAACCAATGGTTGGTTACAGGTTCAATTCCCGATGTTTGCAACTTTCTTAGTTTTTTAGTTAACCAATGTGTCTGGTGTCGTGTTATCTCGTCTCAGTAAGCAGAATTAAAATATGGCATACGCGCATGCGCGAACTAAATTTTTTATTCATTGGTTTAAAGTTATGATGTTTTATATAATTTTACTCGTCTTAATGAGTAGAATTCAAAAATAAAAAGATCGAACATTTTGATTTCATGTCATGACGTTTTATAAAGATGGCTGTTGACACATGCTCAAACCAACTTTCTTTGTTTTTCAGTAAACCCTCACGTGTTTGGTGTCATGTTACTCGCCTCAGTAAGCAGAACTAAAATATAACATACGCGCATGCGTGAACTAACTTTTTTATTTATTGCTTTAAAGTTATGATGTTTGTGTCATTTTATTCGTCATAGTGAGTATAATTCAAAAATTAAAAGATCCACCATTCTGATTTCATATGTCACGACGTTTTGTAAAGATGGCTGTTGACGCATGCTCAAATCAACTTTCTTAGTTTTTTAATTAACTCCCACGTGTTTGGTGTCGTGTCACTTGTCACGGTAAGCAAAATTGAAATATGGCATACGCGCATGCGCAAACCAACTTTTTTATTTATTTGTTTAGAGGTATTATGTTTGGTATTATTTTATTCGTCTTAATGAGTAGAATAAAAAATGGTGTCTAAAGCTTGTGCGAAAATGAGATAAAAACTTAAAACCCTTATCGCGGAAGATCCGTGAGATGTACGAGAGAACGCATGCACGGTGTTAAGGAGACCAACCCAAATTGGAATATACAATAAAATGGCCACTTCCGGTCTCAAGTTTAAATCCTTATATCTTTTAAACGGAAAGTGATAGGAACCGACTTCAAAAATATATCGTTTCGTAACAAGGTCTACAGGAAAATGAGATAAAAAACTTAAAAAACCCTTATCGCAGAAGATGGGTGAGATGTACGATAGAACCAATACATGCACGGTGTTAAGGAGGCCAAACTAAATTGTAATATACAATAAAATGGCCACTTCCGGTCTAAAATTTAAATCCTTATATCTTTTGAACGGAAAGTGATAGAAAGGAACCGACTTCAAAACAATATCGTTTCGTAACAAGGTCTACAGGAACATGAGATAAAAACTTAAAACCCTTATCAGTAGGTATAGATGGAGAGTTCTGAGCCCTCCGCCACCTCCGCCAGGCTACTGCGCCGGCGCGAAGCGCCGGCATGACGTCACAGTGACGCCATTGGGTGGGGTCGGGGCGGAGCCCCGCCCCGCCCCGTTTTGGGCAAAGCCCCACCCCGTGGGGCGTAGCCCCGCTCCTTTTGGGACGGAGACCCACCCGCCCACTTGGGCGGAGCCCAATACGCGACCACACCCGACCACACCCCGACCACACCCCGACCACGCCCCGACCACACCCCGACCACGCCCCGATCACACCCTAACTGGCGCGAAGCTGTCAATGTAAGAGGCTCCGCCATTTTGATTTTTGCAAAAAGTGACGTAACAAATATGTCGGTTAGCGCAGGCGCAAACCTAAATTTTTAGTTTTTGATTAAAGTCTTAATCGTGGGGTGTCGTTTTACTCGGCTTGGCAAGCAAAATTAAAAAATGGTATTTGCGCAGGCGCAAACCTAAATTTTTAGTTTTTGGTTAAGTTCTAAGTGTGGGGTGTTGTTTTACTCGGCTTGGCAAGCAGAATTCGAATTTAATGTATACGCATGTGCAAACCCAAACTTTTAGAGTTTTCGGTCTAAGCCTTAGGTGTTTGGTCTTAGAGCTCAGCAAGCAGATTTTAAAAATTTTAGAATATGTGAATGCCCGGCATGCTCGATATCGCAACATAGCAACAACTACATGTGTAGAACAACCTTGACACGTGACAGGAAATGAGTCATATGTTTACCATCTCAGTCAGATGATATTATTTAAAGAAAGCAAGATGTTAGCATTTTAAGGTTGAAAATAAAACAACTGATTTAAACACAATTAATTTATTAGGATAAATTCACAAGACTTACATACTAAAATATTACATAATGGCTCTTACAATGCCAATTAGAGGTTTATATTCAAATACACAATCATGAATAACTAAACAGTAGGCTTTGGTTCTATTGGGAAAATTGTTTTTACTCATAAACTCCACTTTGATGTCCACTGTTGACGACTTGATTGACTCATTCTGGTGCTGACAGTCAATTACAAATAGAGCTCGATCTTTAAACTCATCATAATTTAGGAGAGGCTCTGCTATGTTTTTATAACAAAAACTTTTTTGAAAATCTGTGTACATCTGGTAAGCTTCAACATATTTAGATTTTTCGAAATCCATATTCATAGATTCATAAGGGTAGCATTCTGAATTGAGGAACACTCGTAGATCTACCATACCAATATTATCAAAAAAGTCACCTTTCTTGCTTACATTATCTTTTCGATCTGTTTGAAATGCTATAATCACATATCTAGGTCTTTCTAAGTTTGTTGCAGTTTTAACAGACCATACATCTTTATTAATATCTCTAAGCGCTGGTAGCTCATATATGTCCCATTTGCGGTATGCTAGAAATATAGATGTGTCTTTTGCAATGTTATCCATCAGTTCCAACTTCATTTTATCGTTTGGAAATACATGTTTAGCTTTTAAAAACATGTTGGTTACAGTTATTTTAGATCTTGCACTACCAGTACTATAATAACTGTTGGCATCACTTCGAGCTCTTGTAAATCGGAAAGTATGTTTACCGCAGAGAACTCCTTTAAAGTGATGGAAGAAACTGAAGAGGTACCAAAGAGGCAGGAGCAAGTGAAACTTGTTATCGTTTAAGGTGATATGATCTGACGATACATTCACTCCGGCGTTGCTAAGAGATTTGGCTTCATCCTTGCTAAACGAAAGCAGGGTTTTGATAGTTGTTGTGGTGTATGGGTCTCGTACTCGCTCCACTTCCTTGTTATTTAATTCATACGACACTGATTCAAACAGAGCGGCTCCTCCATTATTTGACAGATAACACTCACCATCGGCATTTTGTATTGCTAAAGGTTCCAGAGCACCTTCTATTATTAGAACCGACTCTGCTAGGCATACAAAGGCATCTTGCTGATTGATGTTTATTTCGACTTCATCACTGTTACCAAAGGATTTAGTTGACGAATAGTAAGACCGAAGCTCTTCTCGATCAATGGAATCGTCAAACTCGGGGTCTTTGAATATTTTGAGTTTTGATGACATGATAACCAAGACTTTTAAGGAACTCAATATTATCGGAGCGAAGTGTACACTTTGAAGTGGTTGACTGTACTGAACTTGTTTTAGTAGATTCACTTGCTTTTATATCCTTAAAGACTAGCATTCTAGGTAATCTTTTTAAGGTTCAGACGAACAGACACCTCTTCACCTTGAAAGTTTACAGGAACTGAATCTTGATCCACGATGTCGATGCTTATATTTGAAATCTCTTGCTTGTTCACTGGTAAATAAATTAGATTCTTAGGTTCGATGTCGATTGCATAACCAGGATCAACCATCGGGGCAAACTCATATAACGTATGTGAAGGTTTCTCGTTATAGTAGGAACCAGACACAATATTAGTTTCTATACGAATCTGTTTAACATCTACTATTTCAACAGGCAAATCAGATTCATGGAAGACACCTGGTCGAAGAACTTGCTTTGAAAATCCCAGCATTCGCCCAATCGAATCATCAGCTTCAAAACTGATACTTGTGAAACATTTTATTTCACATCTAATGGTGTTCGGATTAGGTCTTAGAATCAAAGCTAGTTGCTTTTGTTCATGTGTCGCTGCAGCACCAACAAGCTCATTTTGAAGCAAGTTTTCCAAATGTGTTATTTCATATGCACCAGTAGGTATCGTGATGGTTCTCCAAGCACCTCCTTCTTTTACATAAAATTTATTTTTACCTTTATATATGTTAGGTATGTTGTTGTATGTGTGAAAACCTATCAAAGCAACAGCATAACTACCACCAGGATCCAATTCAATTGGTGGATCGTAGTCTGTTGACAGATGGGAGCTGCGGTCTTTCAACACAAAGGTTTGCGTCATGACTGATACACAGAGGTTACTGTTTGAGTCTTTTATTTAAAAATTTTAAACATAAGTGACCACAATTATAAGTATTATATGTTTGATACACATCATGATTATACATTAGAGTATAGTCTTTAAGGTACTGTTGCAACTCGACTGGTGGCTTTAAGTTTCCATAGGAGTCAAAGTACTCGACTGTGTTACCACGTTTCCTAACTGCAACCCAATGACTACCAGGCTCCTTGTTGGTTTGTAAATTCATGATAAACGATTCATTTTTACGTGGTCCATTTCGAGGTAGACTATCTCGCATGTATACACCTCTAAAATATGGGATTTTCATTTTACCAGCAAATTTCAGAAGATCTTCATCTGTTAGAGGTCTTGCTGGCAAACGACTTATTCGTTTTTTTGGCTTTTGCAGATACAAACCATAGCCACCACGTTGTTTCTTCAGATATAGACCCTTGCCGAGTCTCTTGCATTTCGGTTTTAATTTCAAACCACTACCTCTCTTACCCATTGCGATAGCCTCCATTGTTTTGTTGTGACGTTCTTCTTCCTCCAGTTTGTGTTTGGCCGCTTTAGCATCGTTTACGGCTTTAGCAATACCAGCAGCACCACCACCCAAAGCACCAAGAGCTGATAGACCACCAAATATAAGAGGTAACAGTGGTAGGAAGCCTCCGCTTTTAGGTATTGGAATAACTCGAGGTTTCAATACATTCTTACGCCCACCAATATGTTTAACAATTGCATGAGCGATATCAAACACTGCATTCTCTGATGGAATAAGGTTTCTGTCTTTTATAACTTCTCCAATCAGACTAAGAATGTTTTTAAAAGGAACTTTCTTCTTTGGTTTTGAGTTGGTTACATCAAGACCCATACCAAGCTTTCTTTTAACTTTCATGGTGTTTGTAACGTTCCAAGCGGCTAACTTTTCACCAAAACTTGCGTCCTTTGATTTAACTCTCTCCCAAGCTCGATTCTCCAACACCTCGTCGGCTCGATGTCTATCACTTAACTTTTTTGATTGAGAGTAAGCGATGTCGTGGTCTCTACAAGCACGGTCTAGCAGATTGATACCTTGATCACCTCTGGCAAGACGTTCTTTAAGTTTAGTACCCGGACCACAAAATTGATAACCAGGTATGTGTAACTCAACAGGCAGCTTGTTAATAGCTGTGTTTACAAGACCTTCACCCTGTGACACCAACATTGATACTAACTATATGACTCACTTGCATCTGTCTATATATGTTTATACTTACCGAAAATATAGTTTAGTTTAAGTCAAGATGCGTACCATTAAACACGCTTCTGTCTTACCTATTACAAATATAGACGATGTTGTTGATAAATCATCAGAACAACAACGAAAACATGGCCCTCTCTTGCCAAACACAGTTAGATGTATCATATGTGGCCCGAGCGGGTGTGGTAAAACAAATGTTATGCTAAGTTTATTGTTTGAACCGAACGGTTTAAAGTTTGATAACGTGTATGTATATTCAAAGTCTCTATATCAACCCAAATACAAGATGTTAAAGGATGTGTTGAAGGCAACAAAAGATGTTGGTTACTATCCATATAGTGAAAACGATGAAATATTAGATCCAGCAGATGCATTGGGTAACTCTGTGTTTATATTTGATGATGTAGCTTGTGACAAACAGGATAAAATGAGAGCATACTTTAGTATGGGAAGACATAAGAATATTGATTCGTTCTATCTCTGTCAAACATATACTCGAATACCGAAACATCTAATACGTGATAATGCCAATGTGTTGATTCTCTTCAAACAAGACGAAACCAATTTAAAACACATCTACGACGATCATGTAACGACAGATATGGACTTTAAACAATTTAAAAATATATGCTGCGAGTGTTGGAAAGACAATAAGTATGGTGTGTTGGTAATTGTAAAAGAAAACGAAGTACATAGAGGGAGATATAGAAAAGGATTCGATAGCTACATATTAATCTAATTGACTACAACCAACAACAACAAAGAGATGTCTAGCAGGACAACCAACTATCTAACAAGGCAGACAACCTGTCTAACAACCTGTCTAAAACAACCTGTTTAAAACAACCTGTCTAAAACAACCTGTCTAAAACAACCTGTCTAAAACAACCTGTCTAAACCAACCTGTCTAAACCAACCTGTCTAAACCAACCTGTCTAAAACAACCTGTCTAAACCAACCTGTCTAAAACAACCTGTCTAAACCAACCTGTCTAAAACAACCTGTCTAACAACCTGTCTAACAACTAGATAGGTAGACATACCACCAATTCGAAGCTAGTACACCTTAAACCACCAAACTGTTTGCATCTCTTAACACGATCTGAAACAAATAACTTTAGCAAGATGGAGATGATGGGTAAACAAGAGAGAAAAATCAAGAAAAAGATTTTACAACTTGCCGAAAACATTCGAAAAAAACATTTAATGCTTAAGCTTGGTAGAGTTGAGAATGATGAGGTCCTACAACGTTTATATAAACCAATTGTTGAACCACTAAGTGAAATATCTAAAAACACATCGGTACTTAAACTGCAACCAACGGCTGAACAAATCAAAGAAGAAGAAGCTTCTGCTGATGTACCAGAAAAGAAACCCAAAGTTGAGTTCCTTAAAGATCATGAAGTTTTTGAAGCCGAACCAGAGGTAGAGACAAGTTCTGATGAGGATATCCCAACATTTGAAGAGCTTGAGGCAGATCTACAAACTGTCACAAACAACCCAGCATATCAAGAATTTTTGGAGCAATATCCTGAACGAGTTCGGTATTATGTAGACAAGTATTTTACTGAACCACCGAGGCTTGCTACTATTGATCAAACGTATGGTGCTCGCTACGCTAAAGATACTGGTAGCTGGAGTCTTGGCAACAAACACTTGGACTTTACTGATAATGACATACGACTAGGTCAAAGGAGATATCCGCAAACACAAGGTCTGCTAGAATTGATATTTATGAAAACACCTAGAGGGTATACCTATGACGATCTTCAACACTATAGAGATATTCTAGAAGCAACTAGTGTTCATAAAATGAACTACGATCCCAACGCACGAACCAAGGGTTGTTCCTCGGAAAAGTATCTGACTCTAATAAAACCAGTTATAAACCCACGAGGACGAAGATCCTCAACTCCTCAAGGTTTTGGTTACGACACACATCTTAATGAAGAACAAAAAACCGAACCTAGAGCTCAGAATGTAAGCAACAACTATATGATACAAAATAACAAACAAATAGAATATGTCTATTGGGATGATATAAATGAGTTGGTTGATAGACTTAGACTTTTAGTAGCTTCTCAAGTTGCTGGTAATAATGCTCATAACAACGAAATTCAATCAATCATTGAAGAATTAAAGGAAGTCAGTGTTATTGCTTAGTAAACCTACATATATGTCATACATACATACCTATTGCTTAGTATAAAAATGTCTATCGATAAGTTCGGACGTTCCCAGTCCAATAAACGCTTTAAGTTTAAAATCATCGAAAGAGAACTTTTCCCAAGAACTACAAGTGGTGACTTTGATTTGCAAAGCCATAGATTGTGTAACGTTGGTGATCCAATCGATCCAACAGATGGTGTAAATAAAAAATTTGTAGATGCATGGATAGATGACTATCAGAAAAACAAAGACGAAGTGACACAAAGAATAATTGCCATCTTACTTGAAGCTGTGCACAAACCAGAGTTGGTAAATTTAAAAAACGAATTTGAAAATAAATTGAAAAATTTAGCTAAGGACATAACTGCTCAAGTTTTAAAAGACATTGATCTGTCAAAGAATAACAAGTTGAAGAAGAAGTTGGGTGAAATAGACAACAAACTAAAAGATTTACATAACAAGTGGATACTGTTAAATCCATCATCACCATGAAGAGGAAAACAGTTGAACCATCTGATGCTAAGAGGCAAGTAATAAATGAGTTATACACACCAGCAAGAATCAACTTCAAACGTAGACGTACCATAATCAAAGGTTTAAATGACTTGTGGCAGATTGATTTGGCAGAGTTTCAAGACTATCATCGAGAAAACTCTGGTTACAAGTACATTTTAGTGGTTATCAATTGTTTTTCAAAGTATGTGTGGACTCGTCCACTTAAATCTAAAAATGCTGAAGATGTGACTAAAGCTATGGCTGATATTTTAGCTAATAGTACAACGCCCTCTAACGTTCAATCTGATCTTGGTAAGGAGTTTTATAACTCCAAATTTAATGCCTTAATGAAAAAATATAACATCAATCACTATAGCACTTATAGTGTGAAAAAGGCTGCAATAGTGGAAAGAGTTATACGTACCTTAAAAGAGAAGATCTACAAAAATTTCAACTTGTTTGGCTCCTACAAGTGGTTAAATACACTACCTGATGTCACTGCTAACTACAACGCTACAATTCATAGAACAACTGGTGTAAAACCTAAAGATGTTAATAAGAAAAATGAAGAAGCTATCCGTAAACAAACATATTCAAATATTAAAGTGTTTGATCAGAATAAATTCAAAGCGGGTGATGTTGTACGTCTAAGTAAAGCAAAAGCTCAATTCGAAAAGGGGTATACACCTCGCTGGTCAACAGAGTTATTCAAGATTGTTAGTGTTCATTTCACAAATCCAGTAACATACTTTCTTGAAGACATGCAAGGCAAGCCTATCAGTGGAGGATTTTACGAGGAAGAACTACAAAAGACTAAACAAACAGACATCTATCTGGTTGAACACATCTTGAGGAAGAAAGGCAAGAAACTATGTAAAATGGTTGGGCTTTGATAAATCTCATAATTCTTGGATAAATTCGGATGATGTTAAATAAACTTACTTATATATTTAGTGTATTAATATACTTAGAATAAAATAAAAGTCGTTATTAAAATTAGTGTGTTTTATTTTTCGATATTGTTACATACAATTAAGTCAAGTGAAAATTTAAAAATTCTGGCGTAAATCAATAATGTCCTGAATAAACTTCTCCTGTGGCACATCAACTATCTGCAGATCATTTCTATTCGTCTTGAGGTATTTTACTTCGGTCTTTATTCTATTAAAGAGATTTATAGAATTTGGATCATACAACATGTTTAGAACCACTTCGGAGTCGGGATGTTTATTTTTAAAGTTTCTGACGGCTCTTCTAAAACTCTTCTTCTGGGTTCGTATAGCATGATACGGGTACTTAGCGTCTTTCTCATTTCTTGAAAGTAAACCAAACATACTGATTTTTCCGGGATTGCTTGGTTTTGGAGATATATCTTCAATGTGTTCTGTAACTCTAGCATCTGCTTCTCGCATACGTTGCACTTCATCCCCTATCTCCATTAATTTCACTTAAATTTCTTTAAGGTTTTCCTTGTATTTTTGATTAAAATCGTTTACGAAAAAATAAAAAATAATTTGGTTGCACTTTTCATAGAAAGGATTAGATATCCAACAGGCTAAATTTAATATCAAATCTTTACAGACATATGTACCAGATATCAAGTTGTTTTCAGTCTGTGTTCCACCAAAGTCCACCAAGTATGTGGCGGTTGTAGGTGTTAGTTGAGATGTTGCTTCCGGCACATCTAGGGGGCCGGAATTCCGGCCCCCTAGATGTGACTCTAAGTGGACACCTTCGGTTGAAATATTTAGGTAATCGGTATTCTGGCTACCTAAATGTTTCTTCACCTGACCGTTGTAATAGGTAATCAACTCTTTAGTTTTCTTATTTTCCAACCAATGTCTGAATCTTTTCTCACCATTTTTACATAGTTTAGTTGCATTAAAATAACCAGTGTTTTTATCAATAATTAATTGAAAGTCTCCAAATAAACCATACCAGAAGTTGTCTTTAATTTGCTGGTAGCACACATCATTTAATGTAGCCATTTTAAACACACTACTAAACACTTAGATACTCAAGAGCAGACTGAAGCACGTCTTACTTCTAAGAAAACTAAATTTTGAATGAGCTTCAGAGTATGTGTACGACAATTTATAGATGTTGACCCCACTCTACGGCTTAAAACTGTGTTTATTAATGTTTATTTCCAACCACATTAGTCGCTGCAACATCCATCCACTTTCGGCTTCTGCAAACTCCAAAGCTTTTGTATAAATCTCGTTGCTGAATTCCTTAAATATATTTTCAAACACAGTTGAAACTGTGACATTTTTGTTTTTAGTATTGAATGACTTCATTTCTTTTATATTCCGACTTTGGAGCACATACAATCCAAACAATTCCAAGTTCATTTTAATTTGATTATGTTTAGCTAGAGAAGCTTCAATTAGATGAAACACTTTATGTTTCACAGTATCCATGGCTAAGTTTATGTCATTACCATCTAAGTTAATACGATAGGTGGCCACTCTATTTTTAAAAGCTTGAGCAAGCATATGCACTTGTTCAACTTGCCATGGCTCACATACTTTTGCCTTGTGAACTTCACTACGTAAATGTCCAGAAAATTGATTCTTTTTCACTTGTATCGAGCATGACTCACAATATCTCATCTTAACTACAGATGGTTAACTAATGAATAAAACACATGTGTTTCGTTTAAGTAGATATATTAACAAACATGTTTACGATACATATCCTTAAGTACAGTGTAATGTTTAAAACAAAAGTAAATTAACATAAATAATGCAAGACACATAAGAAAACCTGTTGATATAAACATGGAAATATAATTTGAGGTAAACAGGTAAGAATTATTTAATACAAGAGTTCTCCAATCAGATGTCTCACCACGTGGATCATCAAACAGAAACATAAGTTTGTAATGCACCACTTCAGACTTGCTTTTGGACATGTTGTACATTGAAAGTTGTATAAGTTCATCATTGTTTAGATATGTTGTTGCTGTAAGAGCTGACCATATCATGCAGTCATCGATGTCGAAACAAATTCGTACTTCTGTTACATTGGGTGATTTGTAAATATACAACACATTTTGACATAGTGCTGTCAGGATGATGAAGCTTGCTTTAAGATGAGTCATTATATATCGTGTGTATTTCTTTGAAACGATCAAGTACTTGCTTCTTTGTAAAGTGTAAGCACTCTAACATACTAACTCGGAATGAGGATTCATAGTCTTTTAACATGGCTTTTATAAGCTTTATCACCTCCTCGTCACGTGGTAGCTCCTTCTTATTAACACATTTGAGAACATCAGCAACACAATAGAGGAAATCACTAAGTCGAATATCAAAGTTCAAATCGGTTAGAAACTTCAGCTTTTCGTTGATGATTTCAACCAGATCTAGTAGCCGTTGAACTGCGTCTTCGGTTAAATAAAAAGTAATAGAATCATCTGAGATTGATATACCTTTACTGTCTACTACTTTAATAGGTTTGATGGTACATATTCCAATATTTTCAGGTTCGATCTTATTAGCTTTGGTAAAGTACTCTTCAGCTGTGTTTTTCAATGTTGAAATAAAATACTCCCATTCCCATGAGCCAGATGAGATTGTTATATTTGTATTTGGTGCATATAAGCTTGTATTTACAATTTTAATTATTGGAATCAATCCGGCCGCTTTTGATATACCAATTGCAACACTTAGAGCTGGAGTAATGGCATACCTTGTTTCCAGTAGCATTCTACTTTCTTGCTTAATATCTCTAATATTCTGACGTAGAGCTGCATCAATTTGGCCCCAATAACAATCACAAACATTGCTATTAATAGGTTCGTCGTTAACATCCATACCATACATGTTGAACAGAACAAATACACTAATATATAACTACTGGGCGCAGACTACAGACAACAACTGATGTACTTGCTTGCTACCTAATGTTTATATATACTTATACCCCCACTTTTGGCTTGTTATTGAAACTCATTTAACCGTCATCGGTGTTGTTGCTATGGCATGTTTGTTAGAACAATATTTGTCGAAGGTCACTCTCAAATTTGAAAACATATGACTCATTTCCTGTCACGTGTCAAGGTTGTTCTACACATGTAGTTGTTGCTATGTTGCGATATCGAGCATGCCGGGCATTCACATATTCTAAAATTTTTAAAATCTGCTTGCTGAGCTCTAAGACCAAACACCTAAGGCTTAGACCGAAAACTCTAAAAGTTTGGGTTTGCACATGCGTATACATTAAATTCGAATTCTGCTAGCCAAGCCGAGTAAAACAACACCCCACACTTAGAACTTAACCAAAAACTAAAAATTTAGGTTTGCGCCTGCGCAAATACCATTTTTGAATTCTGCTTGCCAAGCCGAGTAAAACGACACCCCACGCTTAGGACTTTAATCAAAAACTAAAAATTTAGGTTTACGCCTGCGCTAACCGACATATTTGTTACGTCACTTTTTGTAAAAATTAAAATGGCGGAGCCTCTTACATTGACAGGTGGTGCCACCTGTCATTTAAAAATTTAATTTTCCCGCGTTTTTCACTTCCGGTCGACTATCTTGGCCGCCATCTTGGATTACGTCATCTCAAGTTAGCGCCCTATTGGCTCTCTGTCCAGTGATGTTACCAAAACGTCACTCCGGCGCTTCGCGCCAGTTAGGGTGTGGTCGGGGCGTGGTCGGGGTGTGGTCGGGGCGTGGTCGGGGTGTGGTCGGGGTGTGGTCGGGGCGTGGTCGGGGCGTGGTCGGGGTGTGGTCGGGGTGTGGTCGGGTGTGGTCGAGGTGTGGTCGCGTATTGGGCTCCGCCCAAGTGGGCGGGTGGGTCTCCGTCCCAAAAGGAGCGGGACTACGCCCCACGGGGTGGGGCTTTGCCCAAAACGGGGCGGGGCGGGGCTCCACCCCGACCCCACCCAATGGCGTCACTGTGACGTCATGCCGGCGCTTCGCGCCGGCGCAGTAGCCTGGCGGAGGTGGCGGAGGGCTCAGAACTCTCCATCTATACCTACTCTTATCGCAGAAGATTTGTGAGATGTAAGAGAGAAGCAACACATGCACGGTGTTCACCAAGTCAAACTATATAAACATACCCAATAAAAATGTTACTGACGGTAGCCACTTCCGGTATAGCTATTCTTAGAGCTACATACATGTGTGACACCTCAAAATAATCGTCTTGTTGAACAGAAGAAAGAAATATAGTTTTTAAGTAAATCAGAACAAGTTGTGTTAACACCTAAAAACAACACACACACACACTCTCTCTCTCTCTCTCTCTCTCTCTCTCTTAGACTTGTTGTAATAACAACAACAAATGTTCCAGCAGAAGGAGTTGACTTAGTACCTACATCTGCTACATACTGAGTAATCATTAGTGGCACTATCATTTCAGAGTAATCTTAGTCATGTAACACTGTCTTGAAATGTGGCTTTTATGTATATAAGGTATATAATCTAAGAAGACTAGAGAGTTGATTGCCTATTACAACAGTCAGCTAAAGGAACATTTGGGGTATTGGAATACCGATACCCTAATTATTCCAACCTAAGGAGCCCACTTAGAGTCACCTCTAGGGGGCCGGAATACCGATCCCCTAGAAGTAGCGGAAGCAACATCTCAACACCAACAACCGCCACATACTTGTTGAACTTTGGTATGTTTAGTATTAAATTTGGTTTGCTGCATAACCAAACTTTTTTATGAAAAATTCAACATTTTTTTATTTCTGCGTAAGTGAATTTATTCAGAAATATAGAGCCAATCTTCAAGAAACCGAAGTAAAATTATAAGAACATTAAGAACACACAGTCCGATACCGAAATGATCCTAAACACGTTGTATGGTGCAAATTCTGTAAATCTCTTTAACAGAAGAAAGACAAATCAAATATCTTAAGGCAAATAGAACCGACATACATAGCAGATGTGCCTGAGGAGAAGTGTAATCAGAATATTATTGATTTTACTTAGTTTTAAGTATAAGAATATAACAATATATGTACCAAGCAACTAGCGCAACACAACCAACCAACCAACTGTTTTGAGGTGTAGCTTTTATGTATGTATATAAAAAGAAAATTAAAAAAGTGGGATATGTGAGAAATAAGAAAACCAAAGAGTTAATTGCCTATTACAACAAGCTAGAGTCACATCTAGGGGGCCGGAATACCGGCCACCTAGATGTGGCGAAAGCAACATCTCAAGTAACCCCTACAACTGCTACATACTTGGTAAAAATGGGTGGAGCTCAGACTGTAAACGACTTGATAGGTGGTACATATGTTTGCAAAGATTTGATTCTAAATTTAGCCTGTTGGATGTCCAATCATTTCTAGGAAAAGTGCAACCAACCAACTAACCAACCACCCACCCAACCAACCAACCAACCAACCACCCAACCAACCAACGTTTGGGGGCGTAGACGTAGGAAGCTACCTACAAGTGGCCCCTCTGAATCTATGATGTAAATGATGGATTAAGAGATTGCATTGACACGTGTTTGGATTGAAGGCTTGAAAGCTACGTACAAGTGTTTCCCCCTCTGAATATATGATGATATGTTAAGAGAGTTAATTGAGATGTATTGAAGGCTTAGCGGTTTCCACTTGGGTCATCGTCATTCGAAAAGTATCAGAATGAAAACCAGGTCCTTTACTCTGGTATATCTTACTCAGTAGGAACCAAATGCCTTCGAAAACAACATTCTTTGCTTTTCTGAATGGCAAGTGAGCAGCCCCCTTGTCGAACCCCACCGAGCTACAGGTAAACCCCACCCTGTCTTCGGGATCGACATCATGAATTATATGGCTCACAACATCTTTAATACGATCTTTGACCCACTTCTCTGGATCGTTGACATCGTCAGGTATATCTTGTAGTCTAAAGCATACGCTTCGTCTATTAAGTTTAAACTTCTTATTGGAGTTCACTGTATCTTTAAGTATTTGGAATTCCATTGTTTCGTGCTATACAACTGACTGTTTGTTTAAGGACCGAAGTTTAGCTTCGTGTTTGTTAAAGGCTAAAGTTTACCAGATACTAATTCTTTTCACCTTTACTGTTGGCTACCGACTGTACATTAGCGGATGCTACTCGTCTTAATACTCGACAGACAGTACAGACAACATACTTATTGTTTTCACCTTCACTGTTGATTAACGACTGAACCTTAGTGGGTGATTCTCGTCTTAATATTCAACAGACAGCAACGACAGCTGTCTGACAGGACAGACAGCTGTCTGGCAGGACCGACAGCTGTCTAACAGGACAGTTGTCTAACAGGACAGACAGATGTCTAACAGATGTCTAGCAGATGCATGACAGCCACTCTTTGGCGAAACATAAGCTGAATGTTTTTGAGTCGCTTCAAACAAGACGAAATCAATTCAAAACACATTTACGACGACCATGAGACAACCGACAAGGACTTGAAACATTTTTAAAAAATATATGCGGCCAGGTTAGTTGATCAACCTTCCTGACTCGAACACACACCCGTCACCTAGCTGACCCGACCGTTCCACCACCCCGACTCCGAGCTGACCCGACCGGCCCATTACCTTGTTGTGGAGCTAACCCGGCAGCGCAAATACATTGTTTACCACGGTACAGCAGTCCCAAGCGCTGTATCGCAGTAAACAATGCAAATGAAATACGAGCGTAAACGTAATTCATTGTTTACCGCGGTGCAGCAAACTCCGATTGTGTATCGCAGTAAACAATTTCATTGCATAAACGCCTTCAACACAGATTCATAGTTTACCATGGTGCAGCGGACTGTATTTCTGTATGTAGAAAATGCATTTAACACACAACACACTGTATAATTTACAATACTAAAAAATAAAAAACAAAGCAATAATTTGCAATAACTTTATTAAACTGAAGATAGGTACAACAATTGAGAAAAGAAAGTAGTTTTAAAAACTTAAAAGTGCCTTGTTTCACCCATCTTCGCAGTTTGAATGCAAATTTTTATATAAAAACATATAATAATAAAAACATCTGATGTGGCTAAAGGTCATGTAATACTATTAATGAGGTTTGGCATTTGGCTTGTTTGTATTAATATTTTCTTGTAAACATCTGGGTCTTTTCCTTTTGAGTACAACTTCTTGTTTTGAAGGTCTTCTGGCTTGCATCCTTTTAGCTCCCGAAGTTTGACCAGGTCTAAGTTTTCTCCTAGACATGGAAGTGGGCTGAACACCTATTTTAGTTCCCCGTCTGAAAGGTAACGAGTGAAAGAAATGTAACAATTGAGCCGGTGTGTCAACGATCTTTAAAGCTTTTGTTAATTTTAATACCATATTAGTCATATCGACAGAATCTCAGCTAGAGGCAATATTTTCTATTCGTTTAAACTCTTGAGACATTTCAGCAACTGCTAACGAATGCTTCTGGCCTTCTCCTTCTATTATATTCTCAATTTCGGGTGAACTGAACATTTTTGAAAAGGAGGCATTGCTTTGTTGCGTGTTCATTATTTGCATTGCGTGTTTATCACTTATTGCGTCATTATCACTATTTTCATTTGAGTCATCATGCATATCCATGCTATTAAAAAATGTCGAAATATTATCTCCCAGGGGAAGTTTGACAAAATCTTTCCTATCATATAATGTGAGACCTTAGTACGAAAGCCAATTTTTGTTGTATAGCACATAAATGCTTGAAAAAGCGACCTCCTTGGCCACTAATACAGTCACAAATAGAAATGTCCACATAAGTCGTATAAATTTTTTTTTCTCGGTACTTGAAGAAACTCCGTATGTGTTTACTTGAATAAACTCCGTATGTGTTATCATCTATTTTGTGTATTAAGACGTCTTTACACTTTAGGAGCATTTGATTGTCTATTGTTTTAGTTTTTATAGTGTTAGCGAACGTCAGAATATGCCGCCTATGATAATATTCAAAAACATTAACCAAGAAATCCACTAATGCACATGCATTAAAAGCTTTACGTCGCTGTAACACAATATATTTAAAGATTCGGATAGAAGCTTCTGCGAAATTATTTGTATTATTTCCCCTTGTAAATAGTTGACTTCGAAAGCAGACAATTCATTCACTTCGGCGTTTCCACAAGTGTCTAATATGGTCTATTAAATTGTCATACAGTAAATGGGTTTCATTTTGTAGAAACTCTTGATAAATTTCTTCGGCATCTTCTTCGAAACCTGAGTAGAGTAAGCGCTGGAATTCTATCATTATCAATTTTTGGTGGTCTTTAGAAATCGCGTGGTGACTGTCCCATAACCACCTCCAAAATGCTTGAGACATATGGAATATACAAAGCAACAAGCTTGATTCAGAGAATACCGTTTTCAAAGAATTTCTCTCTGCAGAAGAATCATCTGTCATAATAACATTTGGAAAACCGTAACCACCAAATCCTT
The DNA here is from genome assembly GCA_964006375.1 of Tillus elongatus. NCBI lineage: Eukaryota > Metazoa > Arthropoda > Insecta > Coleoptera > Cleridae > Tillus > Tillus elongatus. Next base: position 99,249,801 of record OZ023264.1, on the reverse strand, counting down.
CAGTTCCCAGTGTTTCGCGTAGAAAATTAAATGCCAACGTGTAATTCGCTTCACTCTGTTTAGTGTGTAAAAGACATGCTAAGGGCACATCTCCAATTTTTGCAGCACCAAACAAAAACGTAACACATAAATTTGTTTGATCGCAAGATCCGCTGGAATCAATAAAAACAATGTCATGAGCAAAGTTGCGTTTGTGGGCCCTTAACATAATAGACGTAAGGATTAATATTATTAATGGGTTTTCTTTAATGACTATTTTATTTCCAGCTTCATTTAATAATGCTTTTTTGTCTTAAAATGTCCAAACTACTCTTCACGTCACGAGTACCAAAATAAGTAGACCTAAAAAAATAATTTCATATAATTTTTCTTGCAGGAAAATTGCACAAATTATTTGCATTTTTACTTCCATTTACTGTACAAGTAGTTAACCTGTCGTTCAGTGGGGTTGATTTGCGCGTTTGCAAATCATCGCCTTCGTACTGAGATTCAAGAAACATTTCGTGACATGTTCTAGCTGTTGATGGAGTCATTCCATTATCAAAATATTTGAGAAAAATATTTTGTGTATCTGATGCCATGCGTAAATAACTGAAGGCTTCAGCCACCATAACGTTGTGATTAAGAACGAAATTGACCTAAAAAATAACTAGTATTAACTTACCGTAATTACAACATTTTAGTTCTCATTCAAATAATTATCATTATTTATAGTATCGATTAATTTTTTCAAATAAAATATTCACAGTTGCTTTGCAGTCCTGATCACGAACACACGAATCACATCTTTTTCTGGTTTTTACTTTATCAAAACTATTATGTTGACATTTGAATACTTTGCAGTAAATGTATTTCTTAGCTGATGGATATGTGTATCTTACGATCCAGTTTGACGAGTTGCAGCACTAAATTTTTTCATCCAGTCATCACACCATTTACTATGAGTATACATATCTGCTTCCGTTCCGATTTTAGTTCGTATTCTAGCATGATAGTTATTATGATCTTTATAATCATATTCTACAATCAAGTCTTCTTCTTTACAAAATGATTTTATTTTATTTAAAACTGTTTCCTTCGACATAATTGTGAATTTACAGGAACCGACAGAGATGTTCTTATATTTCGTATTGCGGAACACTGCATATGATTGCTGAGTACCTACTGATGATCATTTTATCGCGTGTACCAAATATTATGTTTAGAAGTGCGCAGCGCCGGCCAGCGCGCTGCACCATGGTAAACAATGAATTTGTTTTGGGGCCTTTTTGTTTTAGCATAGTTTACTGCGATACAGAAATAGAGTCCGCTGCAACGCGGTAAACAATGAATTACGTTTACGCGCGCATTTAATTTGCATTGTTTACTGCGATACAGCGTTTGGGTCTGCTGTACCATAGTAAACAATATATTTACGCAACCCGGAATTCACCTGGAAAGCTTAGAGGTCTAACCTGGGCACCTGCACCACCGTTTCTTGTGACGTCACTCGCTTCCACCATCGTTTTTATTTATAACGTCAGCGGTGGCTGACCTGGATGGTTGATCAACTAACCTGGCCTCATATATTTTTTAAAATGTTTAAGTCCATGTCGGTTGTCTCATGGTCGTAGTAAATGTGTTTTAAATTGGTTTCGTCTTGTTTGAAGCGACTCAAAAACATTCAGCTTATGTTCCGCCTAAAAGTGGGTGTTATACATCTGCTAGACATCTGTCAGACATCTGTTACACATCTGTCTGTCCTGTTAGACAGCTGTCTTGCTAGCGAGCTGTCTGACAGCTGAAGGTGAAAACAACAAGTTGTGTTGTCTGTGCTGTCTGTCGAATATTAAGAGGAGTAGCATCCGCTAAGGTTCAGTCGGTAGCCAACAGTAAAGGTGAAAAGAATTAGTATCTGGTAAACTGTAGCCTTTAACAAACACGAAGCTAAACTTCGGTCCTTAACCAAACAGTCAGTTGTATAGCACGAAACAATGGCATTCCAAATACTTAAAGATACAGTGAACTCCAATAAGAAATTTAAACTTGATAGACGAAGCGTATGCTTTAGACTACAAGATATACCTGACGATGTCAACGATCCAGAGAAGTGGGTCAAAGATCGTATTAAAGATGTTGTGAGCCATATAATTCATGATGTCGATCCCGAAGACAGGGTGGGGTTTACCTTCACCTCGGAGGGGTTCCACAAGGGGGCTGCTCATTTGCCATTCAGAAAAGCAAAGAATGTTGTTTTCGAAGACATTTGGTTCCTAATGAGTAAGATATACCAGAGTAAAGGACCTGGTTTTCGTTCTGATACTTCTCTAATGACGATAACTCAAGTGAAAACCGCTAAGCCTTCAATACATGTCAATTAAATCTCTTAACCCATCATCACCATCATATATTCAGAGTGGGAAACACTTGTACGTAGCTTGCAAGCCTTCAATACAAACACGTGTCAATTCAATCTCTTAATCCATCATTAACATCATAGATTCAGAGGGGCCACTTGTAGGTAGCTTGCTATCTCTACGCCCCTAAACGTTGGTTGGTTGGTTAGTTGGTTGGTTGCACTTTTCCTAGAAATGATTGGATATCCAACAGGCTAAATTTAGAATCAAATCTTTGCAAATATATGTACCAAGTATCAAGTCGTTTACAGTCTGAGTTCCACCCATTTTTACCAAGTATGTGGCAGTTGTAGGTGTTACTTGAGATGTTGCTTCCGCCACATCTAGGGGGCCGGTATTCCGGCCCTCTAGATGTGACTCTAGCTTGTTGTTGTAATAGGCAATTAACTCTGGTTTTCTTATTTTTCATATATCACACTTTCTGAATTTTATTTTTACAAACATACATAAAAGCTATACCTCAAAACAGTTGGTTGGTTGGTTGGTTATGTTGCCTTGGTTGCTTGGTGCATAGATTGTTATATTGGTATACTTAAAACCAAGTAAAATCAATAATGTTCTGATTACACTTCTCCTCAGTCACATCTGCTATGTATGTCGGTTCTATTTGCCTTAAGGTATTTGACTTCTCTCTTTTTTCTGTTAAAGAGATTTACAGAATTTGCATCATGCAACGTGTTTAGGATCACTTCGGTATCGGACTGTGTGTTCTTAATGTTTTTATAATTTTACTTCGGTTTCTTGAAGATTGTCTCTATATTTCTGATTAAATTCACTTACGCAGAAATAAAAAATTGTTGAATTTTTCATAAAAATGTTTGGTTATGCAGCAAACCGAATTTAATACCAAACATACCAAAGGTCAACAAGTATGTGGCGGTTGTTGGTGTTGAGATGTTGCTTCCGTCACTTCTAGGGGATCAGTATTCCGGCTCCCTAGAGGTGACTCTAAGTGGGCTCCTTCGGTTGGAATATTTAGGGTATCGGTATTCCGATACCCTAAATGTTCATTTAGCTGACTGTTCTAATAGGCAATCAACTCTCTAATCTTCTTAGTTTTTATATCTCATATACATAAAAGCCACATCTCAAGACAGTTAGAGTGTTACATGACTAAGATTACTACTAAGTCAACTCCTTCTGCTGGAACATTTGATGTTGTAATAGGCAATTAACTCTTTGGTTTTCTTATTTTATATCCCATATACATAAAAACTACAATTCAACATACTTAGTTTGACTGGTCACATGGCTAAGATTACTCTGAAATGATAGAGACGTGTTGGTTTAGGACAATTGAAGATTGTTCTTCAAGACATATTTACTTTGGTTTGTTAGGTACACTTGACAGCTGCCTGTGCCGTGAACTTTAATAACTCTAAGAGGATGTACTAAAATTTGCCTGTAGCACGCATCACTTGATGTAGTCAACATTTAAATACGCTATTGAATACTAGTCCTCGTGGTAAGCTTAAAATTTTCTCTGAAAGTCATTTCATTAAGTCTAATAGAGAGAGAGGGAGACAGAGAGAGAGAGAGAGAGAGAGAGAGATGTTTTTAGGTGTTAACACAACTTGTTCTGATTTACTTAAAAACTCTATTTCTTTTTTCTGTTCAACGAGACGATTATTTTGAGGTGTCACACATGTATGTAGCTCTAAGAATAGCTATACCGGAAGTGTCTACCGGAAGTAACATTTTTATTAGGTATGTTTATAGAGTTTGACTTGCTGAACACCGTGCATGTGTTGGTTCTCTCGTACATCTCACAGATCTTCTGCGATAAGAGTTTTAAATTTTTGTCTCATTTTCCTGTAGACCTTGCCACGAAACGAAATATTTTTGAAGTCGGTTCCTTTCTATCACTTTCCGTTCAAAAGATATAAGGATTTAAATTTTAGACCGGAAGTGTCCATTTTATTGTATATTCCAATTTGGTTTGATCTCCTTAACACCGTGCATGTGTTGGTTCTCTCGGACATCTCACGGATCTTCCGCGGTTTGTATTTTAAGTTTTTATCTCATTTTCGCACAAGCGTTAGACACCATTTTTGAATTCTACTCATTAAGACGAATAAAATGATACCAAACATGATACCTCTAAACAAATAAATAAATAAGTTGGTTTGCGCATGCGCATATGCCATATTTGAATTTTCTTACAGTGACTAGTAACAGGACATCAAACACGTGGGGGTTAATTTAAAAACTAAGAAAGTTGGTTTGAGCATGCGTCAACAGCCATCCATACAAATCGTCGTGAGATGAAATCAAAATGGTGGATCTTTTATTTTTGAATTCTACTCATTAAGACAAATAAAATGACACTAAACATCATACCTTTAAACCAATTAATAAAAAATTAGTTCGCGCATGCGCGTATACCATATTTGAATTCTGCTTACTGAGACGAGTAGCATGACACCAAACACGTGTTGGTTAACTAAAAAACTAAGAAAGTTGCAAACATCGGGAATTGAACCTGTAACCAACCATTGTTTCTAAACTTACTGTTTAGTTATTCATGGGGTTTACTTAAAAACTGAAAAAGTTGGTTTGCACATGTGCATATGTCATATTTGAATTCTACTTACTGAGACGAGTGACATGACACCAAACATGAAGGGGTTAACTAAAAAACTAAGAATGTTGCAAACATCGGGAATTGTACCTGTGGCGGCGGTTCCGACCGCAGTGTTTCCGTCAACACTACTCTGTGTTTCTCTTGACAGCTAAACGTTGCGTTACGTTATTCGACAGCAAGCTGTCAAGAACTACTATATAAGAGACACCAGGGATCTCTCTCTCTCTCTCCTCGCTACCAACCGATACAGTGAAGATACGTCTCTCCACGCTCGGTCAGTTATCTGTTATGTACTGTTGGATTATTTTATATAGTTTATTCAGTTAGTGAAATAATAAAGTATATTAAATGTTTACGTATGGATTTAATATCAACAAGTGCAATTAACATCCATAGTACCTGTAACCAACCATTGTTTCTGAGCTTACTGTTTAGTTATTTATAGGGTTTACTTAAAAACTGAAAAAGTAAGTTGGTTTGCACATGCGCATATGTCATATTTGAATTCTACTTACTGAGACAAGTGACATGGCATAAAACACGTGTGGTTTAACTGAAAAACTAAAAAAGTTTGTTTGCGCATGCGTTAACCACTATATCTATATGCGTCATATGTGAAATCCAAATGGTAGATCCTCTTCTTTCAACAGGTTGAGTTAGATACCTTATGATATTTTAAAATTTTTGAATTTTCGCGTCAACGGTTTCCATCTTGATCGCCATCTTAGATTACGTCATCTCAGGTTAGAGCTCTCCATATTCTGGTTTGGATAGGTCATGTAGTTTTTGAATGTCAGGTTAGACCAACAAACGTCAAAGCTGTCACCTTTACAGGTTAGACTGCCATCTTTAAAAACGAAAGCCGCCATTTTAAAATACGAAAGCCGGCAACAAGGGGCGTGACCCTACCCACGGGAAGCACAAGAGGTGGGGGGGGGGTAATGGTAGTAGTGGGGGTACCCCCTCTCCTGACTGGCTCAAGTTCCCTATTACCTACTGATATTAACGGAGTGTATTCAGGTCAGTTGTTGTTTTTACTCGGATAGCGCTCCCCACGGGACAGAGCATGCATTCAAACAATGTTTTTGGAATCTGCCTGGCAGCACGAAACCTGCAGCGTGCGTGAGATTTTGTCTGTTTCGCTTAAACGAAGCGTTAATCCTAAGGAGGGGCATGCGTTTTTACTCAGTTGTAGCCATTCAATGTTTTATCCCTTGCGTCCAAGCTCGGCCTAACAATAGCCCGTAATACGGATGCATTGTCCCATAATCTTCTGTGCTCGCGGCGGCAGGGATTGAACGCCAAGCATAGCGCCACTTGCTTTCACACCACCTGTCCAGAGTGGACGCGGACGGTCGTGAATGCGAGCTTACATCAGCCATAGGCATAGGCGTAGGCGGCTAATTGTATAGCAATAATAGGGCAAGGGGTTTCAAAGTTTCTCGTTTCTTGGCTACCTAGCCACGCAACAACAAACATTGTGCGGCTATGTACAGTACGGGAGTTTTTAGCCATTAAAATTATTAACAATCATGCATATTTTAGCCCGTTTAATGGATACCTCTCAATATTAGTAAATATTCAGCTGCGGTGAGGTCTATTTCTGCCAGAGTTATTATGTAAGTCCCCGGTATATAGTCGAGCGCGGCTATCAATTTTCAAGCATATTTCTAATTTCCTCAAACAGGTGCTTTTTCTTGTTTTCCGCATTTCTAATTCTAATTATTGGAATAAAAACAAGCTGGCATAGGTATTGTTTGCATTTTTAAATCGCTTCAATTATTTTGAATTTCGTAACGACGGGATATTTTAACATGCAGGAATAATAGTGGTGAAATTTCATTCTTATCAGATCAATCTTCGGGCTCCAGCTGAGTTAACTTAGATAACAAGCTGGTAAACAACAACATAAAACAAACTTGGAGCGAGAATATATCTCACGCAGCGGTGTGAAAAGTGAAGGGTTAGGTCGCGACATCGAGGTCACTAATTGCCCTCCGCGAGAAGATTGAAGTACCTAAGTCAAGAATTGGAGTGCGTTTTGTAATAAAAATGTTGAGAATAAAGCAATATGGTCTATTAGTCAAATCGTGAGAGACAATTTAGGTTTCGAATGCATCCGTGTTGATAAAGAGATCCAGAGATTGGAATGCACGCACTTACTCGCTTAAAAAAACATATACATACTGTAACCGTCCTTTTAAACAAAAACTACTTGTGACGTGGTATATTGTGATTGACCTCAAGTGGATTTGAATCAGCTTGATAGTGAGGTTACTTTTGCCTATTTGCCCTAGCCTAAAAGCATCTATCTATCAAATTATTATTATTAAGACTAGAAACACTTTAGGAGGTTGGCAGATCTGGATATGGTTTGATACTCAAGCTATTTTCTGTGTTGCTCTGCCTGGAGTCATATATTTGTGAGCGCCCCAGGCTAGGGCCTGGTTATATAAAATTTAAGGAATCTAGATAAACGATAATTAGAATTTATTAATGGTGTTGCTGCCAAACAGGAGAAATATTAGGGAGGAATTTCTCTTCAATTAAACAGATATGTTAATGTTAATAATATTAAATTTATTCATATAAATAAATTTGGGATAGTAAACAAAATTAGATTAACATGGTTGGTAAATTTCAAATAAATATTAACTCATACACAAATAAAAATCAAATGAACAGCAAGAGTTTTAAGAAAAAGAAATTATCATTTCATATGGCATATGACAAAATAATAAAATAAAATGGTTGTGTTACAAAAAAATATTAACATTACCTATTTGAGGTATATTAAGGATCAAGTGCTCTTTTTTACAGCTCAAAAGCAAATACAAAGTATTACTTAAATTGCTTGACGTTCGTCAATCAGTTCGGTTGATTTTTCAATGAAATAACTGGCCAGTCCTTTGAGTAAGGCTTCATTTAAGAAAAATATTAGTATGTGAAATTTCTACTTTAATGATTGTCAGTGAAAAATGTTAAAAATGTACAGGTTAAATATTTTACAAGCAAAAATCTGTTAATTACAATTTCAGCCACTGTGTATTCAAATTCACAATATTGACAAAATTCTAAAGAATAAACAGGAAGTTTACAGTTGCCCTTTGTTAGGCACCTCACTGACACCATTGAAGTTCAAATTTGATCATGTTACTTTGAAAATTTAAATTGTAAGGGTTCAAATAATAGGCTGCTGCATGAGAGGTTTGGTTGTTCCACACAAAGTAAAGTTTAATCGACTCACCAAGTACTGACACCTGTAGTTACCTCTTGAACCTTTGAAGATGCTCTCCAAGTAGAGTCAACCATTAGAGCCTAGCACAGGCTTATAAACTCCAATAAGAGATGGAAGTTTCGAGAGAACAAGTGGTACTTTCCATGAACGTTTATTGGGCAGGTGGATCTTGTTGCTCCAATATTGGGGGAGGCAATTTGGCCCCTAACATCAAATGAACAACCGTCTTAAGTCGATGTTCGGAATTAACTTCACCAAAATCTCTCTACAACAATTAAAATGCAAATTGGCTCAAGTGAAATTTACAATGACTACTAATTCAGAGCTTGGTAATAATGAGAAACTCTTTCTGAATAACGTGAGAAATGCACCAGGTCGGTAAACAAAGGATCACTGCTTAATTCGCGTTTTTCTGTCAAACACGTCGTTAATTTAAAATCAAATACCGATCAAATGATATTAAAAAATCACTGACAACTGTTGTTAGATATTAAAGACAACTAAAAGAAATTTTATTACCTATTTTAAGATAATTATCAGCCACGCTAATTAAAAGATGTTAACTTGTCAACAGCCTAGCTCCGCATCCGCCGAGGTAGCGTCTTGTGCGTTCAGATCTAACCCTTTTCCCTTGACACCATACATCCCTCGTCTACAATTCAAGGTTTTCTCGGGAATATTCGTTGAACAGCTCCAACGGTCGTTTTAGTTGACATCATCCACACGGAAAAATACAGATAGTCGAAACGATATTCAGTTCTTGGAAATATTCTTCCAGCAAAATGCGACGTAATTTTCCTTGGCAAACATATATTGAATTTTAACGTACAAGTTAGAAATGCAGTAAATGGGTTTACGGTACTTGAAGATTTAGCGACTTTTCATCAAAATAATTTTGAAATAAAAACATGAATTACCTTACAGATATTGGATTGTCGGCTACTAATTAAGTCTCTTACGGGTTCATTTTGAATATTTAAAGTAGTAACGAAACGCAATTATTACACATCATCTCAACCCGCCATAAAAAAATAAAAGGCACTTTTATTTTTTTCTAAAGCCTTTGAGGTTCATATGTCCAAGTTGTGAAAAGAATGGACCAAGAAAATAAAAGTTGTAACTAGACAGTGACAGATCTATTTGCCAAACAATGCAGAAATTCTTCAAGCCAAAATTGTCGGAATCTAGGTAGTCGCTAGTATAGGAAGTACACAAGGGGTACAGGTATCTAAGTAATCCTCAACAGATAGTCAATACAAAAGCAAAATGCTAGGTAAGGGTGTGATTTCCTCACAGATAAACATTGAAAAACACAAAGTAGTTCTGAACGAAAAACGTCAAAATTAGGTAGGAACAAAAGGAATGGTTCAGTATCCTTACTGAAATGCGCAGTCCCAAGCAATCCAGGAATGAATTTACAAGGCGGAAGCAAACGAAATAAACTACAAAAGATGGATGGCACATCTTAGGTCGCCCAATTCCTAAATGCATAAAAGTCCAAAGTTAAGCCGAAAACAAAAATGTAAGATATAAATTTTCAAACAGAATTTCTAACGAAGATACGAGAGTAGAAAAAGGTTGTCTCGGTTTTAAAACTGTGTTCAGGAACATCTCCCACACACAGGATTGCGTCCAGCTTCGCGAAAGTCAATAATGTAGTCGAATTTTATGGAGTTGTCATTGTCGATCCCGACCCTATGACAAACTCCACACAACATTCACCTAAATCCACTTAGTACCCGACGAGAGCGTGTGAATTGGACGCATAAAGTCGGTCGGACGCAAGGCGTTAGTTAAAGTCCAAACTACCAAACGACCCCACTCGCTGTGTTACACATTGAATGTCAAAATCGAGAAAAAGAAACAGTTCGATAGTTATACCGTAGAAGGAAAAGAAAGGTCAAAGTCGGTAAGTAGACATAAGACAAATCGAAAAATTTTCAAGCGATAACGATAGTCGTTTTCCAAACTAATACGAAACAATATGTAGCTGGAAGTAGCGACAGATTACTTTCAAACACGATGGTTCTGTCACAAAAATAAAAATAACAAAATGAAGGTCTAAATCGGGTGTCAAAATCGGGTGTGTCAAAATCGGGTTGTAGTTAGTCGATGGCAGCTGATTTAAAACAAAAAAATAATGGGGGTTTGGGCATAGGGGAAGGAATCGAGACAGGAAAATGAGGGAGTTCTGAAGCTCTGAAGATGAAGGAGGAAATAGGTCGAAACAAGTACGTGTTTTCTGCGTGAATACCATTGCTTTATTTTCTTCCCGGACCGACAGAAACAGCTACTCGTTGTGAACAAATGTCGACCACATCCGTGCACAACAAAGCAGCCAGTTCTTTGGGCGAGTCAATCCCGTAACATCTGGGAGACCCACAAAAAACCAGGATAGAAGTGGTAGGTAAATAAAAAGAAGTAAATAGACAGGAGAATAGGAGAGAAAACAGGTCAGGGTGTTTATCATATTCAGAGGCTTCCGAAGGAAGGATTCATTGATAGGGTTTTAGGTCTTTCAGCTGCCACCGACCCACTGGTTTGCCGCTGATGTCGGCAAGTTCATAGACGAGGTTGGAGACCTTGGTAACTCGACACAATACAAATTTCGGCGCCAACTTGGCCTTGAAATCTTTGGAGGCATCGGACAACACAAAATTTCTTTTCCGCACAGTGTCGCCCACCTCGAAAACAAGGGGTCGTCGACGTAAATCGTATCGAGTTTTACTGGCCTCGTATGCCTTTCTCAAGCGCTGTCACACTTGTACAAACAAATCTGGGAGATTATGCAGATCCTCTTGCCAACGTGATTTTTCCTCGATAATCGGCAGGCTAACGGAATTTTCAGACAGGTCCATAAAAACTACCATCCACAGGCACATTTCTACCAAACATCAGAAATGATGGAGAATGTCCAGTTACGTCATGCTTCGCCAAGCGTATCGCCTGAGCGATCTGAAAGATATTCTCATCTCATGTTTTATGGGAATCACCAATAAAGGAAGCGATAGCTGTAACCAGAACCTTGTTGACCCGTTCGGTATGTTTATCTGAGGGTGGTAGAATGCGTTATACAAGTCGACTGAATTTTATAGGAATAGAGAAAGCTGGTAAATTGTTTCGAGGTAAACCGAGAACCATTGTCACACAAAAGAATTTGCGGTACACCAAAAATAAGGAAATTCTGCTCCAAAAACTTAATGACTGAGGTAGAGATAGCTTTTGCCACCGGCTGTACCAAGACAAACTTCGTGAACCATTCGGTGCAGACAAGAAGATATCGATTTGCGTTCTTGGAACGTGGAAAAGGACCCATAATGTCGACAGAAATTAATTGAAATGGAAAATTCACATTGTTGTAACTTCCCATGAGACCTAAGGGCTTCTGAGTCGAAAGTTTATTTGCCCCACATATAGTACAATGTTTCACGTGTCGATATACTGATTTTCTCATCTTCGGCCTATAATAATATTCAGGCACCTTCGCTAGAGTTTTTGCGAAACCAAAGTGGCCTGAGGTGGGTTGATCATGACACTGATCCAGAATTTGCTAACGATTTGAGGCAGGCACCACTATTTTCCAATCAGACAGGTTGGATTCGATCTGGTGTAACGAGCGAATATGTTTATAGAGAACGCCATTATTAACGCAAAATCATGGTATTTCTCATTGTCTGCCGAAACTCTCTTAACCATGTCGAGATACCAATCATCCGGCTCTAAGTCGGTAGCACTCAACAGTGAAACATGCCTAGACAAAAAGTCGGCAACGACATTCTGAGCACCCTTGCGATGCTTATTGGCAAAAGAAAATTGACTTAAACGCAAACACCAGCGAGCCAATCTACCTATACGTTCCTTAAGGTGATGAAGCCAAATCAGAGAAGCATGATCAGTGAAAACTGTAAGATCATCAGTACACTCAACATAACCACGAAAGTGTTCGACACCAAACAAGACAGCGAGGCATTCCCTCTCAGTCACACTGTACTTTATTTCTGCTTAGTCAAAGTACGACTGGCATAAGCGATAGGATGTTCAAAACCATCAGTTTCTTGAAACAGAACAGCACCGATGCCCACATCAGAAGTATCTGTCTGTATTGAAAAAGGTTTTTCGAAAATTAGGACTTGTCAAAACTGGAGCGGGAACCAAACGTTCTTTAAGCAGCTTAAATGCAGACTCTGTCTCATCCGTCCATTTAATAGGCTGTCACTTCTTACGAGCATGCAACAACGCAGTTATTGGGGCGCTGAGAGTAGAAAAATCCTTGATAAACCTGCGGTACCATTGTAACAGACCTATGACTCGACGTACCTCGGTAGTATTATTTGGTGAAGGGGCTTCCAGAATACTGGCAACCTTCTTAGGGTCTGTTCTAAGACCTTCTTTGTCAATGACATAACCAAGAAAAGAGAGACACGATAAAGCAAATTCACACTTGTCTAAGTTTATGGTAAGACCAGCTACAGAGAGTTTTCGATGTATGTCTGAGAGAATATCGACATGTTGCTGAAAAGAATTTGTCGCTATGATGATGTCATCCAAGTAGACAAAGACATATGGTTCCAAATCAGGACACAAGATAGAATCAGACGTTGCATGGTCTGTGAAGCATTGCTCAACCCGAAAGGCATTGACCGTAAATAATATAACCCCCTTCCATGCACTTGAAATGCTGTCTTAATCTTCGAGGAATCATCCAATGGAATTTGCCAGAAAGCTTTGAACAAATCTATAGAAGACAAATAACGAGAACCCATGAGTTTATTCAAGATAAAATCGATAAGAGGTAGCGGATAAGAATCCTTGACAGTGACTTCATTATGTTTGCAACCATCAAAACACATCCTGTAGGTATGATAGTACCGGACTAGACCAAGGTGAATTAGAAGGCTCGATTACTCCAAGAGATAACATCTCATCAATGTCCTTATTTAGATGTTTTTGTAAAGCAAGCGATAAAGGATATTGACGCTGCTTAAAATGTTTGGCAGTACCAGTATCAATCGTATGAAAGGCCAGAGAAGTACGTCCCAATTTTTCGGAAGTCAAAGAATAAAATTTCTCAATCACCGTGTTCAAGATCACCTTTTCCTCACTTGAGAGAGAATCTTTATCCAATAGCGTCTTAACCATACAAAGAGAAGGTAAAATTGTATTAATGTCATAGCATTTACTGTTGAAGTCCAAGGATAGCGAAAACATTTTACAGAAATTTATTCCCAAAATAAAAGCAAAAGTAATATCCGGTACGACTAGAAAATTTACAACCCTAGTAACGTTATTCAAGGTAATCTGAACGTTCGCACCACCAGAAACAGCCTTAGGAGAACCATCAGCAATGTTTATGATTGCTGATGATGTTGGGTTAGTCGTCGAAATGTTAAGAGATTTTAAAATATTCAGACTTCGAGCAGCAACTACCGAAATATTTGCCCCTGTATCCAACAAAGCCTTAATACGATAATGTTTGAAACCTATGTCGATGTAAGGTTGATTGTCACCTGGTACAGTGCTTAGCATCGGCACCACATTGACCGGAAAAATTTCCTTGGGAGGAGAACAAAATTTGTTAACAACTTGGAGCCATCCGTTCCATTCTGCAGCAGAGGGTGCATGGGTGCCGTTAATCATGGGAGGATCTTTTGAAATTAGAGTTCTCCATATTGTAGGGGTTAAAGAAATTACTTCTGCTTTTTCAAGGGGAATTGAGACATCAGGACTTATTTCACTGGTGTTAAGTGAAAACCTTATCTTATTTTTGGGACTGCTCCCGTATTTTAAGGACTCGAGGGCGTTTGATTCTGATTTGCGGAAGAGCTTGCCCTCTGAGCACTTCCGGTCGGCAAGTTTTTTGAACAAATTGGACACTTATCCTTATAAGTATTTTTCCTGCCACATCCGAAACAATATATCGCCCTAGGTAGAGTGCAATTTGCATACATATGACCGTCAGACCTACAGTTCCAACAATTTTTTTCAGAAACGACAGACAGCTGAGATTGCTTCGCAGTGACGTCATCTAGATAGAGACATGGCAGATCGGGTTCTGGAAGAGATACCTTTTTATTCGGGGGTGGATGGTACTTTTCATTGCGTATTCTAGTTTCCTCTATTTTTCTGCATATATTTTTCAATTGCGATAAAGAGGATACTTCAATTAGAGATAATTTATCAGAAAAGAAAGGATTTACATTTCTCAAAACTTGTTTAATAATTTCATGTTCCTCGATAACAAAAGGCAGACGGTTAAACATTGCCTCAATGGCCATAATGTAAAACAAAACATTTTCATTTGCACCCTGTGTGCGAGAACGAATTTCAGCTAACAGATCATACTCGTAATCAACCGGTATAAAATCTCTTTTCAAACAGATAACCAAATCAGACCAGGAAGAAACATATTTTCTAATGTTTCTAAACCAAAGAAGTGCCGGACCTGTAAACAAATCTATTGCGGTAGCGAACAGCTGTTCATCAGAAATTTTTCGAGATTCGCTAAATTCCTGCACTTTTTCCAGGAAAGACATAAGACTTTCCTTATGAGTTTGGCCAGAAAATATAATGCCCCACTTATGTACAGGGATGGGCTTAGGGGCGTTCAGGATATTCGATATTTCAAGAAGGTCTGACTTATGTAACATAGTTGACGAAACAGGTGGTGCAAAATCCTCCTGCAGATCTTCCCCTGTTCCAACCACAAGCCTGTGATCAGAATTATTTGCCCCTGTATTTCAGATAGTTATTCCTCCTGTTCAACTGTCTTGGGTTTCAACAACGAAATTCTGCGCTCGATATGGCACAGATGTGATCCAATACGACGTAATTCGCAGCCAGGAAGTATTTTAGGAGGAACAGAGAAGCATGACATAAGCTTTTCCAAAATTAACAAGATCTGACTTGCGTCATCGTCAAACTCGAGAGGTGCCTCAGCTTCAAACTTAAGTCCAGCTTTTTCCTTAGCCAATACGGTACGTAGCTGTGCTCTGCGAAGTGTTTGATTTGTTTGAGGTTGAATGACTCGAGAAAGAAGCTCATACTCTATTTCAGGTGTGAGTAGGTAATTTGGTTCAATTTTCAAGAAAATTGCCAGTGTTGATTTATATATTGGTAAGTGAGAGACGAAAGATATTTTGTTTAAAGATATCAGGCAGTTTAGCAAGAAAGTAGACAAAAGTGAAAGATATCTTCACTACCAAATATTAGGTAGTTTTGTCGATATTAGCGAAAAGGTTAACAGAAGAAAATATATTTTCGCTAAAATTGAGGAAAGTCGTTATTTTGTTCAGCGAAAAGATAGAGAGTGAGAGATATTTTCGCCACAAAATATTAGGTGGTTTTGTTGATATTAGCGAAACGATTAACAGAAAAAGATATATTTTCGCTAAAAAATATAATCGACAAAATCGGAAGTCAAAAATCGGGAGTCAAAATCAAAAATATCAGAAGAACTTGTCCAGGAATTTTATGTCCAGACAACAACCGGTGCCTGCGGTAATATACGATAATTCAAGGTAAGGTAACAAGGTTAATCTGGCCTCGAAAATGTGTGAACAATATCTTTTGGGGAGTTTGCTAGGTAATGTAGGGTGGCTGTTACTAAAGATATGTCAGTGAGTTGCTTTACAATATTTTTACGGTACACAGAAGATAGCAGAACAGTTATTCAAAAAGATATAACACTACTTAATTTCTAGCACTGATCATGACACTAGCTGTTAAAGAAAATACATACACAAATTTCATATATTAACCTTCATCTCTCAATTTAGCTACAACACAATTAAAAACAATGTTTGTCCCTGACTTTAGGATGCCGTTCGTTCGATAGTTGTTACTGATTATCCATCAAAAACATTACCCACCAGCGGATGACAGTCTAACCGTCCCTTTAAACAAAAACTACTTGTGACGTGGTATATTGTGATTGACTTCAAGTGGATTTGAATCTGCTTGATAGTGAGGTCACTTTTGCCTATTAGCCCTACCCTAAAAGCATCTATCTGTCAGATTATTATTATTATTATTATTATTATTATTATTATTATTATTATTATTATTATTATTATTATTATTATTATTATTATTATTATTATTATTATTATTATTATTATTAAGACTAGAAACACTTTAGGAGGTTGGCAGATCTTGATATGGATTGATACTCACGCTATTTTCTGTGTTGCTCTGCCTGGAGTCCTATATTTGTGAGCGCCCCAGGCTAGCGCCTGGTTATATAAAATTTAAGGAATCTAGATAAACAATGTTGCTGCCAAACAGGAGAGATATTATGGAGGAATTTCTCTTCAATTAAACAGATATGTTAATGTTAACAATAATATTAAATTTATTAATATAAATAAATTTGGAATAGTAAACAAAATTAGATTAACATGGTTGGTAAATCTCTATGGATGTTAATTGCACTTGTTGATATTAAATCCATACGTAAACATTTAATATAACTTTATTACTTCACTTGGTTAAACTTTATGATACATTTAACTATAATAAACTTTACGATATAATAACAATTACAACAGTACACGAGTACATAGCAGATAACTGACCGAGCGTGGAAGGACGTGTGTTCACTGTAGCGGCTGGTAGTGAGCAGAGAGAGAGAGAGAGAGAGAGAGAGAGATCGCCTGGTGTCTCTTATATGCCGTAGTTCTTGACAGCTGGCTGTCGCATAACGTAACGCAACGTTTAACTGTCAAGTGTATTTATGCAGAAACATAGAGTAGTGTTGACGGAAACACTGCGGTCGGAACCACCGCCACAT
This sequence comes from Tillus elongatus, assembly GCA_964006375.1. Lineage (NCBI taxonomy): Eukaryota > Metazoa > Arthropoda > Insecta > Coleoptera > Cleridae > Tillus > Tillus elongatus. The sequence continues at coordinate 99,232,795 of OZ023264.1, read as the reverse complement.
ACTCGCCTCTCAGTGGCAACGCTATTAGTTCAAGTATCTTCGTGGAAATCGAACTCTACGTCCATGGCGTGTAGTTTGAACGGGAACGGGAACTTCACTGTCACTTTCAGTTTCACTAGGTGTTGGACTTTCACTGTCACTTTCAGTTTCACTAGGTGTTGGACTTTCACTGTCACTTTCAGTTTCACTAGGATGTCTCTGAGGCTGGAAAGTTGTCTGTTCGTTATTACAAAGAATGAATGCGGGTTTAAGACGGTCAAAAGAAATTGTCTCTTCTCCGTGTGATTTCTTGATTTTGAAGACTTTGTCAGTTCGGGATAACACTTCAAAGGGGCCGTCATAAACTGGTTCGAGGGTTTTTCGCGGAATATCAATGTGAACAAAAACAAAAGGAGCTTCCATAAGCTTAGGATGGACAAATACCTTTTTTGCAGTATGATGTTTAAAAGGTACTGGTCGAAGTTTCCTTATGTCTTCTTTCAGCTGAGATATAAGTGGTGGAACATCATGAGCTTGTGTGCTGTTGAAAAAGTCGGTGGGAAGTTTGATTGATTCTCCGTAGACTATTTCAGCGGGTGTTGAGCGATAATCTGGAATTATGTACGATCTGAGTCCTAGTAACACAATTGGCAATTTAGCGACCCAGTTTTCGTCCATATGCGCTTTCAAGGCCTGTTTCAGAACTCTATGCCATCTCTCGATTACACCATTTGCTGCTGGGTGGTAAGCTGTGGTCTTGATGTGGTCTGCACCTAGTGTTTTAGTGATGTGTGTGAAAAGGTGGCAATAGAATTGTTTACCTCTGTCTGTGGTGATGTATTGCGGAACACCGAAACGAGAGATCCAGCATGATAAAATAGTGTTCGCTACTGTTTCTGCTGTAATATCTGACAATGGAATTGCTTCGGGCCATCGAGAAAATCTGTCTATTATTGTTAACAGATAGCGTTGACCTTGTGATAGTGGTAATGGTCCCACAATGTCTACATTTATATGCGAGAATCTTCTCATGGCTGGGGTGTATTGTCCAATGGCACTGGAAGTGTGTCTCCATATCTTGACTTTCTGGCAGGGAATGCAAGTTTGAGACCAAAGAGATACATCGCGTTTCAATTTGGGCCAACAAAATCTACCCTGGACCAGATCGACTGAAGCTGATATGCCTGGGTGAGATAAATTGTGGATAGAATCGAAAATCTTTCGGCGAAATTTGAGCGGAATGAATGGGCGAAGTTTCTTTGAAGAAGAATCACAAATAAGATTCAATCCGTTGTCAAGAGGCATGTTTTAAAATTTGTATGAGGAAGATTTAGACTGCAGAAGGTGTTTGAGTTCCTCACAAGATGACTGAGCTTGCGCAATTTCTTGGAGTGACACAGTGGAAGAAAGTGAAATTGTTTCAATGCGAGAACAATAGTCTGCGGGAATGTTTGTAGGACCTGGTATGTAGCGAATGTCTGTGGTAAATTGACCTAGGAAGTCTAAATGTCGTAGTTGCCTTGGAGATGCTTTATCGACGCGTTGTTCAAAAGCGTATGTCAAAGGTTTGTGGTCCGTATAAATGGGGAAATGGCGACCTTCTAGGGTATATCTAAAGTATTTAACTGCCTGATAAGCAGCTAGAAGTTCGCGATCGTAGGTGCTGTAAGATTTTTGGGCTGAAGTCAGCTTTTTAGAGTATAAACCTAGGGGTTCTAGTGTTTGATCACGTAGTTGTTGGAGGGAAGCACCTACGGCATAATCAGAAGCATGGACATGGAGATACAGTGGTAGCGAAGAAGACGGATGAGCTATTAGTGTAGCGTTTTTTAGTGCCTCTTTCAAACGTTCGAATGCTTCTCGAGTCTGAGGATTTTACGTTTGTCGCGTTTTTTGGGATTCTGACAGAGGTCGAATAGTGGTTGCTGAATTTCCGCAGCACGTGAAAGAGAACGACGGTAGAAATTTATGAGACCTAGAAATCTTCTGAGTTTTTCAATGGTATCGGGAAGAGGTAGGTCGGTAATAGTTTTGATGCGTTCAGGAAGTGGAAATAATCCAGATTTATTTACACGAAAACCTAAAAATGAAATTTGGGCCACTCCGAATTCACATTTAGATGAATTGATACGGATGCCGTTGTCTTGAAGTGTCTGAAAAAGTTTTGCTAGATGCTCTTGATGTTCTTTTTCAGAGGCTGATGCAATGAGAATATCGTCAAGATAGGAGTAGGCAAAGTCAAGATGTCTTAAAATTGAATGTAAATATCTTTGAAATGTTTGTGCTGAATTACGAAGGCCAAATGGGGTTTTAACAAATTCGAATAACCCAAATGGAGTTATGACTGCTGTTTTGGGAATATCTTGAGGTGCTACTGGGATGTGATGGAAAGCGCGAATGATATCAAATTTTGAAAAAATACGTTTGCCTTCTAACTGGGCAATAAAATCCTGCAAATTTGGAATGGAATATTTGTCTGGGATTGTTTTAGCGTTTAGTGCTCGGTAATCTCCACATGGTCTCCATGAGCCATCCTTTTTTTGCACCATGTGGAGGAGGCTTGACCATGGACTTTTGGAGGGTCTACAAATTCCCAAGTTTATCATGTGCTGGAATTCTAGCTTTGCTTGAGCTAGCTTTTCCGGGGGCAATCTTCTAGCTTTTGCAGTGACAGGTGGTCCTTCCGTACTTATAGTATGGAAGAACTCAACCTCTGGAAGGTTGCTAGAAGAAGTTTCCTTAAAAAGGTCAGGAAATTGTTGTAGCAATTTGAAGTACTGGTGTGTCGGGTCTACGAGATGAATTTTAGAATTAATTCCTGGTGTTGGGTTAGCACCGGTCTTAGAGACGTTTGTCTTTGTATCGATTAAACGTCTATGTTTCATATCCACAAGTAAAGCAAACTCTGCTAGAAAATCAGCGCCTATAATTGGTTGTTTGATATCGGCAAGTGTGAAGGGCCAGCAGAACCTATGGCGTAAGCCTAGATCCAAATCTAATAGTTGTTCGCCATAGGTATGAATAGGGGTCCCGTTTGCAGCATACAAGGTACGTTTCGATTGAAGTTTCCGTTGGTCGTGAGTGGGTGGAATAACTGAAATATCCGCTCCAGAGTCGATTAGAAATTTCATATTGGAGCGTCTATCAAAAATAAAACGGCGGCGTGTTAGGTGGCTCTCGTCTCTTGCCGCGTGGAGGGAGTGCCTTATTAGTTTTCCGACACATGTTTTGCTTTAAAATTGCAAGGTTGGATGCAACGTTTGGCCTTGTTGCCAAATCGTTCATGATACCAACACGTGGAGGTTGAGGAATTTGTGTTTATGGAATTTCGAGAAAGCTTGGGTCTTTCTCGGGAGGTAGATCGGGAACGCGTTCGCAATTCGTTGACTGATGCTGTTAGCTTCTCTAATTGCGCTTCTAACTTGGCTCGCTTGTAGGGCTCGCGTGACTGAATTCCAGCCACGTTGTATTTATCTCCGGAAAATTCCACGATTTTGTCTGCTGTAACCGACAAATTTTCTAGAGAATCGTTGCTGAAAGCCAAAATTGAACGAACGTTGACTGGTAAACGTTGTAGAAATAAAGTTTTAAGGAAATCCTCTTTAATCTGACTACCGGCTAAAGACTTCATTTCGCGTAAAAGTTGCGATGGTTTTCTGTCGCCTAATTCTAATTCTATTAAAAGTTTATTCATTTTGCGACTTTCGGACTCTTCAAATTCTAATAAAAGACGTTTCATTAGATCTGAATAGGGGGTTGATGATAATGGTTGGGTTAAAAAATCTGAAATTGACTCTGCGACATCAGGATCGAGTATAGCGAGTACATGACTGCATTTTGTCTTTTCAGAACTGATCTGCGATATATCGAACTGGGCGTCAACCTGCATTTGCCAGATTTTCACGTTACGTCTCCATATAGGAGGTAATTTTATTGCAACCCTTGCCATTATATTGCTGCTTGAAGAATCTTCGGCCATTGTGAAAAAAATGAGATAATTTTTAAATTAGAAAGGACTGACCTGTTTAGATATTCGTTTTCTGTAGGCATGAGCACGTGCGTGGAAGTTAGGCGACGTCGGCTGGAACATCAGGCTCGGCCTCTTCGGCTTTCGGCAGGGGGTCACCAATATGGATGTTAATTGCACTTGTTGATAATAAATCCATACGTAAACATTTAATATAACTTTATTACTTCACTTGGTTAAACTTTATGATACATTTAACTATAATAAACTTTACGATATAATAACAATTACAACAGTACACGAGTACATAGCAGATAACTGACCGAGCGTGGAAGGACGTGTGTTCACTGTAGCGGTTGGTACAGAGCAGAGAGAGAGAGAGAGAGATCGCCTGGTGTCTCTTATATGCCGTAGTTCTTGACAGCTGGCTGTCGCATAACGTAACGCAACGTTTAACTGTCAAGAGTATTTATGCAGAAACATAGAGTAGTGTTGACGGAAACACTGCGGTCGGAACCACCGCCACAATCTCAATTAAATATTAACTCATACACAAATAAAAATCAAATAAACAGCAAGAGTTTTAAGAAAAATAAATTATAATTTTATATGGCATATGACAAAATAATAAAATAAAATGGTTGTGTTACAAAAAATATATATTAACATTACCTACTTGAGGTATATTAAGGATCAAGTGCTGTATTTTACAGCGCAAAACCAAATACGAACTTAAATTGCTTGACGTTCGTCAATCAGTTCGGTTGATTTTTCAATGAAATAACTGGCCAGTCCTTTGAGTGAGGCTCCATTTAAGAAAAATATTAGTATGTGAAATTTATACTTTAATGATTGTCAGTGAAACATATTAAAAATGTACAGGTTAAATATTTTACAAGCAAAAATCTGTTAATTACAATTTCAAGCACTATGTATTTAAATTCACAATGTTGACAAATTCTAAAGAATAAACAGGAAGTTTACAGTTGTCCTTTTTTAAGCACCTCACTGACACTATTGAAGTTCAAATTTGATCATGTCACTTTGAAAATTTAAATTGTAAGGGTTCAAACAATAGGCTTCTGCATGAGAGGTTTGGTTGTTCCACACAAAGTAAAGTTTAATCGACTTACCAAGTCCTGACACCTGGAGTTACCTCTTGAACCTTTGAAGATGCTCTCCAAGTAGAGTCAACCATCAGAGCCTAACACTGGCTTACAAACTCCAATAAGAGGGGGAAGTTTGGAGAGAACGAGTGGTACTTTCCATGAACGTTTATTGGGCAGGTGGATCTTGTTGCTCCAAAGCCGGGGGAGACAATTTGGCCCCTTACATCAAATGAACAACCGTCTTAAGTCGATGTTCGGAACTAACTTCACCAAAATCCCTCTACAGCAATTAAAATGCAAATTGGCTCAAGTGAAATTTACAATTCCTACTAATTCAGAGATCGGTAATAATCAGAAACTCTTTCTGATTAACGTGAGAAATGCACCAGGTCGGTGAACAACGGATCACTGCTTAATTCGCGTTTTTCTGCCAAACACGTCGTTAGTTTAAATTCAAATACCGATCAAATGATATTAAACAATCACTGACAACTGTTATTAGATATTATAGACAACTAAAAGGAATTTTATCACCTATTTTAAGATAATTATCAGTCACGCTAATTAAAAGATGTTAACTTGTCAACAGCCTAGCTCCGACTCCGCCGAGGTAGCGTCTTGTGCGTTCAGATCTAACCCTTTTCCCTTGACGCTTCACATCCCCTCGTCTACAATTCAAGGTTATCTCGGGAATATTCGTTGGACAGCTCCAGCGGTCGTTTTAGTTGACATCATCCACACGGAAAAATACAGATAAAGTCGCAACGATATTCCGTTCTTGGAAATATTCTTCCAGCAAAATGCGACGTAATTTTCCTTGGCAAACATATATTGAATTTTAACGTACAAGTTGGAAATTCATTAAAGGGGTTTACGGTTCTTGAAGATTTAGAGACTTTTCATCAAAATAATTTTGAAATCAAAACATGAATTGCCTTACAGGTATTGGATTGTCGGCTATTAAGTCTCTTACGGGTTCATTTTAAATATTTAAAGTAGTAACGAAACGCAATCGTTACAATACATATGAGGCGCCGATTTGTCTCGATCTTGTTGGTATGCAAACTAGGCTGCAAAAAAAAACAGCGAATGAAAAGACTTCCGGCCAAAGGAAAGCTGGTACCTTTACATACACATTCGTTGTTATAAAGGAGAAAAAGTAAAGAGAGGCTGTTTTTTGCGTATCCTGACACATATAACAAATTTGCACGTTGGTCACCGACCCTGGTGAAACAAAATCTGGGCCCTTGCCACCTGCTATCGTTCGGGTCTATCAATGTGATTGGCGCCCGCTTGTTTAGTAGATTCATTGATTTATTTTTACGAACTCTCGCTCAACTTATCCTTCAATATCGGCAAATCCCGTGTGCTACGCGAGCGTCTGATATTTTCGGCACTTGTAAACTTAATAACCGTAGGATCGTGTGACATAGGAAAAGTGATTACTTATAGGGCGTATGCGCGCAAATTTTCTTAGCGGATGTCGAGACAGACGGTGACGTCCCTGTGTTTAAATAAAGAAATGGACCGTTGCGTCTTTTATATTTAGATAAAGATAAGGAATAAAAAGGGCACACAATATACATCAGACAGGTAGAAAGAAAAGAAAATGTTAGAGTAATGTAATTTGATGCTGTTTTAAATAACAGGTGTAATAAAGTATATTATGCACCAGGTTGCAGGCTCTGTTATTATTATGTGATATATATATATATATATATATATATATATATATATATATATATATATATATTGTACTATCCCCGCCCCTTTTGTTTTTAAACAAATAACACTTGCATATTGACAGACGTATAGTATACAAAGGCTACATCATATATTGTAAACACTTTATATTTTAAAGAAAAGGCATACTAGTCTGGTTTGCAATGTTGAATTTTATGCAATTAAATCCCTGACTACTTTAAATTACTACGGGTGACCTAAAATGTATTCACTTACCTTACCTTAAAGGCCTCTACACTTGCTTAGTAAGAATGACTAATTTTCTGGGCTACCAAGATAAATATTAAGGCGTGAAAATCTAGGGCTAGGACCAGGTTGTGTTTGTTCAGACTATGGGTTGGAACATTGTGAGAAAAACGCTATAATTCGTAAACACTTAATTTATTTGACAATGTTTCTAATTTGACCAATACAGTGAAACAGGTAAGAAAGCACAGACATCTAGGCACCTTTCGCTACGAAAAATGACACGGCTGGGGTTAATCTCAAACATATGGGGAGTGCACTAGCATAAAGAATTTGGATCGCTTGGAGGGTTGATGACTTGGTGTGTATCGAGATCCCCGATGTCACTCTCAGTCTCCACAGTGGCCTAGAATAAAAGATTGATATTTTCATTGCAATATTCATTGTTTAGATTTTGCTGGTTTCATGGTTCACATTTCAGTTTTGGGTTGTCTTTGCTTTATTACTGTGGGACTGATTGAGCAACATCGCAGAACAGGACACCACACCCAGGCATATATTTGAGGCTTACCGACACTTTCCCCTACGTCTCTCATATGGTTATTGATCACTAGGAAATGACGCATTGCGCATTTGGGTTGCCTTTACCACAACCATTGTGCCATAGTTAAGGTTTTCACGAGCCCTTCTTGGACTATAGCCTCAATTGGAGGTCTTTGATTTTCGGAGGTTTGGCAAGTCAAGAAGTAGAATGTTCACCCAAATACCGCTTGCAAATTATCTTGTTTATGACCTGTAGGCTGTACGAGACGCAAGGGAAAGGTATCATTGTCATTCAGGCCAGATCACTGTTTACTGACTAAGCGGAAACGAAAACAAACCTACTATTACTTCACCCAACATTATGACGTATATCGCAAGGCTTTCAACTAATTACTGACCTTCAGGTTGCCCTCTCACAGCACTCATGCCGAATTTATATATATCGCGAAGCCTTCAGGGCTGGCCTGACATCTCAGGTCTTTTATTTCGGAAATTGGCACTTCATGGAGCGAGACTTCACCTGAATGTCATTCTAGACACCAAGAGAATAATTACACAAATTTGTCAGAACACCGGGGGAAGTACTTCATTTATTTTATGTCCCTTTCCTTTCTTTCCCGAACCGTCCAGTGCACACCACATACATTCACATTTACAAGTTTCAGTTTAATACACAAAGGTGAGCCAAGATGTCTGTTTCAAGTACAAAATAATTTCATCCGGTAACATACAAAACAATGAGACTCCTAACTTCAAGTTTCAGTTTCAAAGTGCATTAGAATGGTGCCACATATTTTTGACTTCAAGTTTCATTTTCAATATTTACACAAAAATGGAATTACATACCTTCAGTTGTAAGTTTCAGGTTTAAAGTTACATTATGTAGAGCTAGTTACTTCCGATTTCAAGTTTCACGTTCAAATTATTTTATATAGAGCTACGGACTTTTTGGCTTCAAATTTCAGATTCAAACTTATTTTATAACGAACTGCATGTTTCTGGTTTGGCGATTCAAATTTAGCATTATGTTATAAAGAGCCACATGTGACTGGTTTCACTATTCAAATTTAAATTATATTATAGAGAGCTAGATACTTTTGTTTTCATGGTTCAAATTTAAGTTATATTATAATGAAATATATAATTCTGGTTTTACGTTTCAGATTTGAATTATATTATAATGAACTACATAATTCTGGCTTCACGATTCAGATTTAAATTATAATATAAATGAGCTACATGTTTCTGGTTTCATGCTTCAAATTTAGCATTATGTTATAAAGAACTACATAGTTCTGGTTTGACAATTCAGATTTAAATTAGGCAAAGCTACATACTTCTGGTTTCATGATTCAGATTTAAATTGTACTATAAGGAGCAACATAATTCTGGCTTCACGATTAAGATTCAAATTATATTATAAAAAGGCTACATAATTCAGGTTTTACAATTCAATATTAAAGTATATTATAAAGAGCTACATAATTATGGTTTCATGATTAATATTTAAACCATATCATAAGGAACTACGTAATACTGGTTTTACGATTTAAATTTAAATTACATAATAAAAAGCTGCATACTTGCGGTTTAATGATCCAGAATTAAATTATATTATGAGGGGCTACGTAATTCTGGTTTCACGATTTAGATTTAAATTATATTATAAAAAGCTACATACTTCTGGTTTCACAATTCAAATTTAAATTATTTTATACAGAGCCACGCAATCATAGTTTAACGATAAATATTTAAACTATATCATAAGGAACTACGCAATTCTGGTTTCACGATTTAGAGTTAAATTATATTATAAAAAGCTACATACTTCTGGTTTCACAATTCAAATTTAAATTATATTATACAGAGCTACGCAATGATGGTTTCACGATAAATATTTAAACTATATTATAAGGAACTACGCAATTCTGGTTTCACGATTTAGATTTAAATTACATTATAAAAAGCTGCATACTTCTGGTTTCACAATTCACATTTAAATTATATTATAAAGGACTACGTAATTCTGCTACCATGATTAATATTTAAACTATATCATAAGGAGCTACGTAATTCTGGTTTCACGATTTAGACTTAAATTGTACTATTTTTTTTTTAATTCTAGGGGTTTGGCTGCGGCAAACTGCCATTCGCTCAAGTAAATTGTACTATAAGGAGCAAAATATGTAAGACTAGATGCATTCTCGCAACAATTAGAACCGTAGACCGGTTTCGCTCTCATTAGAGCTCTTCAGTACGGCATACTAATTGTAGCAAAAATGCACCAAAAATAACACGGCTATCGTAAAGCCAGTCTTAAAACACTAAGTGAGTGGTGAACGTGTCGCCACCTAGTTCGGAACCAAGTACTATGCTGTCACGCCCGCTCCAAATAACACAGAGTGTTAAAAATAGAGACAGTATACAGCTAACTAACAATTTAAAAAATTGCTAGCCCTGGCCCATTTCTACCCCAATATAGGGACAAAGTATGTAAGACTAGATGCATTCTCGCAACAATTAGAACCGTAGACCGGTTTCGCTCTCATTAGAGCTCTTCAGTACGGCATACTAATTGTAGCAAAAATGCACCAAAAATAACACGGCTATCGTAAAGCCAGTCTTAAAACACTAAGTGAGTGGTGAACGTGTCGCCACCTAGTTCGGAACCAAGTACTATGCTGTCACGCCCGCTCCAAATAACACAGAGTGTTAAAAATAGAGACAGTATACAGCTAACTAACAATTTAAAAAATTGCTAGCCCTGGCCCATTTCTACCCCAATATAGGGACAAAGTATGTAAGACTAGATGCATTCTCGCAACAATTAGAACCGTAGACCGGTTTCGCTCTCATTAGAGCTCTTCAGTACGGCATACTAATTGTAGCAAAAATGCACCAAAAATAACACGGCTATCGTAAAGCCAGTCTTAAAACACTAAGTGAGTGGTGAACGTGTCGCCACCTAGTTCGGAACCAAGTACTATGCTGTCACGCCCGCTCCAAATAACACAGAGTGTTAAAAATAGAGACAGTATACAGCTAACTAACAATTTAAAAAATTGCTAGCCCTGGCCCATTTCTACCCCAATATAGGGACAAAGTATGTAAGACTAGATGCATTCTCGCAACAATTAGAACCGTAGACCGGTTTCGCTCTCATTAGAGCTCTTCAGTACGGCATACTAATTGTAGCAAAAATGCACCAAAAATAACACGGCTATCGTAAAGCCAGTCTTAAAACACTAAGTGAGTGGTGAACGTGTCGCCACCTAGTTTGGAACCAAGTACTATGCTGTAAATTGTTAGTTAGCTGTATACTGTCTCTATTTTTAACACTCTGTGTTATTTGGAGCGGGCGTGACAGCATAGTACTTGGTTCCGAACTAGGTGGCGACACGTTCACCACTCACTTAGTGTTTTAAGACTGGCTTTACGATAGCCGTGTTATTTTTGGTGCATTTTTGCTACAATTAGTATGCCGTACTGAAGAGCTCTAATGAGAGCGAAACCGGTCTACGGTTCTAATTGTTGCGAGAATGCATCTAGTCTTACATACTTTGTCCCTATATTGGGGTAGAAATGGGCCAGGGCTAGCAATTTTTTAAATTGTTAGTTAGCTGTATACTGTCTCTATTTTTAACACTCTGTGTTATTTGGAGCGGGCGTGACAGCATAGTACTTGGTTCCGAACTAGGTGGCGACACGTTCACCACTCACTTAGTGTTATAAGGAGCAACATAATTCTGTCTTTAAGTTTTAGATCAAAAATCATGTCACTGAATAATACACAAGCTAGTAATATTCCCGACTCCAAGTTTCAGTTTAAATATTATTAAATGGGAACAAGATTTCGTTTTCAAATGCAACGGACTTTCATTAAGTACAGCACGAGCTAGTAACGTTTCTGATTTCAAGTCTCAGTCTAAGTATCATTAAATTTGGCAATTTTCAGAGGCGGAAGTAATTTCTTTAAATAATACACAAATAAATTAAGATTCCAGGCTTCTAGTTTCAGTTTAAATATATCAAATTTCGCAAAATTTCACTGCACAAAATAATTTGTTTATACAAATATAAACAAACAAAATTCCAAATTTCAAGTTTAGTCTAAATATATTAACTTTGGCAACGCCTAAATGCTCAGGTATTCTCTCTACACTATATGCAAACAAAAATAAAATTCCAGCCTTCGAGTTTAGCTCAGATAAAAGAATTTGGCAACATTTAAACGCACGAATGATTTCCCTACAATAATATGCAGATAAACAAAATCCCAGCTCTCAAGTTCTTAAGCATATCGAATTTGACAACCTTATATGCCCAAATAATTTCTCTACATGATCTATAAACAACTAAAATTCTAGACTTCAAATTTAGTTTAAATATAACAAATTTGGCAACATTTAAAATAATTTCTCTGAATAATACGCAGACAATTAAACTTCCGCGGTTCAAGTTTTGTTTAAGTGTATAAAATGTGGCAACATTTAAATGCACAAACAATCTCTTCAACAACATAAAATTTCCGGTTTCAAGTCTAGTTTGTAAATATCAAGTTGGGCAACATTCAAATACACAAATAATTTCTTTAAATAATATGCAGACAAATAAACTTAAAGGGTTCAAGTTTCTGTTTAAATATATTAAAATTGGGCAACATATTACGGACGCCTCCCTATTCCTGAATATTGAGGCACGCAAAAACATTTTCTTAGCCGTGCAATTTTGAGACACCCGATAGCATATGTCAGTTTAAAGGTACACTCACCGTTTGTTGAATTGCTTCTCGTCATGACCGGCTGCTGCAGATCCTCCACGTGGGGACAGCTACTCGACTCCGGGGTCTCATCTAGGTGTGGGGACGGTTCCCACATCTTTGCATTTCCTGGGAACGCGAGGCGAGTTCGAAATGAGCCCGCGTGCGGGTTTTTTTTCCGCTCTGGGGAACCGTGAAAATTTCCCGGGGAAGATCCCCGTCTGCGCGCGAGATTATAGCGTTCAGTTCTTTCCACAGGTCTTCTCCGTTAGTTAGGGAGAATGTTTGGACCGCGATATTACCAGCCGATTTCCCCTGTTTCCGCACTCGCGCGCGTGTCTCTGGCGCTTAGTGTTTACCACATGTTCTTTCCACTAGTGATGAAGAACGTTTGAAAAGATGCGATATTACCGGCAGATTTCCCCTGTCTCGGCATTCGCGCTCGCGTGTCTGGCGCTTAATGCTTACTGCAGGTTCTTTCAGCTGGCCAAGGAGGACGTTAAAGAAATTGCGATATTACCAGCAGATTTCCCTTGTTTCGGCACTCGCGCTCGCTTCTCTGGCGCTTAATGATTACTGCAAATTTTTTCAGCTGGTCAGGGAGGACGTTGAAGAAACCGCGATATTGCCAGCAGCTTTCCCTTGTCTCGGCATTTGCGCTCGCTTCTCTGGCGCTTAATGCTTACTACAAGTTTTTTCAGCTGGTCAGGGAGGACGTTAAAGAAACCGCGATATTGCCAGCCGATTTCCCCTGTCTCGACAATCGCGCTCGCTTCTCTGGCGCTTAGTGTTTACCACAGGTTCCTTTCTGCTAGGCAAGGTGGTATTGGGGAGATCCGTCCATTTGAAAGCTCAAACTAGATCTCCCCCGCCTGTACAAATCCACGTTTCTTTTATATGAATTCGCTCCGCCTCCGCGTGGGAACAATGAAAAACAGACATAGTCGTTATGGTTGACGAGACATCAACTATGTACACAATTATCGACCTAATGCTGCGTACGTGCCACCTTACACGGCCTGACCACATACCCCACACAAGAAAAACTTTATGGATACTGCAATACATTGTAATATGTTCTGTTTTAATTAAAACTTAACTTTACTAATCAATTAATCCATTTATGACAATTATTCTGTGAGTGTACCTGTGCATCACTGCTTTGTTAGTTGCCCTTTTATTGCTATCGGTACATGTACACAAGTTGCATTACTACAGGTACTTGTTAGTCACCGAACAGTAGTGGTAATCTAAATACAATTTAGAAATAATAGAAAAAATATTTATTTGTGCTGGGTACGCAATATTACGTAAAACATTATATATATATTTTAAACAGTGCCGAATTATTTTGGCAATTCTTTTTCAAATTGCATACGAAATATTGTGTGCATCTTTTCCATATCACCAAGATAATATACCTACTTTCCACGAACCTGCAAATAAAATGTATTTATGTCTGTCAGTTTAAAAATTCGCATATACAGCTGGCAATTGACTCACAATACCGCTTGTAAGGTGGAAACTGGATTTTTTACTTTCACAACCTACTAAGTTTACTTAAAATTTAATCAGCCACGAGATTCTCTATGCAAAGCGTGTGTAACAATTACCCTAGTTAAAACAGAAACGACCGCAGTTAAAATAAGACGAGAATGGGCAAATACATATTTTTTGCGAGTCTCCCGACATCGATTTCTAATTAATTCCCTTACTTCACAAGGAATAGTGTATGTAATGATTATATTCATAACTTGCACTGATTATTGCATATTGGTGGCATGAAGGTTTACATTTCATTGTCAATTCCTTATCTCTTTTGTTTTTATGTAACGATGCTCGATCTAGATGACACAGGAATAAGAAATTCTCACGATATTAGGGTGTCTGTTTCTGCTTAATGGTCTAAACCTCTCAAACTCTTGAGATATAAGTACAAATATACACATCTACACTCCCTTTGTCATGTTCTTTCAAGAATAATCAGACCCAGACTAATAAATTATTGTATTTGCAGGAGATATATTCAAACTAAACTTGAAATCCGGAATTTTATTTGTTTGAATATTTTGTAGTGGGATTACTTGAGTATTTGAACGTTGACAAATTTGATATATTTGAACTAAACTTGAAATTTCGAATTTTATTTGTTTGCATATCATGTGGAGAAATTGTTGGTACGTTCAAATGTTGCCAAATTTCATATATTGTGGGCTGAAACTTGAAGCCTGTAATTTTAATTTGTTTGTGTATTTTTTAAAGAAATTACTTCCGCATCTGAAAAGTTTCCAATTTTAATGCTAAATCTGAATCGTGAAACCAGAAACATCTAGCTCCTTATAATATAATTTAAGTTTGAATCGTGAAACCAGAAGCTCTTTATGATATAAATTAAATTTAAATCGTGAAACCAGAAACATGTAGCTCTTTATGATATAAGGCTAAATCTGAATCGTGAAATCAGAAACATGTAGCTCTTTATAATACAATTTAAATTTGAATCGTGAAACCAGAAACATGTAGCTCTTTATAATATAATGCTAAATCTGAATCGTGAAACCAGAAACATGTAGCTCCTTATAATATAATGTTAAATCTGAATCGTGAAGCCAGAAGTATGTAGCTCTTTACAATATAATTTAAATTTAAATCGTGAGACCAGAAATATGTAGCTCTTTATAATATAATGCTAAATCTGAATCGTGACAGATGTAGTTCGTTATAATACAATTTTGAATATCCTGGGGTGTTAGGGTCACCCTTCCAAGATATTTGAGCTTTCTGCAAAACTAAGCCGTGCAGTCGCATAGCAAGTGCCCTATTGTTTCTGCTGCTTCAGTGCAGTATCTACAGTTTTCACTGTCCACCTTGCCTATCTTCATAGGGTGATACCTTACTGGGGAGACTTCTGTGATTATTTTCCAGTCGTTCCTGTTTAATCGAATAAACAATTCAGAAGTTTCTGTTGATATGGCGATGAACAGTTTTCCCGCCTTAAACCTGGCGTTTTCCCGCCTTAAACCTGGCGTTTTCCTTCAGTATGGCAACCTTGTGTTCTTCTCCCAAGTATCAAGTTCATTTCTTACGTGGCTTTTTGTTAGTCCAGATATGAGTAGATAGGGAGGCACCTGGGCTCACCCCCTCCACTTTTTCTGCGCATGCGTGGTGACGTCTCGCGCATGCGCGTGATGTTGACAGTTGACATCTGACCTGTCAACTGCCAGCTGTCGTGTGACCTGTCAGCTGTCACATGTCACCTGTCGGCTGTCAATGTCAGCTGTCATTGGCCTGTCCGTTGTCATTTGACCTGTCAGATGTCAGTTGTCACCTGTAAGCTGTTCGTTGTCACCCCTGTCCTGTCACATGACGTCAAATGTTCCAAGATGGCAGCAATCAGTTTTGGTCTCCATGTGTTTGTAGATTCCCTGCTATCTGATTGTTTGTTGAGGTTATGTTCGCACACACGTGTTCTATGTTATAACATATAAGCATGGTGATTCCCGCTATCTGACTGTTTGTTCGTTGAGGTTAAGTGTCCATGTGTTTTAGGTTATATCGGCTGTCATATAAGCTCACCCATGTGTTTAATCTTTGTTGAGGTTAAAGTGTGTTGTTTGTTGTATAGGTAAGTGTGTTGTATGTTGTATTGGGTTGCTAGGTTATTTAGTTTTAACAGGAAATTTTAATTTTATTGAAAATTTGTGTCTGTGCAAAGTTCAGCCTTTTAAACAGGGGAACATTCCATTGGAAGTTGGTAAGGTAGGGAATGTTCCCTTCTTCAACTGGTCGAGCTTCACGTACATATATACATATAGGTAAGCGATACATACAGATATGAAAGAGATAGACTGACAACTTTAAATCTTTGTTTTAAAGAAAATCGTGCGCCACAAATTTGATTTGAACCCGAGCTCGAATTAACCGTATATCAAACATAGATGTATTAACCGCTATACCAAATGTTCCACGGAGACTCTAGATAAAGTTTGTTTTATGCTGATATATATGAAACAGAACCAGTTGTTGACAAACACATATGATAAACGTGTTTCCTGAATGTTATCAGGTTACGTGGGCGTTTTCTATTAAAAGTGAATCCTAATATAGATCATAAGGGAAACTTGATTTATAAAATATTAGTAAATCCGTTTGTATACATTCAATAGGTCAAACACATTTGATATAATATATAATACTAAATCTAAAACAAACAAGTTAATTTGCATATATAAATAAATACGTTTGCTTAATGGTAATAAAAATATCAGTTTATGTGGGTGTTTTCTATTAACGTAAATCTGAAGTTACATCATGGGTGTATATATAGGGAGCGATCAAAAATACAATTAACAAACTCAATTTTAAAACAAATTAACTATGATATACGAGGGTTGTTTGATATGTGTTGTTTGAAATGAATGTAAACAGACTGTTGATATATGAATATATACAAGGGTTAATCAAAATGCAACTAAAGAAAAATAAAACAATTAATTACATACAATAAAAATTTATTAGGATTAATTAGCCCCCAGGCTGTACATATTTATACATAAGTGACATAGTAAATTATCACATTGTGGCTCTAACGATGCCTGTTAGAGGTTTATATTCCAATATAATGTCGTGAATAACTAAACAGTAAGCTCTTGTGTTATTAGGGAAATTCGTTCGGCTCATAAATTCCACCTTAATGTCCATCGTTGAAGACTTGATTGACTCGTTCTGGTGCTGACAGTCGATCACAAATAGAGCTCGGTCCTTAAACTCGTCATAATTCAAGATAGGCTCCGACATGTTTTTATAACAGAAGCTTTTTAGAAAATCTGTATATATCTGATGGGCTTCGGCATATTTGGATTTCTCGAAATCTATATTCATAGAGTTATAAGGGTAGCATTCTGAATTTGGAAACACTCGGAGATCCACCATACCAATGTTATCGAAAAAGTCTGTCCTCTTCCTTACGTTATCTTTACGATCTGTTTGAAATGCTATAATCACATATCGAGGTCTTTCCAAGTTGGTTGCAGTTTTAACAGCCCACACATCTCTGTTTATATCTCTGAGTGATGGTAGCTCATATATGTCCCATTTGCGGTATGCGAGAAATATAGATGTGTCTTTTGCTATTTTATCCATCAGTTCCATTTTCATTTTATCCTTGGGAAATATATGTTTTGCCTTTAAAACATATTGGCTACGGTAATTTTCGCTCGTGTCGTACCTGTGCTGTAATAGCCGTTGGAATCATTTCGAACTCTTGTAAATCGGAAAGTATGTTTGCCACAGAGAACTCCTTTGAAATGATGGAAGAAACTGAAGAGGAACCAAATTGGTATGAGCATGTGAACCTTATTATCGTTTAAGGTGATGTGCACCGACGAGACATCCAGTCAGGCATTGCTAAGACATTTTGATTCATTCTTACTGAAGGAAAGCAAACTTTTGATGGTTGTTGTGGTGTATGGGTCTCGCACTCATTCCACTTCCTTGTTATTTAACTCATGGGTCATCGATTCAAACACAGCTGCTCCTCCATTATTTGACAGATAACATGCACCTTTGGCATTTTGTACTGCTAAAGGTTCCAGAGCACCTTCGATTATTAGAGCTGACTCGGCCAGACATACGAACGCATCTTGTTGATTGATGGCTATTTCAATTTCATCGCTGTTACCAAACGATTTAGTTGGTGAATAGTAAGAGTGCAGTTCTTCTCGATCGATGGCATCATCAAACACGGGGTCTTTGATTATTTCTAGTTTTGACGACATGATAGCCCAGGCTTTTCAGGAACTCAATAATATCGGGACGAAGTGTACCCTTTAAAGTGTCTGACTCAACTAAATTTGTTTTGGTAGATGCACTTGCCTTTATATCCTTAAAGACCAACATACTGAGCAACTTTTATAAGTTTCAAGCGTACAGACACCTCTTCACCTTGAAAGTTGACAGGAACTGAATCTTGGTCGACGATGTCGATGCTTATATTGGAAATCTCTTGCTTGTTCACCGGTAGGTAAAATAGATTTTTAGGTTCTATGTCGATTAGGTAGCCAGGATCAATCATCGGAGCAAACTCATATAACGTATGTGAGGGTTGTCCGTTATCATAGGAACCAAACACAATATTAGTTTCTATGCGAATCTGTCCAACATCCACTATTTCAAGGGGGGTGTGGTCGCTTAGCCTGGTAGTGCGCTGGTCGTTCTCTTGATTGATCAACGCGTGACTTAGCTACTGGACTCCTCGAGACTGGCTCCACGTGCCACCACTGGCGCGACTGTCTGCAATGAGAATAACACCCAGGGCAGATGGTCTACTAAAGTCTCACTCCTTCTCACACACGCCATACACACGCATACAAACACAGACACGACACACATAGATCGGGTTGGGGGCTTCTCGGCCTTTGGCGCGGACCCCGAGAAGGGACTCCGAGCGGAGCCCGCTCTGGACTGGCAGCGCTGTGCAAACCATCGCCGGCACACCTGGCGCCGTATTGACAGTACAGGGGCCCACCCTCGCCTTGGCCGGTGTAGGGGGCTGCCCTATCATCCATTCGAAAAATGCTCGATCGTGTCAGCAGCACCGGGTAGCTCTGGAACAGGGGGTTAGCTGCATGTTTCGAGTTGCCACGGCGTGTCCGCAGAGCCGCTCTTAACGGAATCAAGTCTCATCATGGATGAAGCGCCGGGGGCAGTGGGGGGATCTCCCGTATCTATACGCTCACCAAACCATAAGCACACCATCACACAATTTTTTTCTAGCAACCATGAACCAGGACAAAAAAGATAAAGAAGGTAACGTGCCAAAAATAAGCGAGGTGGTAGAAGGTAGAGAGATCCCTGTCTCTCCAAGTAGTTCCAGCAGGGAACTGGAAGAAACGCTCCTCCGTTCTCCTGGCGGGGCGTCTGGGGTGGAACCGAACAGGTCCGTCGGGGACGCTGCTGCCAAGGGAAGCGGCTGGGGGCGAACTTCGTCGGCTGCTAGTCTGGCCGGGCCCATGAACGTGTCCATGGGAGGGGCCGAGGACGAGGACTCGTGAAGGAAGCGGAAGAGAGGAAGAAAAAGGAAGTGGAGAGCCCAGAAAAGGAGGCGAGAGAGGGAGGAGCTGAGGCAGCAGCGTCGTCAGGGGGGTGTTGGCCCTTCAGAGGCGCAGGCTGCTTCGGCAGCGGCGGCCCCGCAAGACGCGCGGACGCCGCAAATGCCCTTCGCCTCTGCGGCCGGTCGAGCAGCTTCCGAGCCGGGTGAACCTCCAGGGATCGTCAAGGCTGGGAAGCTGCCGGATCGGGCGGCCTGGCGGCAGGTGCGACGACGGCACCGTGAGGCGAGAGAAAAGGAGGTGAAGGTGATTGTCCTGCCGACGGGACCGGATGAGGTTCGAGGTGTGGGGGAGGGACCGAAAGGCTCTACCCCTGCGTCGCCCCCGGGCGGTCGGCAGAGAAGCAGGAAAAAAGAGGTTTGAGGCGCATCCGAGCCCACAGGGACGGAAGCTGGACAGGCGGCCACCGACTCATGGAGGACCATTAGGCTCTCCACGGTCGAGGCCGCCAGGCTGGCCCAAGTCCGATGGGGGCGCGTACGCCAAGCGCCCAAGAGCAGAAAAAGAAACTCCGCCGAAGAGGCGGACCAAGAGGGTTAGCGGCGGGTGTGCGCCGGCGGCCGGGGGGGAAGCGGATAATGTGTCCCACTCCTGCGGGAACGGGGCACGGCCGCGACCCCGGTTGCTGGCCTCGGGAACGTCAGGTCCGGCGGGTAGGAGGGAAATGTAGGTAGTCATCACCTCCAACCGGAGGGATGCCGTAGTCCTGACGGAAGAGGCGGAGCCAATAAGGAGGAGTCTGCTGGCGGGGATGTTGGACGTCATGACGGTATCCAACAGGGCGTTGCAGCTCCGCTTCTGCAACTCGGGGATAGTCGATCCGGGGTGGTTCTTGGTGACCGCCGAGGATGACGAGTCCTTGAGTTGGCTTCTCAACGGCTGGTCCGCGACGACGATGGGGGAGATCGCATTCAGCGCCGTAAGGGCAGGGGGCGCCCCATGGCCGGTCCGGATCGGCTTTTGGCTCAGAAGGCAAGAGGTGGACCTAGAGGATGTTGTCAGGATGCTTGCGCTCCAGAACCGCTCGCTCAATGTTGGGCAATGGCGGCACCTGGAGACGGCAGGAGGACCTGGGGCATGGCGTCTGGTCTTTCGGTGGGGCCCGGGGTGGCTCTCGAGCTGGACGGGCAAGGCTGGCGGCTGTATTTCGAGTGGGTGCCTCTGAGTGTAACCAGAGTTCCGACATGGAGTGCGGTCGCCTCCGCCCGGCCGGCGGCGGGCGAACGGACGAGCTCCGATCAGAGGCTGCTGCGGGTGGGCCAGAGCAACCTTCAGCATAGC
Organism: Tillus elongatus; assembly: GCA_964006375.1. Lineage (NCBI taxonomy): Eukaryota > Metazoa > Arthropoda > Insecta > Coleoptera > Cleridae > Tillus > Tillus elongatus. The sequence goes on along the minus strand of OZ023264.1, from coordinate 99,212,119 downwards.
CGGGATGCCACTGGGGAGCTAGCAAAGCTCCCCGCAGGCGGTCCACGCGGCGTGATGTTGGTTCAAGAGCCTTATGTGTTTAGGAAGCAAGTTAGAGGGCTTGGAGGGATTGGCTTCAACATCCTCGTTGGTGGTGAAGCACAGGAAGAACAACCAAGGACATGCATACTGGCGTCAAGGGATCTGGACGTGATGTTGCTGCTCGGGTCCAGGGACGCCACAGCAGCAGTCCTGGAGTATAAGGTGAGTAATATTAGGCTTAAGGTTCTGATGTGCAGCCTTTATGTTCCCTACGATCGGCGGGGGCTGCCTCCGTCGGAGGAATTGGTGCGTGTCGTCGCTTTCGCGAGGGAGCATGGGCTACAACTGATAATAGGCTGCGATGCCAATTCTCACCACATATTGTTGGGCAACACAAATACCAGCCCATGCGGTGAGGCTCTACTAGAGTACTTGGCTACAACGAACCTAGAGTTATTAAATAGAGGTACAGCTCCAACGATTGTCAATCGTATCCGACAGGAAGTGATCGACATTACGTTAGCAAGCAGAGGAATAACACAGGATATATCCAACTGGAGGGTGACGGAACCCATATCAATGTCTGATCTTCGTATGATCAGCTTTAAATTGGATGTGGACCGTGAGAGCATTCCCCCCAGGAGAAATCCGAGGAAGACCGACTGGGATGCCTATGTAACAGGCCTCGGGGGGTCGCCAAGGTGCCCAGAGGGGAGAAGACTCTCTACGGAGGCATTAGATCGTGAGGTTGAGGCCCTAGAAGGTAAAATAATCGCAGCCTACGAGGTCGCATCACCACTTAGGGGGGAACCGTCCATCATACTCAGATGGTGGAACAGGGATCTCGCCGTACTACGCGGGGGGACTCGGGGGGCCTTAAACCGAACCGTCCGAGAATCGAGTGAAGCGGCCTGTGACTAATTCAGGACTGCCAGAAGGGAGTTTAAAAAGGAATTGCGACGGGGTAAACGAGCCAGTTGGAGCGCGTACTGCGGGGAAGTCAATTCCCTGCCTGACGCAGCCAGGCTGGTATAGGTACTCAAACAGGAGGTAGGCAGTAATGTAGGATCCTTAAGGAAACCGGATGGGAGCTGGACAAGCACCGGCGAGGAGACCTTGCGTCATTTCGCCGAAGTTCACCTCGCGGACGGTGGAGCCGTCACAGGGGGTGCCGCCCTGGGCCGGTGGACGGTCCCGAATGCGGACTGGTAACTGGCGGAGGGGGTGGTTACGGATGGCTCTATAGCCTGGGCGGTGGGCGAGTTCGCTCCTTTCACAAGTCCGCAGGCTGTGTTGCGATTTTTCCGGCACTGCTCCAGAGGAGCCTGGATACACTGCTTCCCAACATAAGGGAGGTATTCCGGGCCAGCCTGGCTACGTCCCAAGGGCCTGGCGCCGGGTTAGGGGGTCTTCATTCCCAAGCCGGGAAGGGAGGTCTACACGCTGGCCAAGACGTACAGGCTAATCAGCCTTACATCATTCCTGCTTAAGGCATTAGAAAAGATAGTATATAGGTTTATGTTGGCAGAGATCCTAAAGGATCACCCCTTCCATAAAGGTCAGCACGCGTACCAGCGGGGGAAGTCGACGGAAACGGAGCTCAATGCTGTGACGCGGAAGGTGGAAAGGGCCCTACACTACGGGGAGAGCACATTAGCTGTGTTTTTCGATGTGGAGGGGGCCTTTGATAAAGCAAGGACGGATACGGTTTGTACCGCCATACAAGAATGGGGAACGCCGAGGTCCTTAATAAGCTGGGTGGCGAGCATGCTGGAGGACAGGAGAGTTTCGCTGACCTTGGGGGGTCGGGGGCTGGACGTCGGGGTGACGGGCGGTCATGGACGGCCTCTTGGAGCGGCTCTCCGAGAGCGGCTTCTTCGCCCAGGCGTACGCTGATGATGGGCTGGTCTTAGTCACCGGCAAATTCCTCGGCGTCGTCTGTGAGTGCATGCAAGCTGCCTGTAGCATAATCAAAAGGTGGTGTGGTGAGCTGGGACTCTCCGTAAACCCGGCGAAGACGTAGATGATCCTATTTACCAAGAAGAGGAAGGTAGGGGGGTTTAGGGCGCCCGTGATGTTTGGAAAACCTTGAGCTTTAGGGCGGGATGTCAAATATCTGGGGGTGATCCAGCAATCCTAACTAACATGGGGGTCGCAAATAAAACGGGTTGTAAGGAAAGGAGTAGCGACCCTCTGGCAGCTGCGTCGAGTGATAGGAAGGACCTGGGGAGTTAATCCTCAAATCCTCCACTGGATCTACACTGCGATCGTCAGGCCGAGAATCCTCTATGGGGCGTTGGTCTGGTGGTGCGGTGTAAACCAAACTACCAGCAGGAAGCTGGCCACACTCCAAAGGCTGGCAATCCTGGGTATCACAGGCGCTATGAGGACGACACCCTGAGTCGCGCTAGAGGTCCTGTTGATGCTGCCACCGCTTCCCATCTGTGTCAGGAGGGAGGCGATGGCGTCGCATCTCAGAATGCGAGACTCAGGAAACTGGTGCGGAGAGGGAGCAGTAATAGGGCATGAAAGAGTCGCCAAGGAGGTGGAAAAAGAAATTCCGATTTCCGCCATAATGGTGCGGGATGTTGATGATGATATTAGGTTGACTAAGCCATACACACGCAGGATCCACAGTATGGATCAGTGAAGGGAAAATGAGGTTGAAATCCAGCCCTCAAGCCTGGTCTGTTTTACCGACGGATCGCGGCTGGAGGACCAACAATCCTCTGGGGCAGGAATATACATCAAGGGCCTGGGGGTGCGCGAGAGCTATGCCCTTGGCGCATATACGACGGCATTCGAAACAGAGGTGTACGCTATCCTGTCTGTGGCCAACAGACAGGATGTGAAGAGGAGTCCCGACAAATGTGTGTACATGTGCTCGGACAGCCGCCTCCTCCAGGCATTCTGCGCGGCAGAATCAGGTCTACACTGGTTCAGGAGTGCGCTGACGCCCTCAGAGTGTTAGCCAGGACAAATGAGGTACAACTAGTGTGGGTTCCGGGACACTGTGGCGTGGCGGGGAATGAGGTCGCGAATAATCTCGCAAGGCTTTTTTCCCGGCGGCCGTTCTGTGGCCTGGAGCCGGCCATGGGTATAAGTAAGAAGTCGGTCTAGGTCGCCTTGGACAGCTGGACCCAGGAAGCAATGAAGAGGCACTGGGGGTCGGTTAGTGGCTGCAGGCAGGCGAAGGACTTCGTAGATGGACCGGACAGAGATAAAGCTATCTGGCTACTCGTAAGGAGTTGACCTACGCCTGGCCGCATCCTTGGAGTGCTCACAGGCCACTGCGTCCTTAGAAGACACCTCACATTGATAGGCGTAGAGAGGGATCCCATTTGCCAGGAATGCTGCGAGGATGAGGAAACGTCCTACCACTACCTGTGCGAATGCGAGGCTTTTGGGAGTCTTCGAGCAGAATTGTTCGGATCAAGGACTCTGCAGAGGAATCAGGTAAGTACCGTCCAATTGAAGACCGTCACGGCCTTCATATCGAGGTCGAGGCGGTTTCGGGACGGAACCGAGGAGGAGATGAGCATGGTTGCTGGGTTGCTGGGGTTGACAAAAAGGGCCCATGGTGGCCTACGTGCTTGGCGTTGGCCTCCCCACCACTGCTACTACTACTACTATTTCAACAGGTAAATCAGATGCATAAAATATGCCCGGTTGAAGAACCTGTTTTGAAAAGCTCAACATTCGCCAAATCGAACCATCAAATTCAAAACTGACATTTGTATAACACTTTAGTTTACATTTGATGGTATTCGGATTAGAATCAGAGCCTGCTGCTTTTGTTCGTATGTTGCTGTAGCACCAACAAGCTCATTTTGAAGTAACTCTTCCAAGTGTGTTACTTTATAAGCACCAGTGGGTATCGTAATGGTCCGCCAACCAGTGCCTTCTTTTACATGAAATTTCATATATGTTAGGTATGTTATTGTATGTGTGAAAGCCTATTAAAGCAACATCATAACTACCATCCAAAGCAATTGGGGGATGGTAGTCTGACGATCGATGGGAGCTGCGATTTTTCAGCAGAAAGGTGTGCGACATGACTGAAACACTGAGGTCTAGCGTTTGAGTCTTTTATTGCAAACATTTTAAACACAAGTGACCACAATTAAAAGTGTTATATGTTTGATACACATCATGATTATACAATATGGAATAGTCTTTAAGGTAACGTTGCAGCTCCACAGGAGGCTTCAAGTTTCCATACGAGTCAAAGTGCTCGACGATGTCACCATGTTTCCTCACAGCAACCCAATGACTGCCTGGTTCCTTGTGTGTTTGCAAATTCATGATGAACGATTCGTTTTTACGTGGTCCATTGCGAGGTAGCTCATCTCGCATGTATACACCTCTAAAATATGGGATTTTCATTTTACCAGCAAACTTGACAAGATCAGTAGGTATAGATGGAGAGTTCTGGAACTACCTTCCACCTTCCACCTCCCGCTACTGAGCATGCGTGTGACGTAACAAGTATGGCGGTTGTATTAAGTGTGGCGTAATCTACAAATTGAAATGACGTAATCCAAGATGGCGACCAAGATGGCCGACCGGAAGTGAAAAACCTGGGGAATTTAACATTTAAGGCGGTAGCTGGCGTTACCAGTCAAAGTAAGAGGCTCCACCATTTTGATTTTTGCAAAAAGTCACGTGGGTAAATATGACGGTTGGCACAGGCGCAAACTCAACTTTTTAGTTTTAGCTTTAGGTTCTAAGTGTGGGGTGTCGTTTTACTCGGCTCAGCAAGCAGAAGCCAAAAATAGGATATGCGCAAACCCAACTTTTGGAGTTTTATGCCTAAGGTCCACATGTTTGGTATCATTTTACTCGGCTCAGCAAGCAGATTTTAAACATTTAGAATGTGCGAATGCCAGGCATGGCAACATAGCGACAAACAAAAATCCTAAGAATATGCGAATGCCAGATATGACAACATAGCAACAAACAAAATATGTAACTAAATGTATATAAATCTGATGCTATTAATATAATATGTTAAATAGTTTGAGTCAATAACATTTAACATAAAATAACACATAGGCAATAGAGGTTGCTCCTTAATGTATTATTGCCGAACAAACAGATACGGGGGTCAAACATATACGAGGGGGTACTGAATAGGTGTAAACATCTAACTTAGTTTTTTAAGTAAAACTAAGAAGTTTAACATTTTGATTTTATTTGAAAGAGATACAGGTTCGATTCCTGATATATGCTCCAACAGGATCAGAACAGACGCGAAATATGTGAGTATTTATGTAACTAAATGTATATAAATCAGATGCTATTAATATAATATGTTAAATAGTTTGAGCCAATAACATTTAACATAAAATAACACATAACCAATAGAGGTTGCTCCTTAACTTATTATTGCCGAACAAATACGGCGGTCAAACATATACGAGGGGGTACTGAATAGGTGTGATCATCAAACTTAGTTTTTTTAGGTAAAACTAAGAAGTTTAACATTTTGATTTTATTTGAAAGAGATACAGGTTCGATTCCCGATATATGCTCCTTAATATGGTAGCATCAAACGAATACTAAATAACTAAACAGTAAGCTCAGAAACATGTGGCTCGCATGCAAGATGACAGGTGGACCAAACGATTACTTGAATGGAGACCCAGATCCCATAAAAGAAACAGAGGAAGACCACCAACTCGCTGGACAGACATTACAAAAATTACAAAAAACTGGATTCGTAGCGCTCAAGACAGAAAAGAATGGACTCAACTAGGGGAGGCCTATGTCCAGCAGTGGACGCAGAGGGTTGATTGATGATGATGATGATGATGAAGCTCAGAAACAATGGTTGGTTACAGGTTCAAATCCTGATGTTTACAACTTGTTTAGTTTTTGCTTTAAGCCTTATGTGTAAGGTATCATTTTACTCAGCTCGATGAGTAGAATACAAAAATTAGCATATACGCATGCGCAAACAAACTTTAGAGTTTTTTCTTTGGACCTGAGGGCACTGAGTAAGTGTAAAAAGTAAGCTCAGGTTTTGAAGTAAAACTAAGAAGATATGCAATCAACACACGGTCGGTCTGACTTGCTAAAAATAATAGTCTAACATTTTGGTTTTATTTGAAGGAGATACAGGTTCGATTCCTGATAAATGCTCCTTAATATGGTAGCGTCAAACAAATACGAAGGGGTACTGAACAACTAAACACTAAGCTCAGAAATAATGGTATGCAGGTGTGGTTACAGGTTCAAATCCTAATGTGTGCAAGTTTTTTAGTTTTTGCTTTAAGCCCTAAGTGTGGGGTATCATTTTACTCGGCTCAGCAAGCAAAATTCAAAAATAGGATATACGCATGCGCAAACCTAGCTTTTGGAGTTGTTGGTCTAAGCCACGCATGTTTGGTATCATTTCACTTGGTTCGAAGAGTAAAATACAAAAATAGCATATGCGCTTGCGCTAACCAACTTTTTTTAGTTTTGGGGTTATAGGTCACCTGTATGGTATCATTTTAAACATCTTGATGTGTAGAGTTCAAATTTTGTTTAAGCGCATGCGCAAACCAACTTTTTTAGTTTTTGATTTAGAGGGCAAGTGTGAGGTATCATTTTACTCGGCTCAGTAAGCAGAATTCAAAAATATCATATGCGCATATGCAAACCGACTAGAAATCATTTCGAAGTAACTAACAACTCAAACTGAATATCTTAAAGTGTAGAGTTCAATTTTTTGTAAATCAGCTCACTCTCCATCATTTCAGAGTAAACTTAATCATGTGGCCAGTCCAATCGTTTGGTTTGAGGTGTAGCTTTCAAGTTTGTAAGCCATCACATGTCATTCGTTTTAGAGCAGCAGCGTTTACATGTAACCCCTTAACTTAATTTTATACTTACAGTTCATTCTGCTAACATTCTTTTATTATGTCTTAATTAAAATTTAAAAAAATGAGAATAATACCAAGAGTTATAAAGTACAACTCTAAGAAAAGAACAGTTATTTGTTTTGAAGCATTCATGCTAGTACCTAATAAGTCAAACTGAATGTCTGAAAGTGTAGAATGCAATTTTTGTAAACCAACACGTATCTACTATTTTAGAGTAATCTTAGTCATGTGACTACCCAAAGTAATTGTTTTGAGGTGTAACTTTGAGGTTTTATTTGTTTTCAAACATTCATATTCTGAGCTAGTTTACCTAACAAAGCAAACTAAATTGTTTGAGAAGCAACCTCCAATTTTCATAAACCAACAGGACTAGCATTTCAGAGTAATCTTAGTCATGTGACCAACCAAACTATTGGTCTTGAAGTATAGCTTTTCTAGATTTATTTGTCTTCAAACATTTATATTCTGAACTAGTTTACCTAACAACACAAGCTAAATATCTTGAAGAGTAGTCTCCAACTTTCATAAAACAACAGGTCTTTATCATTTCAGAATAATATTAGCAGTGTGGCTACTCAAACCAATTGTCTTGAGGTGCAGCTTTCAAGTTTTATTTGTTTTCAAACATTTATATTCTGAACTAGTTCACCTAACTACACAAGCTAAATATCTTGAAGAGTAGTCTTCAATTTTCATAAAATAACAGGTCTCTATCATTTCAGAGTAATCTTAGTCATGTGACCACTCAAACCAATTGTCTTGAGGTGTAGCTTTTAAGTTTTATTTGTTTTCAAACATTCATATTCTGAGCTAGTTTACCTAACATATCAAATTGAATATCTTGAAGAGCAGTCTTTAATTTTCATAAAACAACAGGTATCTATCATTTCAGAGTAATCTTAACCATGTGACCACTTAAACCAATTGTCTTGAGGTGTAGCTTTCAAGTTTTATTTTGTTTTCAAACATTCATTGTCTGAGCTAGTTTACCTAACGAATCAAATTGAATGTCTTGAAGTGCTACCTTCATCTTTTCGTAAATCAACTCGTCTCTGCTATGTCAGAGTAATTTTAGTCATGTGACCAGTTAAACTAGTTGTCTTGAGGTGTAGATTTTTATGTGTGTATATAATTTAAATTTTGTTAGTGTAAAAAAATGTAAAAAGTTTGTTATATAAAAAATAAGAAAACCAAAGAGTTAATTGCCTATTACAACAACAAGCAGAAGGAGTTGGCTTAGTACCTACAACTGCTACATACTTGGTAAAAATGGGTGGAGCTCAGACTGTAAACGAGTTGATATGTGGTGCATATGTTTGCAAAGATATGATTCTAAAGATGTACCGGGAATAACATCTCAATTAACACCAAAAAACCACAACAACGTTGGATATCAAAAAATTTCTGTGAAAAGTGCAATCAAATTATTTTTGATTTTTCGTAAGCGAATTTAAAGAAACTATAGTGTTAATTGTCTATTACAACAAGTTAGAGTCAATTGTTTTCACCTTCACTGTTGGTTACCGACTGAACCTTAGTGGCTGCTTCCCATCTTAATATTCGACAGACCGACAGGACAGACACCTGTCTGACAGAGGACAACCAACTATCTGACAGGACAGAAAACCTGTCTGACAACCTGTCTGACAACCTGTCTGACAACCTATCTGACAACCTGTCTGACAACCTGTCTGACGACGCATACAGGATTTGAACCTGTAACCACACATGCATACCATTGTTTCTGAGCTTACTGTTTAGTTGTTCAGTACCCCTTCGTATTTGTTGACGCTAACATATTAAGGAGCATTTATCAGGAATCGAACCTGTATCTCTTTCAAATAAAATCAAAATGTTAGACTATTATTTTTAGCAAGTCAGACCGACTGTGTGTTGATTGCATATCTTCTTAGTTTTACTTTAACTGAGCTTACTGTTTACACTTAGTGCCCTCAGGTCTAAAGTAAAAACTCTCAAGGTGGTTTGCGCATGCGCATATGCTTATTTTTGTATTCTACTCATCGCGCTGAGTAAAATGATACCTCACACATAAGGCTTAAAGCAAAAACTAAACAAGTTGTAAACATCAGGATTTGAACCTGTAACCAACCATTGTTTCTGAGCTTACTGTTTAGTTATTCAGTATTTTTTTGATGCTACCATATTAAGGAGCATATATCAAGGATCGAACCTGTATCTCTTTCAAATAAAATCAAAATGTTTAACCTCTGAGTTTAATGTTTACACCTATTCAGTACCCCCTTGTATATGCTTGACCCCCGTATTTGTTTGTTCGGTTAAGTTAAGAAGAGACCTCTATTGCTAATGTGTTATTTTATGTTAAATGTTATTGACTCAAACTATTTAACATATTATGTTAATAGCACCTGATTTATATACATTTAGATCCATATTTTTGTTTGTTGCTATGTTGTTATATCTGGCATTCGCATATTTTTAGGATTTTTGTTTGTTGCTATGTTGCCATGCCTGGCATTCGCACATTCTAAATGTTTAAAATCTGCTTGCTGAGCCGAGTAAAATGATACCAAACATGTGGACCTCAGGCATAAAACTCCAAAAGTTGGGTTTACGCATGCATATATCCTATTTTTGGCTTCTGCTAGCCGAGCCTAGTAAAATGACACCCCACACTTAGAGCTTAAAGCAAAAACTAAAAAGTTGAGTTTGCGCCTGCGCCAACCGTCATATGTACCCACGTCACTTTTTGCAAAAATCAAAATGGTTAAGTCTCACGCATGCTCGGTAGCGGAAGGTGGGAAGTGGAAGGTGGGAGGAGGTTCCAGAACTCTCCATCTATACCTACTAAGATCTACATTTGTCAGAGGTTTTGCTGGTAAACACTTTGTTTTTTGGCTTTTGCAGATTCAACCCATAACCGGACCGTTGTTTCTTGAGATACAGGCCTTTGCCCAGTCATTGCATTTTGGCTTAAATTTCAAACCACTCCCTCTCATGCCCATCGCGATGGCTTCCATTGTTTTGTTGTGCCGTTCTTCTTTCTCCAGTTTCTGTTTCGCAGACTTGGCATCGTTCACGGCTTTAGCAATACCTACAGCACAGCCATCCAGAGCTCCTAGTGCTGACAGCCGACCAAATACCAGAGGCAACTTCCACTTTTAGGTATTGGAATAACTCGAGGTTGCTGCACATTTTTACGCCCACCAATGTTTGTAACGATTGCATGAGCTATATCAAACACTGCGTTCTCTGTTGGAATAAGGTTTCTATCTTTTATAACTTCCCCAATCAGACTTATTATGTTTTTAAAGGGAACTTTCTTCTTTGGCTTCGAGCTGAATACAGCAAGACCCGCATCAAGTTTTCGGTTAACTTTCACACCAAAAATATAGTTTAGTTCAAGTCAAGATGCGTACCATCAAACACGCTTCTGCCTTACCCATTACAAATATAGACGATGTTGTTACGGCTACAGCAGAACAACTGAGGCATGGTCCTCTCTTTCCAAACACCGTTCGATGTATCATACGTGGTCCTAGTGGGTGTGGTAAAACAAATGTCATGCTGAGTATATTGTTTGAAGAAAACGATTTAAAGTTTGATAACGAGTATGTGTATTCAAAGTCTCTCTATCAACCGTAATACAAGATGTTACAACAGGTGTTGGATGCAGCAAAAGGTGTTGGTTAGTATCCGTAGAGTGAAAACGATGAAATATTAGATCCAGCAGAAGCCTTGGATAACTTTGTGTATATATCTGATGATGTAGCTTGTGACAAACAAGATAAAATAAGAACATATTTTAGTATGGGCAGACATAAGAATATTGATTCAATTTATCTCTGTCAAACATATACTCGAATACCCAAACATCTGGTACGTGACAACACAAATGTTATTGTGTTATTCAAGCAGGATGAAACCAATTTAAAACATGTGTACGACGATCATGTGACCACCGATATGGACTTTAAACAATATCTGCTGCCAATGCTGGAAAGACAATAAGTATAGTGTGTTGTTGATTGTAAAAGAAAACGATGTACACAAAGGCAGATATAGAAAAGGATTCGATAGATATATAGTAATCTAACTGGCTACAACCAATGATAGACAGGACAGACAACTGTCTAACATAGCTGTCTAAGACAGCTGTCTAACACGGCTGTCTAACAGCTGTCTAACACAGCTGTCTAACACACTTGTCTAAATAAGAAGACAAGCATCAAGCCGGAGTCAGTATACCTTACATCACCACACAGCTTGTATCGCTGTAACAAGTGATTAGACCTGCGGGTAACACCAACCAACTTTAGCACGATGGAGGTGATGGGTAAGCAAGAGAGAAAAGTTAAGAAAAGTATTTTACAACTTGCTGAAAATATTCGAAAAAAACATTTAATGTTTAAGCTTAACAGAGCTGAGAATGATGATGCTCTGCAACGTTTATATAAACCAATTGTTGAGCCACTAAGTGAAATATCTAAAAACACATCAGCAGCCACCTGTGGCTGAACAAATAAAAGAAGTTGATATACCAGAAACGAAACCCAAAGTTGAGTTCCTTAAAGACCATGAAGTTTTTGAGGGGTTCAGGAGATAAGTTCCGATAAGGATATTCCAACATTTGAAGAGATTGAGGCAGACCTACAAACTGTCACCACCAACCCAGCATATCACCAATTTTTGGAGCAATATCCTGAACGAGTTCGATATTATATAGACAAGTATTTTACTGAACCACCGAGACTTGCTACCATTGATCAAACGTATGGTGCTCGCTACGCTAAAGATACTGGTAGCTGGAGTCTTGGCAACAAACGCTTAGACTTTACTGATGATGACATTCGACTGGGTCAAAGGAGATATCCGAAAACACAAGGTCTGCTAGAATTGATATTTATGAAAACACCTAGGGGGTATACTTATGAAGATCTTCAACACTATAGAGCTATTCTAGAAGCAACTAGTGTTCATAAAATGAACTACGATCCAAATGCACGAACCAAGGGTTGTTCCTCGGAAAAGTATCTGACTAATAAAACCAGTTATAAATCCACGAGCGCGTAGATCCTTAACTCCTCAAGGTTTTGGTTACACCTATGACGACGACGATGACAACGCCAGACATCTTAATAAAAAACAAAAGACTGAACCTAAAGCTAAGAGTGATAAGAGCAGCGATAGCAATAGCATCAGCACTAACAACTATATGATACAAATGAACAGACAAATAGCATATGTGTATTGGGATGACATAAACGAGTTGGTTGACAGACTTAGACTTTTAGTGGTTTCCCAAGTTGCAGGCAATAATACTCATAACAACGAAATTCAGTCAATCTTGGAAGAACTAAAGGAAGCTAGCGTTATCGCCTAGTAAGTCTACAACCATGAAGCGTCGCAGACGACAACCCCAACGTAACGCTGAACCATCTGATGTTAAGAATTCTATAAATGTATTCCAACAACAACCGGCAAGAGTTTACATACTTGTACTTAGAATCAAATAAAAGTCTTTGTTAAAATTAATGTGTTTTTATTTTATAATACAATTAAAAATTATGTTGTAAAGCAATAATATCCTGAATAAACTTCTCTTGCGGTACGTCTGCTATCTGTAAGTTGTTTCTATGCGCCGTAATGCATTTCAATTCGTTCTTTAATCTGTTAATTAGATTTACTGAATTTGGATCATACAGCATGTTTAGGACCACTTGGGTATTGGGATGTTTATTTTTAAATTTCCTGACAGCTCTTCGGAAATTTTTCTTTTGTGTTCTTACAGCATGATATTGGTAGGTGACTTCTTTCTCGTTTCTTGCAAGTAAACCAAGCACACTTATTTTTCCCGGGTTACTTGGCTTTGGGGATATATCTTCAAAATGTTCTGTGACTTTAGCATTTGTTTCTCGCATACGCTGCACTTCATCATCTATCTCCATTAATTTCAATTCAATGTCCTCAAGGTTGTCCCTGTATTTCTGATTAAATTCGCTTAGGAAAAAATCAAAAATAATTTGGTTGCACTTGTCATAGAAACGATTGGATATCCAACAAGCCAAATTTACGATCAAATCTTTACGCACATATATACCAGATATCAAGTTGTTTTCAGTTTGTCTTCCACCAAAGTCGACCACCTATGTAGCATCTGCTTCTAGGCGGGCAGTATTCCGGCCCCCTGGAGATGACTCTAAGTGGGCTCCTTCGGTTGAAATATTTACGGTATCGGTATTCCGATACCCTAAATCTTCATTTAGCTGACTGTTGTAATATGCAACAACTGTATTCAAACAAACTAACTCTGCCACGGGTCTAACTCTGAAAGCTAGGTCACCTACCGGAAATGACAACAGATAACAAATGTACAGATAAGTTCTAACACGCTAGCTGTCTGTATCTAACTAGCTGTCATGTCTGTGACATCTCAAACATGTTATTCAAATCGCTTGTCTGTTTGTTTCGTGTGTGAAATTCAAATTTTTCCCGCCAAAACTGAGTAACACATCATGTCTGTTTGTTATTCCACACATCTGTCAGTCTAAGTAAAGACATCTAACTGTCATGACCTATATGTGTTATATATCCTTTCAAAACAACAGCGTGTACAAGCTCAAAGAAGACTAAGGTCACACACACAGGCACACTTGTTTAGTATGTGTTAAGATGTGAAACAAGGATGACGTCTCTCTTACTGTAGGTATGTATTCCACTCTTATGTATGTTATATATTAGCAGTCTGTTTGCATTCATTCCAAACAACATATATCAAAGAATCCTCGTATATCGGAGCTGATTTGTTTTCAAATTGAGTTTGTTAATTGTATTTTTGATCACTTCCTATATATACACCCACGATGTAAATTCAGATTTACGTTAATATAAAACGCCCACCTAAACTGATAACATTTTTATTACCATTAAGCAAACGTATTTATTTATATATGCAAATTAACTTGTTTGTTTTAGATTTAATATTACATATTATATGAAGTGTGTTTGACCTATGTAATGTATACAAATTGATTTACTAATATTTATAAATCATGTTCCCCTTATGATGTATATTAGGATTCACTTAATAGAGAGAACACCCACGTAAAAACCGATAACATATAGGAAACACGTTTAATTATCATATGTGTTTGTCAACAACTGTTTTTGTTTTATATATACCAGCATAAAACAAACTTTATCTAGAGTCTCTGATGGATCATTTGGTATAGCGGTTAATACATCTATGTTTGAAATATACGGTCAATTCGAGCTCGGGTTCAAATCCAGTTTGTGGCGCACGATTTTCTTTAAACAAAGATTTAAAATTGTCAGTCTATGTCTCATCTGTATGTAACGCTTACCTATATGTATATATGTGTGTGAAGCTCGACCAGTTGAAGAAGGGAACATTCACTACCTTACCAACTTCCAATGGAATGTACCCCTCTTCAAAAGGCTGAGCTTTGCACAGAGACACAAATTTTCAATAAAATTCAAATTTCCTGTCAAAACTAAATAACCTAGCAACCAATACAACAAACAACACACTTACCAATACAACAAACAACACACTTAACCTCAACAAAGATTAAACATATGGGTGAGCTTATATGACAGCTGTGTGTATAACCTACAAGCATAAACAAGCAAACATAGCCTAAGAAACGTTGGTAGGCTCGTAACAAACAAACTTCGGCTAGCGGGATAGCTGGTAGCCGACATAACCTAAAACACATGGACACTTAACCTCAACAAACAAACAGTCAGATAGCGGGAATCACCATGATTATATGTCATAACATACAACACGTGTGTGTGAACATAACCTCAACAAACAATCAGATAGCAGGGAATCGACAAACACATGGAGACAAAAACTGATTGCCGCCATCTTGGAACATTTGACGTCATGTGACGGGTCAGGGGTGACAACTGACAGCTGACAGGTGACAACTGACAGCTGACAGGTTAAGTGACAACTGACAGGCCAATGACAGCTGATATTGACAGGTCAGGTGACAGATGACAGGTCAGATGTCAACTGTCAACATCACGCGCATGTGCGTGACGTCACCACGCATGCTCAGAAAAAGTGGAGGGGGTAAGCCCGGGTGCCGCCCTATCTACTGATATGGCACTGGACCATAGGATGGTGTTGTTGCTGCCCTTTTTGCAAGGCTATCTGCTTCCACATTTCCTTCAATGCCTTAATGCCCTGGTACCCACATCAAAGTTACTTTGTTGTTCCTAGCCAGTTGCTTCAAGGATTTTGTACATTCCCAGGTATTAAAGATTTTAGAGTATTTAGTAGTGCCTGACTGTCTGACAGGATGTAGATCTCTCTATTTCTGAGTCTTTTTTGTATGCACTCCTGTACACAGAGGTTAATAGCAAGCATTTCTGCTTGGAAGATGGTGGAAATTTTTCCTAGGGCTTTACGAGTCTAAAGTTGGCTCTTCTTATTCCCAGTCCTGTCCCATCTATTTGTTTAGACCCGTCTGTATACCATACAGTATAGTTGTTTGTCAGCCTTGCATTGCCTCTGTCCCATGTTTGGCGGTAATTTATGACCACGTCTGATGGGTTTATGAAGTCCGGTTTAGCTGGAATTTGGTCTGTTAGTTTGGCCAGTGACTCCAGTGGAATAATTTCAGGGATTTTCAAGTGGCCAACCAAGTCTCCTGGTTTGAATTTGTCCGCTTGGAATAGTTTGAGGCACTTAGTGCTGTTTCTTTCTTCACGCATATGTGCAGTGGAGCAAAATTTAGAATTGCCTCTATTGCAGCTGTAGGGCATGATGCCATACTCTGGTTATTCTAAGACAAATCAGCCCCTCCAACACTTGCAACGTTTATTAACACAGATATAGAAATTTTGTTATGAGTAGGTATTGCGACACTTGGGACAGACAGTGACGTCACAGGTAGTGGGGGTAGGAGTGGGGGTACCCCCTCCCCTAGCCCCACCCCTAGACCCACCCCTAGCCCCACCCCTTGTGTCCACGCCCCCAAGATGGCGTCCAGCCACGCCCCCAAGATGGCGTCCAGCCACGCCCCCAAGATGGCGTCCAGCCACGCCCCCAAGATGGCGTCCAAGATGGCGGACTTGGGCCAGACAGGACGTCACATTTACATTTAGCCTTGTTATGTAACCTGTAAACATTCTAAGGTCATTGACCTGTCTAGGAAACTTTGGCCAGACAGTGACGTCACACGACTTGGGCCAGACAGTCACATGCAAACATTCCAAAGTGTCTAACCTATTACTTCAAATTATTATATTTTGAAAAAAACCATTTGGAGCAGGTGAGTTTCGAACCCCGGGCACTCAGATGGGAGGCAACGATGCTACCCATTGAGCTAAGCAGACGCTTGTTAATTTATTGTTTTAGGCTAGTATATATACGACTTTTAATTACAAACAAACCATACATGTAACATAATTAAAGTTTTTGTTATTATTAGACAAATGGATGATTTACAAAATAATAATATGTTTAATATTAGAGGCGGAACCAAAACGGAGGAACCAAAATGGCGGAATAAAAAAAAATGGCGGAATGAAAGATGGAAGCCTAACCTGTGATACCTTAAGCTGACATCCCTGACATTATAAAAAATGGCGGCTTTCGTTCTTAAAGATGGTGCCTTTCGCTGATAAAGATGGTTGAAGACTCCATTATTTAAAGTTACGTCACCCCAATCTTTAGAGCCGACAAATGAGAGTGAGGTTGATAAGCGAGAATAATGGTATTGGTCGAAGACTCCATGATTTAAAGTTACGCCCCCCATTAAAACAAACCATTCATAAAGCTTTTGTTATTAGACATAAGACATAATAATTAATATGTTTAATATTAGACTATTAGATTTCGCATAGAAATTAGCCGAACGCCACAATTGTTATATGGGTAGGTTCTAAAAATAACACACAGAGGTCGTTGGCAAACAAAAGAAGGAAGTTCAGAAACAAAATAGACAACAGGTTCAAATAGGAAACCAAATATCGTAGAGACAATAGAGGTCGCTGGCAAAACAAAGAAGCTCAGAAACAAAATGGACAATAGGTTCAACTCTTAAGCTTAGAAACAATGGTTGGTTACAGGTTCAATTCCTTTCTCCACGTGTTTAGTGTCATGTTACTCGTCTAAGTAAGCAGAATTAAAAAATGGCGACTAAAATAAGATAAAAAACTTTAAACCCTTATCGCGGAAGATCCGTGAGACGTACGCAGGAACCAATACATGCACGGTGTTAAGGAGGCCAAATCAAATTGGAATATACAATAAAATGGCCACTTCCGGTCTAAACTTTAAATCGTTATATCTTTTCAACGGAAGGTGATAGAAAGGAACCGACTTCAAAAATATATCGTTTCATAACAAGCTCTACAAGAAACTGAGATAAAAAACTTTAAATCCTTATCGCGGAAGATCCGTGAGATGTACGATAGAACCAACACATGCACGGTGTTAAGGAGGTCAAACCAAATTGGAATATACAATAAAATGGCCACTTCCGGTCTAAACTTTAAATCGTTATATCTTTTCAACGGAAAGTGATAGAAAGGAACCGACTTCAAAAATGTATGTTTCGTAACAAGCTCTACAAGAAAATGAGATAAAAAACTTCAAACCCTTATCGCGGAAGATCCGTGAGATGTACGATAGAACCAATACATATACGGTGTTAAGGAGGCCAAATCAAATTGGAATATACAATAAAATGGCCACTTCCGGTCTAAACTTTAAATCGTTATATCTTTTCAACGGAAAGTGATAGAAAGGAACTATCTTCAAAAATGTATGTTTCGTAACAAGGTCTACAAGAAACTGAGATAAAAAACTTCAAACCCTTATCGCGGAAGATCCGTGAGATGTACGATAGAACCAACATATGCACGGTGTTAAGGAGGCCAAATCAAATTGGAATATACAATAAAATGGTCACTTCCGGTCTAAACTTTAAATCGTTATATCTTTTCAACGGAAAGTGATAGAAAGGAACTATCTTCAAAAATGTATGTTTCGTAACAAGGTCTACAAGAAACTGAGATAAAAAACTTCAAACCCTTATCGCGGAAGATCGGCGAGACGTACGATAGAACCAATACATACACGCTGTTCAGCAAAGCAAACTCTATAAGCATATTCAATAAAAATGTTACTTCCGGTAGACACTTCCGGTATAGCTATTCTTAGAGCTACATACATGTGTGACACATCAAAATAATCGTCTTGTTGAACAGAAGAAATATAATATTTAAGTAAGTTAGAACAAGCTGTATTAACACCTAAAACCAACACACACTCTCTTGTACAGGCTGATTACCCTGTCATCCAATTGTTAGTAAGGTTATGTTTGTATTTGTTATTTGAATACAAACAGACATAATAAGAAGAGTGTACTTACATACAGCAAGAGACGTTATCCTTGTTTCACGACTTAACACATACTGAACAAGTGTCTCTCTCTCTTGTATTGAGGAAACAAACTGATGTAAGAGAGAGGGGGTCTTACAAAGGATAAACAACGTTTTTTACAGTTGTTAACCTTACAGAAAGGGGTTAATAAAAATGCAACAAAATAAAAATAAAGCAACTGATTTACATACAATAAAAATTTATTAGGATTAATTAAGTTGTACATATTGATACATAAATGACATACATAAATGACATACTATTATTACATAATGGCTCTAACGATACCCGTTAGAGGTTTATATTCCATTACACTGTCATGAATAACCAAACAATAAACACGAGTATTTTTTGGGAAGTTGGCGTGACTCATGATGTACCAACCAACCAATCAACCAACTGTTTTTTGAGGTGTAGCCTTTATGTATGTATGTATGTAATTTAATTTTCGATAGTGTAAAATAAAATTAAAAAGTGTGATATATGAAAAAATAAGAAAACTAAAGAGTTGATTGCCTATTACAACGGTCAGCTGAAGAAACAATTAGGTAGCCAGAATACCGATACCCTAAATATTTCAACCGAAGGAGTTCACTTAGAGTCACATCTAGGGGGCCGGAATACCGGCCCCCTAGATGTGTCTGAAGCAACATCTCAACTAACGCCTACAACCGCTACATACTTGGTGGAATTTGGTGGAACACAGACTGAAAACAACTTGATATCTGGTACATATGTCTGTAAAGATTTCATTCTAAATTTAGCCTGTTGGATATCCAATCTTTTCTATGAAAAGTGCAACCAACCAACTAACCAACCACCCAACCAACCAACCAACGTTGAGGGGCGTAGAGATAGCAAGCTATCTACAAGTGGACCCCTCTGAACCTATGATGTTAATAATGGATTAAGAGATTGAATTGGTACGTGTTTATATTGAAGGCTTGCAAGCTACGTACAAGTGTCTGAATATATGATGGTAATGATGGGTTAAGATATTTAATTGACATGTATTAAAGGCTTAGCGGTTTTCACTTGAGTCATCGTCATTCGAAAACTATTAGAACGAAAACCAGGTCCTTTACTCTGGTATATCTTACTCAGTAGGAACCAAATGTCTTCGAAAACAACATTCTTTGCTTTTCTGAAAGGCAAGTGAGCAGCCCCCTTGTCGAACCCCTCCGAGCTAAAGGTAAACCCCACTCTGTCTTCGGGATCGACATCATGGACTATATGACTCACAATATCTTTAATACGATCTTTGACCCACTTCTCTGGATCGTTGACATCGTCAGGTATATCTTGTAGTCTAAAGCATACGCTTCGTCTATCAAGTTTAAACTTCTTATTGGAGGTCACTGTATCTTCAAGTATTTGGAATGCCATTGTTTCGTGCTACACAACTGACTGTGTTGGTTAAAGGACCGAAGTTTAGCCTCGTGTTTATTAAAGACTAAAGTTTAGCAGGTACTAATTGTTTTCACATTCACTGTTGGCTACCGACTGAACCTTAGCTCCTCGTCTTAATATTCGACAAACAACACAGACAACACAACTTATTGTTTTCACCTTCACTGTTGGTTAACGACTGAACCTTAGTGGACGCTTCTGAGTCAAACAAGAAGAAAACAATTTAAAACACATCTACGATGACCATGAGGCAGCCGACATAGACTTTGAACAATTTTTAAAAATAGATGCGGTCAGGTTAGTTGATCAACCATCCAGGTCAGTCTTCACCTTCACTGTTGGCTACCGACTAAACCTTAGCGGAAGCTCCTCGTCTTAATATTCGACAAACAAAAATAGATGCGGTCAGGTTAGTTGATCAACCATCCAGGTCAGTCTTCACCTTCACTGTTGGCTACCGACTGAACCTTAGCGGAAGCTCCTCGTCTTAATATTCGACAAACAACACAGACAACACAACTTATTGTTTTCACCTTCACTGTTGGCTACCGACTGAACCTTAGCGGACGCTCCTCGTCTTAATATTCGACAAACAACACAGACAACACAACTTATTGTTTTCACCTTCACTGTTGGTTAACGACTGAACCTTAGTGGACGCTTCACGTCTTAATATTCAACAGACAACAACGACAGCTGTCATACAGCCGTCTGACATGACAGACAGCTGTCATACAGCTGTCATACAGCTGTCATACAGCTGTCTAACACAGCTGTCTAACACAGCTGTCTAACACAGCTGTCTAACACAGCTGTCTAACACAGCTGTTTAACACAGCTGTCTAACACAGCTGTCTAATAGGGCAGACATATGTCTAACACATGTCTAGCAGATGTGTAACAGTCACTCTTTTGCGGAACATAAGCTGAATGTTTTTAAGTCAAACAAGAAGAAAACAATTTAAAACACATCTACGATGACCATGAGGCAGCGTACATGGACTTTGAACAATTTTTAAAAATAGATGCGGCCAGGTTAGTTGATTAACCATCCAGGTCAGTCACAGCTGACGCTATAAATAAAAACGATGCTGGAAGCGAGTGACGTCACAAGAAACGGTGGTGCATGTGCCCAGGTTAGACCTCTAAGCTTTCCAGGTTAATACCGGGTTAGCTCCATGACAAGGTGGTGGACCAGTCGGGTCAGCTAAGAGTCGGGGTGGTGGAATGGTCGGGTCAGCTAGACGACCCGGTCGCCTAGCTGACCCGACCATTCCACCACCCCGACTCTTAGCTGACCCGACTGGTCCACCACCTTGTCATGGAGCTAACCCGGTATTAACCTGGAAAGCTTAGAGGTCTAACCTGGGCACATGCACCACCGTTTCTTGTGACGTCACTCACTTCCAGCATCGTTTTTATTTATAGCGTCAGCTGTGACTGACCTGGATGGTTAATCAACTAACCTGGCCGCATCTATTTTTAAAAATTGTTCAAAGTCCATGTAGGCTGCCTCATGGTCATCGTAGATGTGTTTTAAATTGTTTTCTTCTTGTTTGACTTAAAAACATTCAGCTTATGTTCCGCAAAAGAGTGACTGTTACACATCTGCTAGACATGTGTTAGACATATGTCTGCCCTATTAGACAGCTGTGTTAGACAGCTGTGTTAAACAGCTGTGTTAGACAGCTGTGTTAGACAGCTGTGTTAGACAGCTGTGTTAGACAGCTGTGTTAGACAGCTGTGTTAGACAGCTGTGTTAGACAGCTGTGTTAGACAGCTGTATGACAGCTGTATGACAGCTGTATGACAGCTGTCTGTCATGTCAGACGGCTGTATGACAGCTGTCGTTGTTGTCTGTTGAATATTAAGACGTGAAGCGTCCACTAAGGTTCAGTCGTTAACCAACAGTGAAGGTGAAAACAATAAGTTGTGTTGTCTGTGTTGTTTGTCGAATATTAAGACGAGGAGCGTCCGCTAAGGTTCAGTCGGTAGCCAACAGTGAAGGTGAAAACAATAAGTTGTGTTGTCTGTGTTGTTTGTCGAATATTAAGACGAGGAGCTTCCGCTAAGGTTCAGTCGGTAGCCAACAGTGAAGGTGAAGACTGACCTGGATGGTTGATCAACTAACCTGACCGCATCTATTTTTGTTTGTCGAATATTAAGACGAGGAGCTTCCGCTAAGGTTCAGTCGGTAGCCAACAGTGAAGGTGAAGACTGACCTGGATGGTTGATCAACTAACCTGACCGCATCTATTTTTAAAAATTGTTCAAAGTCCATGTCGGCTGCCTCATGGTCATCGTAGATGTGTTTTAAATTGTTTTCTTCTTGTTTGACTCAGAAGCGTCCACTAAGGTTCAGTCGTTAACCAACAGTGAAGGTGAAAACAATAAGTTGTGTTGTCTGTGTTGTTTGTCGAATATTAAGACGAGGAGCTAAGGTTCAGTCGGTAGCCAACAGTGAATGTGAAAACAATTAGTACCTGCTAAACTTTAGTCTTTAATAAACACGAGGCTAAACTTCGGTCCTTTAACCAACACAGTCAGTTGTGTAGCACGAAACAATGGCATTCCAAATACTTGAAGATACAGTGACCTCCAATAAGAAGTTTAAACTTGATAGACGAAGCGTATGCTTTAGACTACAAGATATACCTGACGATGTCAACGATCCAGAGAAGTGGGTCAAAGATCGTATTAAAGATATTGTGAGTCATATAGTCCATGATGTCGATCCCGAAGACAGAGTGGGGTTTACCTTTAGCTCGGAGGGGTTCGACAAGGGGGCTGCTCACTTGCCTTTCAGAAAAGCAAAGAATGTTGTTTTCGAAGACATTTGGTTCCTACTGAGTAAGATATACCAGAGTAAAGGACCTGGTTTTCGTTCTAATAGTTTTCGAATGACGATGACTCAAGTGAAAACCGCTAAGCCTTTAATACATGTCAATTTAATATCTTAACCCATCATTACCATCATATATTCAGACACTTGTACGTAGCTTGCAAGCCTTCAATATAAACACGTACCAATTCAATCTCTTAATCCATTATTAACATCATAGGTTCAGAGGGGTCCACTTGTAGATAGCTTGCTATCTCTACGCCCCTCAACGTTGGTTGGTTGGTTGGGTGGTTGGTTAGTTGGTTGGTTGCACTTTTCATAGAAAAGATTGGATATCCAACAGGCTAAATTTAGAATGAAATCTTTACAGACATATGTACCAGATATCAAGTTGTTTTCAGTCTGTGTTCCACCAAAGTCCACCAAGTATGTAGCGGTTGTAGGCGTTAGTTGAGATGTTGCTTCAGACACATCTAGGGGGCCGGTATTCCGGCCCCCTAGATGTGACTCTAAGTGAACTCCTTCGGTTGAAATATTTAGGGTATCGGTATTCTGGCTACCTAATTGTTTCTTCAGCTGACCATTGTAATAGGCAATCAACTCTTTAGTTTTCTTATTTTTTCATATATCACACTTTTTAATTTTATTTTACACTATCGAAAATTAAATTACATACATACATACATAAAGGCTACACCTCAAAAAACAGTTGGTTGATTGGTTGGTTGGTACATCATGAGTCACGCCAACTTCCCAAAAAATACTCGTGTTTATTGTTTGGTTATTCATGACAGTGTAATGGAATATAAACCTCTAACGGGTATCGTTAGAGCCATTATGTAATAATAGTATGTCATTTATGTATGTCATTTATGTATCAATATGTACAACTTAATTAATCCTAATAAATTTTTATTGTATGTAAATCAGTTGTTTTATTTTTATTTTGTTGCATTTTTATTAACCCCTTTCTGTAAGGTTAACAACTGTAAAAAACGTTGTTTATCCTTTGTAAGACCCCCTCTCTCTTACATCAGTTTGTTTCCTCAATACAAGAGAGAGAGACACTTGTTCAGTATGTGTTAAGTCGTGAAACAAGGATAACGTCTCTTGCTGTATGTAAGTACACTCTTCTTATTATGTCTGTTTGTATTCAAATAACAAATACAAACATAACCTTACTAACAATTGGATGACAGGGTAATCAGCCTGTACAAGAGAGTGTGTGTTGGTTTTAGGTGTTAATACAGCCAGCTTGTTCTAACTTACTTAAATATTATATTTCTTCTGTTCAACAAGACGATTATTTTGATGTGTCACACATGTATGTAGCTCTAAGAATAGCTATACCGGAAGTGTCTACCGGAAGTAACATTTTTATTGAATATGCTTATAGAGTTTGCTTTGCTGAACAGCGTGTATGTATTGGTTCTATCGTACGTCTCGCCGATCTTCCGCGATAAGGGTTTGAAGTTTTTTATCTCAGTTTCTTGTAGACCTTGTTACGAAACATACATTTTTGAAGATAGTTCCTTTCTATCACTTTCCGTTGAAAAGATATAACGATTTAAAGTTTAGACCGGAAGTGACCATTTTATTGTATATTCCAATTTGATTTGGCCTCCTTAACACCGTGCATATGTTGGTTCTATCGTACATCTCACGGATCTTCCGCGATAAGGGTTTGAAGTTTTTTATCTCAGTTTCTTGTAGAGCTTGTTACGAAACATACATTTTTGAAGTCGGTTCCTTTCTATCACTTTCCGTTGAAAAGATATAACGATTTAAAGTTTAGACCGGAAGTGGCCATTTTATTGTATATTCCAATTTGGTTTGGCCTCCTTAACACCGTGCATGTGTTGGTTCTATCGTACATCTCACGGATCTTCCGCGATAAGGATTTAAAGTTTTTTATCTCAGTTTCTTGTAGAGCTTGTTATGAAACGATATATTTTTGAAGTCGGTTCCTTTCTATCACTTTCCGTTGAAAAGATATAACGATTTAAAGTTTAGACCGGAAGTGGCCATTTTATTGTATATTCCAATTTGATTTGGCCTCCTTAACACCGTGCATGTATTGGTTCCTGCGTACGTCTCACGGATCTTCCGCGATAAGGGTTTAAAGTTTTTTATCTTATTTTAGTCGCCATTTTTTAATTCTGCTTACTTAGACGAGTAACATGACACTAAACACGTGGAGAAAGGAATTGAACCTGTAACCAACCATTGTTTCTAAGCTTAAGAGTTGAACCTATTGTCCATTTTGTTTCTGAGCTTCTTTGTTTTGCCAGCGACCTCTATTGTCTCTACGATATTTGGTTTCCTATTTGAACCTGTTGTCTATTTTGTTTCTGAACTTCCTTCTTTTGTTTGCCAACGACCTCTGTGTGTTATTTTTAGAAGCTACCCATATAACAATTGTGGCGTTCGGCTAATTTCTATGCGAAATCTAATAGTCTAATATTAAACATATTAATTATTATGTCTTATGTCTAATAACAAAAGCTTTATGAATGGTTTGTTTTAATGGGGGGCGTAACTTTAAATCATGGAGTCTTCGACCAATACCATTATTCTCGCTTATCAACCTCACTCTCATTTGTCGGCTCTAAAGGTTGGGGTGACGTAACTTTAAATAATGGAGTCTTCAACCATCTTTATCAGCGAAAGGCACCATCTTTAAGAACGAAAGCCGCCATTTTTTATAATGTCAGGGATGTCAGCTTAAGGTATCACAGGTTAGGCTTCCATCTTTCATTCCGCCATTTTTTTTATTCCGCCATTTTGGTTCCTCCGTTTTGGTTCCGCCTCTAATATTAAACATATTATTATTTTGTAAATCATCCATTTGTCTAATAATAACAAAAACTTTAATTATGTTACATGTATGGTTTGTTTGTAATTAAAAGTCGTATATATACTAGCCTAAAACAATAAATTAACAAGCGTCTGCTTAGCTCAATGGGTAGCATCGTTGCCTCCCATCTGAGTGCCCGGGGTTCGAAACTCACCTGCTCCAAATGGTTTTTTTCAAAATATAATAATTTGAAGTAATAGGTTAGTCACTTTGGAATGTTTGCATGTGACTGTCTGGCCCAAGTCGTGTGACGTCACTGTCTGGCCAAAGTTTCCTAGACAGGTCAATGACCTTAGAATGTTTACAGGTTACATAACAAGGCTAAATGTAAATGTGACGTCCTGTCTGGCCCAAGTCCGCCATCTTGGACGCCATCTTGGGGGCGTGGCTGGACGCCATCTTGGGGGGCGTGGCTGGACGCCATCTTGGGGGCGTGGCTGGACGCCATCTTGTGGGCGTGGACAAAAGGGGTGGGGTTAGGGGTGGGGCTAGGGGAGGGGGTACCCCCACTCCTACCCCCACTACCTGTGACGTCACTGTCTGTCCCAAGTGTCGCAATACCTACTGTTATGGTTGTAATGAATTTCTTAACATATCAGATATTGCATTACGAAGCTATTGGCTTAAAAATCGAAGCAAGTAAATTGTGAAAACGTATAGGTACATACATAGTAGAAATAGGAATGCAATTGCAAATTGAAATCGGACCAAAAAAGACCAGGTGATTTATTTAAAATAAGTAAGATTTTCGTGTTTTAAATTCTAAAAACTTTGACCGCTGTTATAAGCCGAGGTCACCTTATCGTCCCAACTATGACTATGTATCTAACAATTCCTTTAGGTAATTTTATTGTACTTTCTAGACTTCATCAAGATCGAGATCGCGATCCAGATCTTGAGCCTAGATGTAGATCTAGATCTAATCTAGATCCAGAATAAGATTAAGCTCTAGAATATGACGTCTATCGCATACGCAAAGCAACTTTGTTATTAGTTGGTGTAGAGGTATGATGTTTGGTGTCATGTTAATCGTCTTGATGAATATAATTCAAATTAGAGTAAACAAACACATTTTAAGGCCAAAATGAAACACTCATTTAAATACAGTTAGTTTATTAAACTTAATTCACAAATGATACATAATAGCTCTTGCTTACACGTTAAGGAAAATTAAATTAAAAAAATTAAACAATTAGTTTATTGAATAGGTTCACAAGACATATATTACATTATTACATAATGGCTCTTACGATACCAGTTAGAGGTTTATATTCAAATACACAATCATGAATAATTAAACAGTAAGCTCTGGTTATATTAGGAAATTGTCTTTGCTCATGAACTTCACTTTGATGTCCACCGTTGAAGACTTGATTGACTCGTTCTGATGCTGACAGTCGATTACAAATTGAGCTCGATCTTTAAACTCATCATAATTTAAGAGAGCCTCCGGCATGTTTTTATAACAAAAACTTTTTTTTGAATCGGTATACATCTGATAGGCTTCAGCATATTTAGATTAGTCGAAATCCATATTAATAGATTCATAAGGGTAGCAGTAGGTATAGAAGAGGGGTTCTAAGACCGTTAAGACTGTTAATTTGGTTTTCAATGTGCGCTGTTAAGCAAGCCAGGCCGATTCGGATCTATGTCTTTCAGAAAATGCAACAAATGAAGATTTGTGGGACGCCATAGATAATATGCTTATTGGAAACAGCTACTTCAACGATGATAATAATGAGCTACCATCTACAATATATAGTTTTATAGGAACTGAGGTGCATAAAACAACTAGATAAGTTATATTTTTATATTTATTAGTTAATTAACATTAATTAAGACGTGTGAAAACATATATTAATAAATACAGCTTAGCTAAACAAAACGGAGGTAGTGCCAACGTGTATCAATTGTGGTTCATACACTCTTAAGCTCATTCCAAATTGAGTTGTCTTAGAGACAAGACGTGCTTCAGTTTTCTCTAGAGTATCCAAGTGTTTAAATTAAAATGGCTGCATTAAGTGATTTGTGTTACCAGAAAATTAAAGACAACTTCTGGTATGGCTTATTTGGAGACTTTCAATTAATTATCGATAAGAATACTGGTTATTTCAATGCAACAAAATGGTCTAAAAGCGGTGAGAAAAGATTGAGCCATTGATTGGATAATAATAAAACTAAAGAGCTGATTACCTATTACAACAACAAGCTAAAGTCACATTTAGAGTCTCATCTCAATTAACACCAACAACCGCTACATACTTGGTGGACTTTGGTGGAACACAGACTGAAAACAACTCGATATCTGGTACATATGTGTGTAAAGATTTGATATTAAATTTGGCCTATTGGATAGCCACTCGTTTCTATGAAAAGTGTAACCAAAGTATTTTTGTTTTTTTCGCAAGTGAATTTAATTAAAAATACAAGGACAACCTTAAGGAAATTGAAGTGAAATTAATGGAGATAGCTGATGATGTGCAGCGCATGCGAGAAACAAATGCTAAAGTCACAAAACATCTTGAATATATATCCCCAAAACCAAGTAACCCAGGAAAAATATGTGTTTTTGTTTTACTTTCAAGAAATGAGGAAGATGCCATCTATTTATATCACGCTGTAAGAACTCAAAAGAAAAACTTCAGAAGAGCGATCAAGAACCTTAAAAAGAAACCTCCCGAATCCGAAGTGATTGTAAACATGCTGTATGATCCAAATTCTGTAAATATTTTTAACATAACGGAAGTGAAATACCTTAAGACGAATAGAAACGACCTACAGATAGCAGATGTAGCACAGGAGAAGTTTATTCAGGGTATTATTGATTTACGACACAATTTTTAATTGTATTAGTCTATGTATATGTTATATGGAAAAATAAAAAACATTAATTTTAACAAAGACTTTTATTTTATTCTAAGTACATTAATACATTAAATATAAGCTTATTTAACATCATCTGAATGTATCCAAGAATTATGACATTTATCAAAACCCAACCATTTCTCATAGAGGTGCTTGCCTTTCTTCCTCAAGATTATTTCTACCAGATAGATGTCTGTTTGTTTGGTCTTTTGTAGTTCTTCCTCGTAGAACCCTCCACTAATTGGTTTTCCTTGCATGTCTTCAAGAAGGTATGTTACTGGATTTGTGAAATGCACATCAACAATTTTGAATAACTCTGTTGACCAACGAGGTGTATACCCCTTTTCAAATTGAGCTTTTGCTTTACTTACACGTACAACATCGCCCACTTTAAATTTATTTTTGTTGAACACTTTAATATTTGAGTAGACTTGTTTAAGAATAGCTTCTTCAGTTTTCTTATTAACATCTGGAGGTTTTACACCAGTTCGATGACCAGTAGCATTGTAGGCAGGTGTGACATCAGGTAGTGTATTAACCCATTTGTAGGAACCAAATAAGTTGAAATTTTTGTATATCTTCTCTTTTAAGGTACGAATAACTTTTTCCACTATTGCAGCCTTTTTTACACTAAAAGTGCTGTAGTGATTAATGTATTTTTTCATTAAGTTGTTAAATTTAGAGATATAGAATTCTCGGCCAAGATCAGACTGGATGTTAGAGGACGTTGTACTATTAGTTAAAATATCAGCCATGGCTTTAGTTACCTCTTCAGCATTTTTGGATTTAAGTGGGCGAGTCCACACATACTTTGAAAAACAATTGGTAACCACTAAAATGTACTTGTATCCAGTTTTCTCGATGATAGTGTGTAAATTCAGCCAAATCAATCTGCCACAAGTCGTTCAAACCTTTTATTATTGTACGCCTACGTTTAAATTTGATTCTTGCTGGTGTATACAGCTCATTTATTACTTGTTTTTAACATCAGATGGTTCAACTGTTTTGCGTCTCATGGTGATGATGGGTTTAACAGTATCCACTTGTCATGCAAATTTTTTAGTTTGTTGTCTATGTCACCCAACTTCTTTTTCAGCTTGTTATTCTTTGACACATCAATGTTTTTTTTTAAACTTGAGCTGTTATGTTCTTGGTTAATTTTTTAAATTTATTTTCAAATTCGTTTTTTAAATTTTCCAACTCTGGTTTGTGTACAGCTTCAAGTAGTATGGCAATGATTCTTGGTGTTACCTCATCTTTGTTTTTCTGATAGTCGTCTATCCATACATCAACATTTTTTTAATTTACAGTATCTGTTGCATCGACTGGATCAGCAACGTTACACAGTCTATGGCTTTGCAAATCAAAATCAACACTAGTAGGTCTTGGGAAAATCTCTTGTTCAAGAATTTTAAACTTAAAACCTTTATTAGACTGGGAACGTCCGAACTTATCGATCGACATTTTCATACTAAGTCATAGGCATACATGTATGGTATATATATATATATATATATATATATATATATATATATATATATATATATATATATATATATATATATATATATATATATATATATATATATATTGCTATGGTCTGGCTTTTTAATTAATGATTTGTTAATTACTAATTAGATGCTGATATTACATTAATTACTTCTAATCATAAATCTAATTTCTAATATATCTTTATATTAATAATTTATACCGTTGGACGCCAGGCAACTCACTGTTTGGCAATATCATTATCTAATATACTTTTAATAAGCTAAAACCTGCAAATATTACCCCGTCAATTAGAAGATAATTTATTTTACTCACTTACCGTCTTAATTACTTCTAATTTCCATTTGCTCAGCTCTCTCAGGATTTTAAGGATTCAACTGGTTTTTATTTTAATTTTTGGTAATTCTTTTGTATAATTGGTATTTGCTAATTACTTGGTAATGCATATTTAAAATAGAAAAAGACCAAGTAATTAGCAAAGACCGATTATACAAAAGAATTACCAAAAATAAAAAATAAAAACAAGTTGAATCCTTAAAATCCTGAGAGGGCTGAGCAAATGGAAATTAGAAGTAATTAAGACGGTAAGTGAGTAAAATAAATTATCTTCTAATTGACGGGGTAATATTTGCAGGTTTTGGCTTATTAAAAGTATATTAGATAATGTTATTGGCAAACAGTGAGTTGCCTGGCGTCCAACGGTATAAATTATTAATATAAAGATATATTAGAAATTAGATTTATGATTAGAAGTAGTTAATGTAATATCAGCATCTAATTAGTAATTAACAAATCATTAATTAAAAAGCCAGACCATAGCAAAATGGCACCCAGCCAACGTGGGGCAATAATAAAAACAAAATAGAGCACTATTAGAATAATAATAGACATAATTACTTTTGATACATTCGTAAAATAATAGATAATTAGTTAAGAAGCATACAATTGGCGGCTTCACAAAAACATAGCAATATGATACCCAAGAACGTGGGACAAGTATAATAGCTAAAATGTCGCTAATTAACGTAGGGGAAATTAAAGTATTAGAAAAAATTAAAAACATTTTAAAAAAATTAGAAAACACTAAAGTATTAGAAAAAAATTAGAAACATTAGAAAAAAATTAGAAACATAAGAAAAAAATTAGAAACATTAGAAAAAATTAGAAAAATTAGAAAAATGTTAGAAACATTAAAAAATTTATTAGAAACAGATAAATTTTAAGAGCATTAGATAAATTTTAGGCCTTAAAAAACCCTGTTTAAGACGTAATAAATAGTAAAATAAATGAAAATAAAAATAGAGATTGAAATATTTTAAGCAAAATTTAATCAAAAATAATAGTTTTGGGGAAACAAATATAAAAAACCAATAACAGACCGTTAATATTTGTCAACCTACAACAAAATGTCTCAGGAAAGAAAACAAGTAGAAGCAAGAAGATCCATTAGGGAAGAGGAAAAGAAAAAAGAATCTAATAAACCCCTTATTAGAATAGGGAAAGAAGCAGAAAAGAAAACGGAAATAGAAGAAATTCCAAAACAATTTAAGGAATGGAGATCACCGAAAGAGATCAATGAAGAAGAAGAGGAAGAACACTCATCACAGGAAGAAGAGACCTTGATGATGGAGAAAGAAAAAGAGTTAAACATTACAATGATAGAAAGTCCGTCTCAGTCAGAGCGTCCGAACAAAGAGGATGCAAATACATTGCTATTACAACAATTAGCAGTAATAATAAAGAAAGATATAGCAGATATGGGAAACAAAATGGAGAACAAATTGGAAGAGAATAAGAAAGATATAATGAAACACACTGAAAAAAGCGTAAGACAACTTAAGGAAGATATTGTACGATTAGAAGAAAAGACTGAATCTAGTATACAGGCGCTAAAAATGACAATGCAACAAAATCAAGAAGAAGTTTTGAAGAAAGTGGACACGAAACAGGAGGAATTTGAGAAGAAATGCAAAGGTTATATATATCATGTACAAGCAGATGTGCAAAATTTAGAAGAAAACTGTAAGGTTTATCAAGAAAAATATGACAGAAAATTGGATGAAGGAATCCAAATGCTCCATGACAAATTGTATGATGAATCAAACACAAGAAACAAGGAGGTAAAAAGGGCGGAGAACATCATCCAATCAGTAGACATAAAAATGAAGAAAATAAATGAAGAAAATGTGTAGAAATTAAAGGAACAAATTTGGAAAGAAGCCAAGTCAGAAATTCTAAAGTACATGCCTGTACCTGACAGGATATGGTATAGTGCACCCGGTGGTAACAACCCATGTTTACAGTTTGACGGGAATATAGGGAAACTACACCCTAAAGTATTTGTAAATAATATTAAGAATAAAGTCGAAGGTGTACATAGCATACAGGATATGAATGGCATAATAAAAGCAAATTTGGTAGGTGGTCCATTACTATGGTTTTCAACAAAGGAAAACGAAATTCAGGATTTCGAGGCATTCGAAGAAAAATTTTTGAAATTTTATTGGGGGGAACATAATCAAAGTTTGTTCCGGCAAACCTTATATTTTGGCAGGTATAATAGCAGAAGGAACAAAGATTATAATTATTATTTTTTGACTTTGTATAATATAGCCCAACATCTCGATCCGAAAATGTCTGAGGAGGAAATAATTATGTACATAGCTAGACATTTTGACACTCAGATAAGTGACACAATAGCTATCCAGAACATAAGAAGCTTGGATCAGCTATTGAACTACTTGACTAGAATTGAACGAAGTAGGCGGAGTAAAGAAGAAAATAACCAAAATTATACAGGCCAAAATATAGACTATAGTGGCCGTGAAAGGAATAATGGAAGAAGTGGGGAACAAAATTTTAGAAAAAAACAATATAGGCAGAACTATTACAATAATAATAATAACAATTATAGAAATAATAATAATTACAATAAAAATGAGAGGCCTAACAATAACAACAGTACTGATAACGCCAATGTAAATAGTAGTAATAATAATCGTCCCTATCCGCCGAGAAGGGATGAGGATCCACCCAGAAATCAATATTGGAATAGTAGAATAAGTGTACCAAACCCTCCAAGTAATGGCGACAATATGTCCAGAAACGCACAGGTATACAGTATGAACCGTGCAGAAAATAAACAGGCTGTCCCTAATCAAAGTGATGAGAGGACAGAAATTAAACAGGAAAACCCCATACCACCATTGGAACATGTACCCAATTTCATGCAAGATAGACAAGCACAAAATTTTCAGTAAAACCCACACTCGAAACAACATTAAAGCCCGATAATAGTAAACAAAATTTTAAAATTAAAAAAACGAATATTTTATACGAACATCCAGTGGAATTTATAAATTTGAATGAAAATAAAAGTCAGGACTGTAACGAAAGTAATTTAATTTACATAAGGGGGAAAATAAATAACAATGATGTTGAAAATTTATTAGATACCGCGTCAGAAATTTCTTTAGTAAAGCAAGCATTTGTTGACAAAAACAATTTAAATAATTTAATAGTTAGAATTCCGAAAATATCGATTATAGGAGTGAATAATAAGAAAATAACAGAAATAAATCAAGTAATTAATATAGGGATTAAAATCGATGGCAAAACAGAAATTATGGTGCAATTGTTTGTTATAAAAAATATGGAAGTAGATATTTTATGTGGTAGTGATATGATGTCAAAGTATGAATTTATATTAGATTATAAAAAGAAAATAGTTATAATTAGGAATGAAATTACAGAGATGAAGTTAGTTAAAGATAAAGAAGATATAATGAAAAATAAAATAATGGTTAAAAAGATAAGAAGATTTAAAGATAATTATGATTATAAAAAAAGTTATGATAAATTAGATACGCTAGAAGAAAATAGTGATGAAGAAATTGTGTTGTATAAAAGAGAAAATTATATGAATGAATTTGACCACATAAAATGTCCAAATGAATGTAAAGAAATGGTTAAGAATTTATTAGAAGAAAATAAGGAATTATTCACAAAAGAAAATCGTTTTGCCAAAGATTATTTGCATAAATTTGAAGTTCAAAATATACAAGATTTTAAAGTACGTACATACCCAATTCCCTATAAATATAGAAATGAAATTTCAAAGGAAATAGAACAAATGCTTGAAAACGGTATAATAGAAAGAAGTAATACGAAATTTATCAATCCCATTGTTATAGTAAAAAAATCTAATGGCGAGCTACGCATATGTTTGGACGCAAGAAATCT
This sequence comes from Tillus elongatus, assembly GCA_964006375.1. Taxonomy (NCBI): domain Eukaryota; kingdom Metazoa; phylum Arthropoda; class Insecta; order Coleoptera; family Cleridae; genus Tillus; species Tillus elongatus. The sequence continues at coordinate 99,178,100 of OZ023264.1, read as the reverse complement.
TAACAAGTATTCAATTCCCCAATATGAAAGTCCATTAGCAATGGATGCAATTTTTGGAAATATTACACCAACATCTGTGTTTACAAAAATAGATCTGAAACACAGTTTTTTGTTGATTCCACTCCAAAAGAATGTAGAAAATACACTGGATTTTCCATAAATGGTGTTGTTTATCAGTTTAAAATAATCCCGTTTGGGATTCAGTCTGCTTGTAGTGGGTTAGTTAGGGCTATACATCAATTGTTAGATAAATATGAAAATTTTGCCTTGCATTATATTGATGATATTTTAATTTTTTCCGAAAGTATGGAAGAACATCAACAACATGTCGAAATAATTTTGAAAGAATTAGATATAGCAGGTTTAAAACTTAATTTAGAAAAATGGAAAAAGGAAGAAAATAAAACATATGAAGAAATAAAGGACCAAATAAGAAGAAGAGCAAGAAGAAAAGCAGAAAAATATAAGCGTAAGATACAAGAACAAATTAAGAAAAAGGTGAAATTTAAAAAAGGTGATCTGGTTGTGATAAAGTTTTTCAAAAAAGTAGAAGGGGGAAAAGACATATGCCCAAAACTGTTGCCAAGAAATGAGGGACCATTCATAATAGAGAATGAAAACCCAGAAAATAGTTATGTGCTGAAAGAAACTGACAATGATAGGATACGGGGGGTATTTAATATAGAGCATTTGTACAAATACCATGAATTATAAATTTGAATATATATTAATGTTATGAATGTTTAATTTAAACAAAATTTAATTTGTCTTAGCAGAAAAATTTAATTTTCTTTTGGGGGAATTTGCTATGTATAGACATAGGATAGAAATTAGAATAATAATATTAAGAAATAATGGTCAAATTATTTTAGTAGTGCAATAGAACTAAAGGAATATAATTTAAATGGAAATCTAAAGAGGTTTTATGTTGTTATTTTATAAGAATTAGTATTAAGTTAAAGTAAAATATATTGATAATGCAGTAGATATCGTGAAATAAAAAGCAAGATAAAGTGAAACAAACAATTTTTTGTATGGTTTGCTATCTAGTGATAAGAGACTTGTGGTGAGATTGATAGTCGAGAAGAACCGGTGGAGGTCGAAGGCAAAACAGCCGAGAGACAGAAAAAATTGAGATTCAGCTGGAGAACGTTGAGGAGTGAACAGGTAGAAGGTGCCTGGTCCACAGGAGAGGTGCCTGGTAATAATATAGTTGCCAGGGGTAGTTAAGCAAGAAGATAATGACTGAAAATAAATAAAACAGTTAAAGCTAATCAACCAAAACAACAGAATTTCATAAAAGAAATCCAAATACTATCTTTGTGGACATGGTGTACAGGAATGTGTAAGGTGACCGATAATTAACAAGCCAAATCTCTGGTTCTAACAATGCAATCAAAGAATCCAAATACTATCTTTGTGGACATGGTGTACAGGAATGTGTAAGGTGACCGATAATTAACAAGCCAAATCTCTGGTTCTAACAATGTAAGTGATTTGATACTGAATAATATGTTTCTGTTATTAATAACCTATTATGGTATATTATGCAACTAATTTGTTCCTTAATTTATTATTTAATATTTGTGAATTTTAATATCAATGGGTAATCACCATTAAAGATGCCTAACTTTGTATAAAACAATGTAAGTGATTTGATACTGAATAATATGTTTCTGTTATTAATAACCTATTATGGTATATTATGCAACTAATTTGTCCCTTAATTTGTTATGTAATATTTGTGAATTTTAATTTCGATGGGTAATCACCATTAAAGATGCCTAACTTTGTATAAAACAATGTAAGTAATTTGATACTGAATAATATGTTTCTGTTATTAATAACCTATTATGGTATATTATGCAACTAATTTGTCCCTTAATTTGTTATTTAATATTTGTAAATTTTAATTTCAATGGGTAATCACCATTAAAGATGCCTAACTTTGTATAATTAGATTTTCATTTAAATCTCCTGGCCTTCATAATAGAAGTGGTAATGCATAATTAAAATAGAAAAAAACCAAGTAATTAGCAAAGACCGATTATACAAAAGAATTACCAAAAATAAAAAATAAAAACAAGTTGAATCCTTAAAATCCTGAGAGGGCTGAGCAAATGGAAATTAGAAGTAATGAAGACGGTAAGTGAGTAAAATAAATTATCTTCTAATTGACGGGGTAATATTTGCAGGTTTTGGCTTATTAAAAGTATATTAGATAATGATATTGGCAAACAGTGAGTTGCCTGGCGTCCAACGGTATAAATTATTAATATAAAGATATATTAGAAATTAGATTTATGATTAGAAGTAATTAATGTAATATCAGCATCTAATTAGTAATTACCAAATCATTAATTAAAAAGCCAGACCATAACAATATATATATATATATATATATATATATATATATATATATATATATATATATATATATATATATATATATATATATATATAGGTATACTATATGATAACACCTGCTTCCTTCAGTTCTTCAATGATTGACTGAATTTCGTTGTTATGGGCATTATTACCAGCAGCTTGGGAAGCCACTAAAAGTCTGAGTCTATCAACCAACTCATTTATGTCATCCCAATATACATATTCTTTTTGTTTGTTATTTTGTATCACATAGTTTTAGTGCTGCTTTTTCTATCACTTGCATTTTGAGCTTTAGGTTCAGTCTTTTGTTTTTTGTTAAGTTCTATATCGTAACCAAAACCGTGAGGAGTTGAGGATCTTCGTCCTCGTGGACTTATAATTGGTTTTATTAGAGACAGGTACTTTTTCGAGGAACAACCCTTGGTTCGTGCGTTGGGATCGTAGTGAATTTTATGAACACTAAATGATTCTAGAATATATCTATAGTGTTGAAGATTGTCATAAGTATACGATTTTGGTATTTTCATAAATATCAATTTTAGCAGACCTTGTGTTTGTGGATAACTCCTTTTATCCAGTTGAATCTCATAATCAGTAAAGTCCAAGTGTTTATTGCCAAGACTCCACTTACCAGTATCTTTAACGTAGCGAGCGCCATACGTTTGATCGGTGGTGGCAACTCTCAGCGGTTCACTAAAATACTTGTCTACATAATATCGAACACGTTCAGGATATTGCTCCAAAAATTCTTGATATGCTGGTGCGGCTGTGATAGTTTGTAGATCTGCCTCAAGCTCTTGTTGGAGTATACTCATCGGAATTTGTCTCCACCTCTGGTTCGGCTTCAAAAACTTCCTGATCTTCAATGAACTAGACTTTGTGTTTCTTTTCTGGTGTCGCTTCTTGTTTGGTTGACTCGGTTGTTGGCGGCAGTTTAAGTGTTGATGTGTTTTTAGATATTTCAGTTAGTGGTTCAACAATTGGTTTATATAAACTCTGTAGAGCTTTATCATTCTCAGCTCTACCAAGCTTAAGCATTAAATGTTTTTCCGAATGTTTTCAGCAAGCTGGAAAATCTTTTCCTTGGTTTTTCTCTCTTGTTTACCCATCAGTTCCATCTCGCTAAACTTACTTGGATATCATGTGAAGAAATATAAACAGTTTGGTGGTTTATAGTATACTAGCTTTGACTAGTTGATTGTCTGCCTCCTTATATTTATTTCATTAGTTGTCTAACACGGCCGATGTTGGAGAGACAGACAGCTGTCTAGCAGGACATACAGGTGTTGGACAGCGGTTGGACAGCTGTCTGTCGTGCTACACAACTGTTGTACAGCTGTCTGTCTTGCAAGACAGCTGTTGGACAGCTGTCTGTCGTTGGTTGTACCCGATTAAATTAATATGTGACTAGCGAACCCTTTTATATATCTCCTGTTTTGCACATCGTTTTCTTTTACAGTTACCAACGCACCATACTTATTGTCTTTCCAACACTCACAACAAACATTTTTAAAAGGTTTAAAGTCCATATCTGTCGTTATATGGTCGTCGTAGATGCGTTTTAAATTGGTTTCGTCTGTTTGAAGATAATCAAAACATTAACGTTATCACGTATTAAATGTTTGGGCATTCGAGTATATGTTTGACAAAGATATAATGAATCAATAGTCTTTCCATACTAAAGTATGCTCTCATTTTATCCTGTTTGTCACAAGCTACATCGTCAAATATAAACACAGCGTTGTCTAAGGCTTCTGCAGGATTTAATATTTCATCGTTTTCACTATATGGATAATAACAAACATCTTCTGCAGCATCTAACACATTTTGTAACATCTTGTATTTGGGCTGGTATAAAGACTTTGAATACACATACACGTTATCAAACTCTAAACCGTTCGGCTCAAACAGTAAACTTAACATAACATTTGTTTGTCACACTCACTTGGGACAGATATGGTACATCTAACTGTGTTTAGTAAGAGAGGAGTATGCCTTCGTTGTTGTTTTGAAGATATATCAACAACATCATTTGTATTTGTAATAGGTAAGGTAGAAGCGTGTTTGGTGGTACGCATCTTGACTTAAACTAAACTAAACTATATTATTCTGCAAGTATAAATATATAGAGAGATGCAAGTGACTCAAACAATCAGTATCAATGTTGGCGTCACAGGATGAAGGTCTTGTTAACACAGCCATAAACAAATTACCTGTTGAGTTACACGTACCTGGTTATCAGTTTTGTTGACCGGGTACTAAACTTAAAGAACGTCTGGCTAGAGGTGATCAAGGTATCAATCCTCTAGATCGTGCTTGTCGATCCCACAATATCGCTTACTTTCAATCAAAACAGTTGAGTGATAGACATCGAGCTGACGAGGTGTTGGAGAACCGAGCGTGGGAGAGAGTCAAGTCAAAAGACGCAAGTTTTGCTGAAAAGTTAGCCACTTGGAGTGTTACAAACACCATGAAAGTTAAAAGAAAACTTGGTATGGGTCTTGATGTAATCAAATCAAAACCAAAGAAGAAAGTTCCCTTTAAAAATCGAATAAGTTTGATTTGAGAAGTTGTAAAAGATAGAAACCTTATCCCAACAGAGAAAGCCGTGTTTGCTATCGCTCATGCAATTGTTAGAAAAATTGGTGGTCGTAAGAATGTGCAGAAACCGAGAGTTATTCCAATACCTAACAGCGGAGGCTTCCTACCACTGTTACCTCTAATATTTGGAGGTATATCGGCATTAGGTGCTCTGGGTGGTGGTGCTGCTGGTATTGCTAAGGCAGCTAACGATGATAAAACAGCCAAACATAACCTAGAGGAGGAAGAACGTCACAACAAAACAATGGAAGCCATCGCAATGGATAAGAGAGGCAGTGGTTTAAAATTTAGACCAAAATGCAAGAGACTTGGTAAAGGTCTGTATCTGAATAAGCAGCGTAGCGGCTATGTGTTGTATCTACAAGAGCCAAAAAACGTGTAGGGTGTTTTCCATCAAGACCTCTAACAAATGTAGATCTTGTAAAATTCGCTGGTAAAATGAAAATCCCATATTTTAGAGGTGTATGCATGCGAGATGCTCTGCCATCAAATGGACCACGTAAGAATGGATCGCTCATCATGAATTTCCAAACAAACAAGGAGCCTGGCAGTCATTGGGTTGCAGTGAGGAAACGTGGCGGCTCAGCCTAGTACTTTGACTCATATAGAAACTTGAAGCCACCTCTCAAGCTGCAGCGTTACCTTAAAGACTGTTCTTTATTGTATAATCATGATGTGTATCAGAAATATAATACTTATAATTGTGGTCACTTGTGTTTAAAATTGTTAAATAAAAAACCTTAACAGAGTTCTCTGTGTTTCAGTCATGTCGCAAACCTTCGTGTTGAAAGATCACAGTTCCTATCTGTCAACATACTACGATCCTTCAATTGAATTGAATCCAGATGGTAGTTATGCTGCTGCTTTGACAGGCTCATATACAACAACATACCTACCATATAAGAAGGTAAAAACAAATTTTATGTAAAGGAAGGAGCTGTTGGAGAACCATCACGATACCCACTGGAGCACATGAGATAACACATTTAGAAAATTTACTTTAAAACAAGCTAGCTGGTGCTGCGACAACACACAAACAAAAGCAGCAGGCTTTGATTCTGAGACCTAATCCGAAGACCATTAGATGTAAAAGAAACTGTTTTACAAATGTCAGGTTTGAATTTGATGATTCGATTGGGCGAATGTTGGGGTTTTCAAAACAAGTTCTTCAACCAGGTATCTTCTATGGATCTGATTTACTTGTTGAAATAGTGGACGTTAGACAGATCCGCATAAAAACTAATATTGTGTCTGGCTCCTATTACAACAGAAAACCCTCACATACGTTATATGAGTTTGCTCCGATGGTTGATCCTGGTTATGCAATCGATATAGAACCTAAAAATCTAATTTATCTAGCTGTAAACAAACGAGATATTTCAAATATAAGCACCGACATCACGGAAACAGATTCGGTTCCTGTAAACTTCCAAGGTGAAGAGGTGTCTGTTCGCTTGGAGCTTAAAAATATTGCTTACAATGCTAGTTTTTTAGTATATAAAAGCAAGTGAATCTACCAAAGCCTATTTAGTACAGCCAGCCACTTCAAAGGGTACACTTCGTTCCGATAATATTGAGTTCCTTAAAAGTCTTGGTTATCATGTCATCAAAACTAGAAATATTTAAAGACCCTGAGTTTGACGATTCCATCGATCGAGAAGAACTTCGGTCTCACTATTCATTAACTAAATCATTTGGTAACAGCGATGAAGTTGAAATAAACATCAAGCAAGCTGCATTCGTATGTCTAGCGGAGTCAGGTCTAATAATCGAAGGTGCTCTGGAGCCTCTAGCAGTACAAAATGCTGTTGCTGTGTTTTATATGTCAAATAATGGAGGAGCAGCTCTGTTTGAAACATTAACCTACGAATGAAATAACTAGGAAATGGAGCGAGTACGAGACCCATACACAACAACAGCCATCAAAAGCCTGCTTTCGTTTAGTAAGAATGAAGCTAAATCTCTTAGCAATGCTGGGCTGAATCTATCGTCAGATCACATCACCTTAAACGATAACAAGTTTCACATGCTCCTACCTCTTTGGTTCCTCTTCAGTTTTTTCCATCACTTTAAAGGAGTCCTCTGTGGTAAACATACTTTCCGATTTATAAGAGCTCGAAATGATGCAAACAGCTATTACAGTACTGGTACAGCAAGATCTAAAATTACTGTAACCAACATGTTTTAAAAGCGAAACATATATTTCCAAATGATAAAATGAAGTTGGAGCTGATGGATAAAACAGCGAGTGTTCCTAAATTCAGAATGCTACCAGTAGGTATAGAAGAGGGGTTCTAAGACTTCTACCCTCCACCCGGCCACTGCGCATGCATGCAGTTACGTCACAGGTGGGGGGGGGGGTACTAATAGGAGGTCTAACCTCAGATGACGCCATTCAAGATGGCGTCAAAGATTGCGGCCGTCAAACGCGAAAATTAAAAAACTCAAATCTTGAATCGAGATTTGATCTAACTTGTTTAAATAAGAAGACCTATCATTTTGACTTTTATAAAAATGATGTATGTAAAGATGGCGGTTTGCGTATGCGCAAGCCAACTTTGTTAGTTTTCTAGTTAACCTCCACGTGTTTGGTATCATGTTACTCGTCGTGACGATAGTGCACGTTGGGACGTCTGTCTGTAGTAGGCGCGCTAGAGTCCGAGCGCAGCCTCTTCTGACTCGCACTATCGAGCGTTGGAATCTTAGTTAATTTTATGCACTAGTTGATTTTAGAATATCTTTATAGTGTTAAAGATCGATTTAGGTATTTTTATAAATATCAATTCTAGCAGACCTTGTGTTTGTGGATATCTCCTTTTATCAAGTTGAATCTCATCATCAGTAAAGTCCAAGTGTTAATTGCCAAGAGTAGATAGGGGGCCACCTGTGCTGACCCCCTCCACTTTCCAAGATGGCGTTTACGCATGCGCGTGACGTCACATGTGATGGCGTCTGCACATGCGCGTGACACCTGACCTGCCATCTGTCAGCTGTCAGCTGACCTGTCATCTGTCACCTGACCTATCATCTGTCAGCTGACGTCACCTGTTCGAGGAGTGGGGGTAAGCTGACAACTGTCAGCTGTCAGCGCGTAGCGGGTAACCTGTCAGTTGACGTCACATGTTCCAAGATGGCGGGAGTCAATTGTCAAAAGTCACATGTTCCAATCTGTCATCTGTCAGCTGACGTCACATGTTCCAAGATGTCCGCAGCCGCAATCTGGTCGCGGGTACCAGACATCCGCGACCGCGCGCCGGCCATCTGGTTGCGGGTAACCTGTCAGTTCACATGTTCCAAGGTGGTTGCTGCTGTCAGGTCCCAAGCTGCTGCCATGTGGTTATACTCACGTGTTGAACAGGAAATACCTTACGGCGCATAGAAACAGCCTACAGAAAGCAGATGTACCACAAGAGAAGTCTGTTCGGGATATTTTTTATTTACGATTTAATTTTTAAAAATAATAAATATTTACCAACTGTATGTGCGTTGTTATTCCCTGACTGCGTGACCTCGGTATTTGTTTGAGCTTGTCTACAGTTGTTATTTCCTATCGGTGACCTACTTTCAGAGTTAAATCGCGACAAGTGGACGTTAGCGTTTGCGAACTACCTCGTTTCTTACCGGTGACCTACTTTCAGAGTTAAACCGCTCCAAGTGAACGTTATCGGTTGCGAGTGACCTCGTTTCTTATCGGTTACCTATTATAAAATAAAAACACATTTATTTTAACAAAGACTTTTATTTGATACAAAGTACAAGTGTACAAACTAAGTCAAATCACTCTGCCACAAGCCGTTCCAGCCTTTAAGTATGGTGCCCTTACGTTCTACGATTCTTGCCAGTTGTTGGAATTCATTTATAGAATTCTCAGCATTAGATGGTTCATCGTTACGTTGGTGTTGTTGTCGTCGGCGACGCTTCATGGCGATGTTGGATTTAAAAGTATCCACTTGTCGTGCAAATCTTTCAGATTTTTGTCTATTTCACCCAAGTTTTTCTTTAGCTTGTGGCTCTTTGACAGATCGATATCTTTTAAAACTTGAGCTGTTATGGTCTTGGTTAAATTTTTCAATTTCTGTTCAAATTCGTTTTTCAAATCTTCCAATTCTGGCTTGTGCACAGTCTCTAGCAGTATGGCTATTAGTCTTTGTGTCAATTCATCTTTATTCTTCAGATACTCAGCTTTATGGTTCTTATAGTCGTCCACCCACGCATCAACAAATGCTTTAGTTGCGCCATCTGTGGAATCGACAGGGTTGGCGACGTTACACAATCTATGGCAGTGCACATCAAAATCACCACTTGCTGTTCTTGGGAAAGTCTCTCTTTCGATAATTTTAAACTTTACACGTTTAGTAGATGGGAAACGTCCGAACTTGTCGATAGACATTTTCATACTGAGCAATAGATAGGCCTATATGGCCTCATGTAGGTTTACTAGGCGGCGATAACACTAGCTTCTATTAGTTCTTCCAAGATTGACTGAATTTCGTTGTTATGAGCATTATTACCAGCAACAACTTGGGAAGCCCCTAAAAGTCTAAGTCTATCAACCAACTCGTTTATGTCATCCCAATACACATATGCTATTGCTTTGTTATTTTGTATCATATAATTGTTAGTGCTGATGCTGCTGCTGCTGCTGCCACTGCTCTTATCACTCTCAGCTTTAGATTCAGTCTTTTGTTTTTTGTTAAGATGTGTGGTGTGGTCGTCGTCGTCGTCATAGGCGTAACCAAAACCTTGAGGAGTTGAGGATCTTCGCCCTCGTGGGTTTGTAACTGGTTTTATTAGAGTCAGATACTTTTCCGAGGGACAACCCTGGGTTCGTTCATTGGGATCGTAGTTTATTTTATGAACACTAGTTGCTTCTAGAATATCTCTATAGTGTTGAAGATCGGCATAAGTATACCCCCTAGGTGTTTTCATAAATATCAATTCTTGCAGACCTTGTGTTTGCGGATATCTCCTTTGACCCAGTCGTATGTCATCATCAGTAAAGTCTAAGCGTTTGTTGCCAAGCCTCCAGCTACCAGTATCTTTAGCGTAGCGAGCACCATACGTTTGATCAATGGTAGCAAGTCTCGGTGGTTCAGTAAAATACTTGTCTATATAATATCAAACTCGTTCAGGATATTGCTCCAAAAATTGGTGAGATGCTGGGTTGGTGGTGACAGTTTGTAGATCTGCCTCCATCTCTTCAAATGTTGGGATATCCTCATCGGAACTTGTCTCCACCCCTGGTTCGGGTTCAAAAACTTCATGGTATTTAAGGAACTCAACTTTTGATTTCGTTTCTGGTATATCAACTTCTTCTTTGAGTTGTTCAGCCACTGGTGGCTGCTGATGCTGCTGCAGTGCTGATGTGTTTTTAGATATTTAACTTAGCGGTTCACCAATTGGTTTATATAAACGTTCCAGAGCATCATCATTCTCAGCTCTGTTAAGCTTAAACATTAAATGTTTTTTTCGATTATTTTCAGCAAGTTGTAAAATCCTTTTCTTAACTTTTCGCTCTTGCTTACCCATCACCTCCATCGTGCTAAAGTTAGTTGGTGCCAGCTGTTGGACTAATCACTTGTTAGAGCGATACAAGCTGTGTGGTGGTTTAAGGTATACTGACTCCGCCATGGTGCATGTCTTCTTATTTATAACGATGTCTGTCTGTCATGTTAGACAGCTGCATGAGAGCTGTCTAAGACAGCTGTATTAGACAGCTGTGTTGGACAGCTGTATTAGACAGCTGTGTTGGACAGCTGTGTTAGACATCTGTGTTAGACAGCTGTATTGGACAGCTGTATTAGACAGCTGTGTTATACAGCTGTATTAGACAGCTGTATGACAACTGTTAGGCAGCTGTCTGTCCTGTCTATCATTGGTTGTAACCAGTTAGATTTATATATATATATATATATATATATATATATATATATATATATATATATATATATATATATATATATATATATATATATATATATATATATATCGAATCCTTTTCTATATCTGCCTTTGTGAACATCATTTTCTTTCACAATCACCAACACACCATACTTATTGTCTTTCCAGCACTGGCAGCATATATTTTTATATTGTGTAAAGTCCATATCGGTGGTCACATGATCGTCGTACACATGTTTTAAATTGGTTTCATCTTGCTTGAATAACACAAACAACATTTGCGTTGTCACGCACCAGATGGTTGGGAATTCGAGTATATGTTTGACAGATATGGAATGAATCAATATTCTTATGTCTGCCCATACTAAAGTATACTCTTATTTTATCTTGTTTGTCACAAGCGACATTATCAAATATAAAGTTGTCCAAGGCATCTCCCGGATCTAATATTTTATCGTTTTCACTATACGGATAGTAAGCAACACCTTTTGCTGCATCCAACACCTTTAACATCTTGTATTTCGGTTGATACAGAGACTTTGAATACACATACACGTTGTCAAACTTTAAACCGTTTGCTTCAAACAATAAACTCACCATGACATTTGTTTTGCCACATCCACTAGGACCACATATGATACATCGAACGGTGTTTGGAAAGGGAGGACCATGCCTCACTTGTTCTGCTGTATCTGTAACAGCATCGTCTATATCTGTAATGGGTAAGGCAGAAGCGTGTTTGATGGTACGCATCTTGACTTGAACTAAACTATATATTTTGGTGTGTGTGTGTATATAAATATAGATACAAGTGGGACACACAGTCAGTATGAATGTTGGTGTCACAGAGTGAGGGTCGTAAATTAACAAAGAAGGACGCAAGTTTTGCTGAAAAGTTGGTCTGTCGGCTGTTAAAACTGCAACCAACTTGGAAAGACCTCGATATATAATTATAGCATTTCAAACAGATCGCAAGGATAACGTAAGCAAGAAAGCATACTTTTTCGATAACATTGGTATGGTGGATCTCCGAGTATTTCTAAATTCCGAATGCTACCTTTATGAATCTATGAATATGGATTTCTAGAAATCCAAATATGCTGAAGCCTATCAGATGTATAGAGATTTTCAAAATAGCTTTTGTTATAAAAACATGTCGGAGCCTATCTTGAATTATGACGAGTTTAAAGACCGAGCTTTATTTGTGACCTACTGTCAAGTCGTCAACGGTGAACCTTAAAGTGGAGTTTATGAGCTGAGCAAATTTCCCCAATAACACACGAGCTTACTGTTTAGTTATTCACGATAGCGTATTGGAATACAAACCTCTAACAGGCATCGTTAGAGCCATTATGTAATAATAGTAACTATGTCAATTCTGTATCAATATGTACAGCCATTATGTAATAATATAATTTACTATGTCACTTATGTATCAATATGTGCAGCCTAGGGTTGTACCCTAAATAAATTCTTTATTGTATGTAAATCAATTGTTTTATTTTTATTACTTGCATTTTGATCAACCCTCGTATATTCCACTAGTGAAATCGATGCATGTAAGAACCAACACGTGGTACACAACAAACGTGTGTGTGTGTATATGTGTGTTTTTAAATCTCCATTCTTAATGGGTAACACTTTATATATATATATATATATATATATATATATATATATATATATATATATATATATATATATATATATATATATATATATATATATATATATATATATATATATTGTTTTAAACCAATGTTATTATTAAATACCTCTCGTATACATTGGTGTGTTTAAATTCCATTCTTAATTGAGTAGTCACTTCTTGTTTACATGAGGACATATATATATATATATATATATATATATATATATATATATATATATATATATATATATATATATATATATATATATATATATATATATATATATATATATATATATAATGATATCTAGGTCGGCGAGCTATCTTTATCCTATATTACTTACCAATACGCTTCTTATTTAGATGTTTTACATTTACATACTAGACGGTTCTTAGATATATAACTTTCGCGGGACGCGTCTACTTCAAGTTCGCCCAAATTGTATAACGAATAAATAGTTGTTTAAAGCGTCTCGTCTGTTATTCGAGAGACCAGGTTCAATTCTCAGCCACTGCTGCAACACCATTTTTTATAAACAAATTAAATGTCTCTATCTCTGTTCATTTCAAGTACCCGTTAGCTAGCCTTCTCTCTGTGTGTGTAAGAGTGTATGTGTGTGTCTGTGCAGAGTCCAGAATACCAATAATAAATCCAAAAACTGTATGTAAGTGGAGGGGTCAGTCTAGGTGACGGGCTATCTACTGCCAAGGCTCCAGTTACCAGTATCTTTATTGTAGCAAGCGCCATACGTTTGATCGGTGGTGGCAAGTCTCGGCAGTTCAGTAAAATACTTGTCTACATAATATCGAACTCGTTCAGGATATTGCTTCAAAAATTCTTGATATGCTGGTGCGGCTGTGATAGTTTGTAGATATGCCTCAAGCTCTTCAAATGTTGGGCTATTCTCATCTGAACTTGTCTCCACCTCTGGTTCAGCTTCAAAAACTTCATGATCTTCAAGGAACTCGACTTTGGGTTTCTTTTCTGGCGTCGTTTCTTCTTTGATTTGTTCGGTTGTTGGCTGCAGTTTAAGTGTTGGTGTGTTTATAGAGATTTCAGTTAGTAGTTCAACAATTGGTTTATATAAACGCTGCAGAGCTTCATCATTCTCAGATCTACCAAGCTTAAGCATTAAATGTTTTTTTCGAATGTTCTCAGCAAGCTGTAAGAATTTTTCTTGATTTTTCTCTCTTGTTTACCCACCACTTCCATCTTGCTAAACTTAATTGGATATCAAATAAAGAGATACAAACCGTTTGGTGGTTTATAGTATACTGGCTTTAACCCCTCAGAACCTGACTATCCAAAAATCCAAAAAACAATATTTATTTGCATGATTTCTTTGTTCTTACACTAAGGATATGATATATTTTAAATTTGAACTTACAAATCTTATTAGGGTGCAGATGGGGGTGTCTAAATATTCATACGCTGGGCTTCAATGTAGTCAATAATTTATTTCGTACAAAAATGTCAACGACTATGATACGGTTTAAAACATTCAATATGTAAGCCAACATTACATTTCCTACATATAAAAGTCTCACATTTATGACAGAGAGCTCATCTTCTTTATGTTGCATTTTTAATAGGCCAGTGGTCTAGTTTATCAAAGCGGATTTCATCCATCACATTTGATGTTCTGTGCGGCATCAATGGTCTGGAAGACGAAGCCAGCAGAGGCGGCGTGATGTGCCTTATAAATTGTAATTGAGTCATTTTTGGTTATATAAAACGTAAAAAATCCAAGAGTTTACTATGGAGCCATTTATGCAAAATCTTACAATTGGCCAATACCACTTTCCTATTTGGACATTGATTCGATATCTACCGCGGCACTGATCAAAGAAGTCATCTCCTCCCATGCCCTTGTTGTATTCGCCAATTAGTGAAGGCTGAAGAACGGCAATTTTTCTTTTATGTGAACGGCTATATCTGTTAGAAGTTGTAACCGTATGAACTAGTTAATCTGTGCGATTCGTTCCCAAAGTGAATTGATTATTGTCATGCCAACGAAATAAGGTGACTTCGCTATCTTGCACTCCGTGTGTTGATCCTCTTGCATCTTTCTTCAAATCTCGTAGATGTGCCTTTTCTATTATTTCAGATCGCAACCTACAAGTAATGTTTATATTTTCATGCCTCATGTCGCACATTAGAGGTATACTATTAAAATAATTGTCTATAAAAACATCGCTACCTTGCGGTACAAATCCACTGCACAGTTTTTTTTGTAATGGTGCTTCCTAGAGTCGTGATGAGTTGCCGTTTCACCCTTCCTTCCTATAAAGAAAACTTGACGCAATATCCGTTTGGATATTTCAAGCACCAGAATTTATACCCAAAACGAATGGGCTTGCCTCTGATGAATTGCTTCATGTGGTGGCGTCCGCAGTAGGGCTTCATTGCTTCATCTAGGGACCAAACATTTGAGAGAGGTTCAGCCTACTCCTCAAATTTCATAGACATATATGTCAGCAATGGTCTAATTTTCCTGCATCGATCGGTACTAACACAAGTATTGTCGCTTAAATGTAAATATTTAAAAATTAGTATA
This sequence comes from Tillus elongatus, assembly GCA_964006375.1. NCBI lineage: Eukaryota > Metazoa > Arthropoda > Insecta > Coleoptera > Cleridae > Tillus > Tillus elongatus. Next base: position 99,163,001 of record OZ023264.1, on the reverse strand, counting down.
AATATGTCTCGCGACATTCCATTGGCGATAGATTAATTGTGTGAATCAGGCGCCGTTTCCCAGTACATTCTTCTGTTGGGTACTTTTACATACCCAGAATTAAAATAATGGCAAGAAACTTATAAAATTCTTCTGGCGAGATGGAAATGAATTGTCGCCATGCTTGTACTTGGCGTATTTTTCTGACTCACGGCAGATTTCTTCGACAAATTCGTCAGTTCAGAATAGTTTGAAGAAATCAATTGGCCGACCACCAGAACAAAGCATATCCTCTATTATATGAGGACGTACTTGTTTTTTATGTCAATTTTTACTGCATTATGCTCAGGTTTTTCCTCTAATAGTACTAATTGTTACCAAGTGCGAGTACATTTTGTATTTTTGCGATGTTTTTCAATTTTGCGTTTCTTGGTTTCATTTTGCTGCACCTGCGACGAAAATGGTTGATTTAAATTTAGATCAACTTTATTGCGACCCTTTTCAATAATTCTGATTTCTGATTGCTGAGCTAATACACCAGGGCCCAATAATTTTGCGTCATTTCTATCGACAATATTACTGTCATCGGGAATTTCATCTACATCCGTATCCTCATCCTGTCCTGGCGGAAATATTGTGATGTCAATTGATTCTGCTTGATCAATGCCTTCATTGTCTTGTCAGATTCTTCCAAAAACGCAAGTAATTCTTCTGTTGTCTGCGGTCTCCTATAAAGAATTTTTTATTTAAGTATACACTCGTTACAACCTAGCGTATGAATATTCAAACGTCAAAGTTTGCCACATTCTACAAACGTCAATATAAAAAATATCTAAAAATCTATTCATACAGGTGATAAATCATGCTGTCTGCTTGCATAGAGACGGGTTATTTTACAGTTAACACATGAAACATAAATAATAATGAAATATTTACTTACTTTTGTTCCCACTCCGTTGAAAACTTAGGAGCACACTTTGTTACTTTTCATGTAGACGCCATTTTTAACACGATGACTAAAATTTGTAATTTTTATATTAAAAGTAATAGTATTAGGCAACCAACCTTGCAAAATGCGTTAAATTTAGCGGCATCTCTTAACGGGAAGAAGTATTAAAAATCACACCAATTGCGTAGGTTTTGATGGGTTAAGTTGGTTGTCTGCCTCCTTATATTTCGTTAGTTGTCTAACACGGTTGCTGTTGGAGAGACAGCTGTCTAGCAAGACAGACAGCTGTCTTGCAGGATAGACATGTGTTGGGCAGCTGTTAGACAGGTGTTGGACAGGTGTTGGACAGCTATCTGTCGTGATAGACAGCTGTCTGTCCTGCTAGACAGTTGTCTGTTGTTGGTTGTACCCGATTAGATTAATATGTAACTATCGAATCCTTTTCTGTATCTCCCGTTTTGCACATCGTTTTCTTTTAAAATCACCAACACACCATACTTATTGTCTTTCCAACACTCACAACAAACATTTTTAAATTGTTTAAAGTCCACATCTGTCGTTATATGGTCATAGTAGATGTGTTTTAAATTGGTTTCGTCTTGTTTGAAGAGAATCAAAACATTAGCGTTATTACGTATTAGATGTTTGGGTATTCGAGTATATATTTGACAAAGTTATAATGAATCAATATTCTTATGTCTTCCCATACTTAAGTATGCTCCCATTTTATCCTGTTTGTCACAAGCTAAATCATCAAATATAAACACAGAGTTGTCCAAGGCTTCTGCGGGATCTAATATTTCACCGTTTTCACTATATGGATAATAACCAACACATTTCGCAGCATCCAGCACCTTTTGTAACATCTTGTATTTGGGTTGGTATAAAGACCTTGAATACACATAAACGTTATCAAACTTTAAACCGTTCGGCTCAAACAGTAAACTTAACATAACATTTGTTTTACCACACCCATTTGGACCACATATGATGCATCTAACTGTGTTTGGTAAGAGAGGACCGTACCTTCGTTGTTGTTCTGAAGATATATCAACATCATCTATATTTGTAATAGGTAAGGTAGAAGCGTGTTTGGTGGTGCACATCTTGACTTAAACTAAACTATATTATTTTGTATGTATAAATATATAGAGATGCAAGTGAGTCATACAATCAGTATCAATGTTGGCGTCACAGGGTGAAGGTCTTGTTACACAGCCATAAACAAATTACCCCTTGAGTTACACATACCTGGTTATCAATTTTGTGGACCGAGTACTAAACTTAAAGAACATCTGGCTAGAGGTGATCAAGGTATCAATCCTCTAGATCGTGCTTGTCGACCCACGACATCGCTTACTCTCAATCAAAACAGTTGAGTGATAGACATCGAGCTGACGAGGTGTTGGAGAACCGAGCGTGGGAGAGAATCAATCCCAAGGCCGCAAGTTTTGCTGAAAAGTTAGTCGCTTAAAATGTTACAAACACTATGAAAGTTAAAAGAAAGCTTGGTATGGGTCTTGGTGTAATCAACTCAAAACCAAAGAAGAAAGTTCCTTTTAAAAACATAAGTTTGATCGGAGAAGTTATAAACGATAGAAACCTTATCCCAACAGAGAACGATGTATTTGATATAGCTTATGCAATCGTTAGAAACATTGGTCGACGTTAGCATGTGCATAAACCTTGAGTTATTCCAATACCTAAAAGCGGAGGCATTCTTCCACTCTTACCTCTAATATTTGGTGGTCTGTCAGCGTTAGGAGCTCTGGGTGGTGGCGCCGCTGGTACTGCTATGGCAGTTAATGATGATAAAGATGAAAGAGAAAGAATAACGTCACAACAAAACAACGGAAGCCATCGCAATGGGTAAGAGAGGCAGTGGTTTAAAATTTAAAGCAAAATGCCTGAGATTCGGTAAAGGTCTGTTTCTGAAGAAGCAACGTAGCGGTTATGGGTTGTATCTACAACAGCCAAAAAGCGAATAAGATGTTTACCAGCAAGACCTCTAACAAATGTAGATCTTGTGAAATACGCTGGTAAAATGAAAATTCCCTATTTTAGAGGTGTATACATGCGAGACGCTCTACCATCAAATGGGCCTTGTAAGAGTGAATTATTCATTATGAATTTGCAAACAAATAAGGGGCCCGAGTACTTTGACTCGTATGGAAACTTCAAGCCACCTGTCGAGCTACAGCGTTACCTTAAAGATTGTTCTGTATTGTACAATCACGATGTGTAAAAGAAATATAATACTTATAATTGTGGTCACTTGTGTTTAAATTTTTAAAATAAAAGACCTAAACAGTAGTCTCTGAGTTTTTGTCATGTCGCAAACCTTCGTGTTGAAAGACCGCAGTTCCCATCTGTCAACATACTACGATCCTCCAATTGAATTGGATCCAGATGGTAGTTATGCTGTTGCTTTGATAGCATTTTACACATACAACAACATACCTAACATATAAGAAGGTAAAAATACCAGCTATCTCATTTTGAAGTAAGTCTTCCAAATGTGTTATCTCATATGCTCCAGTGGGTATCGTGATGGTTCTCCAAGCAGCTCCTTCTTTTATATAAAATTATATAAAAGAAGGAGCTGCTTGGAGAACCATCACGATACCCACTGGAGCATATGAGATAACACATTTGGAAGACTTACTTCAAAATGAGATAGCTGGTGCTAAGGCAACACACGAACAAAAGCAGCAGGCTTTGATTCTGAGACCTAATCCGAACACCATTAGATGTGAAATAAAGTGATTTACAAATGTCAGTTTTGAATTTAATGACTCGATTGGGCGAATGTTGGGGTTTTCAAAACAAATTCTTCAACCAGGTATCTTCTATAAATCTGATTTACCTTTTTAGATAGTGGATGTTAGACAGATCCGCATAGAAATTAATATTGTGTCTGACTCCTACTACAACGAAAACCCCTCACATACGTTATATGAGTTTGCTCCGATGGTTGATCCTGGTTATGCAATCGATATATAACCTAAGAATCTAATTTATCTACCTGTAAACAAACGAGAGATTTCAAATATAAACATCGACATCATGGACTAAGATTCAGTTACTGTAAACTTCCAAGGTGAAGAGGTGTCTGTTCGCTTGGAGCTTAAAAATATTGCTTAGAATGCTAGTTTTTAAGGATATAAATGTAAGTGAATCTAACAAAGCCTATTTAGTACAGCCAGCCGCTTCAAAGGGTACACTTCGTTCCTATAATATTTAGTTCCTTAAAAGTCTTGGTTATCATGTCATCAAAATTAGAAATATTCAAAGACCCTGAGTTTGACGATTTCATCGATCGAGAAGAACTTCGGCCTTAGTATTCAACAACTAAATCATTTGGCAACAGCGATGAAGTTGAAATACACATCAATCAGCAAGCTGCATTCGTATGTCTAGCGGAGTCAGCTCTAATCATCGAAGGTGCTCTGGAGCCTCTAGCAGTACAAAATGCTGTTGGTGAGTGTTATATGTCAAATAATGGAGGAGCAGCTCTGTTTGAAACAATAACCTATGAATTAAATAACAAGAAAGTGGAGCGAGTACGAGACCCATACACCACAACAACCATTAAAAGCCTGCTTTCGTTTAGTAAGGATGAAGCTGAATCTCTTAGGATTGCTGGGCTGAATGTATCGTAAGATCACATCACCTTAAACGATAATAAGTTTTACATGCTCATCCTAGAGCACGAAATGATGCCAACAGCTATTACAGTACTGGTACAGCAAGATCTAAAATTACTGTAACCAATATGTTCTTAAAAGCGAAACATGTATTTCCAAATAATAAAATGAAGTTGGAGCTGCTGGATAAAATAGCAAAAGACACATCTATATTTCTCGCATATCGCAAATGGGACTTATATGAGCTGCCAGCACTCAGAGATATTAATAAAGACGTGTGGTCTGTTACAACTGCAACAAACTTAGAAAGACCAAGATGTGTGATTATACCATTTCAAACAGATCGGAAAGACAACGTAAGCAAGAAACGTGACTTCTTCGATAACATTGATATGGTAGATCTACGAGTGTTTCTAAATTCAGCATGCTACCCTTATGAATCTATGAATATGGATCTAAATATGCTGAATCCTATCAGATGTATACAGATTTTCAAAAAGTTTTTGTTATAAAAACATGCCAATATATATATATATATATATATATATATATATATATATATATATATATATATATATATATATATATATATATAATTTTATTGGTAAATATTATACAGCATGTCTTATACAAGACGTCAGAAACTTGTGCTGTATAAACATAATTTAAATATTTAAACATTTCAAACTCTTATCTAGTCATCGTTCAAAATCAGCAAGCTTCTGATTTTGACATGTATGCAGGTGTTCGGTAGTTCCAACTGCTGTGTAGTTCATATGCATGGCATCGTACACTTCACTTGTCAGTGGTCGTCACATGTGACGTCACGCAGTATGTACTAAGTATACAATAATCTAATCAATAAATAAACAATAGTTATCACTATTCATCTGCTTATTTCAAACCTATACCAAACAGCAGGTATCAAAGTAGCACATTATCTTTACCTCCATTTTCTCAATTTGCTGCTTTATTCGCTACCTTCATCACCCATATATGCAAAACCATTCAGAACAAATTTCTGTCCATATTTATATCTTTATAACACAAAGTTCTACTAATTTTATTACAAATTTTAGACAGAGCCAAATGTGACGCTATTTTGACAATACTTTTATATCATATATATATATATATATATATATATATATATATATATATATATATATATATATATATATATATATATATATATATATATATATATATATATATATATATATATATCAGCAGAAATGAAATGTGTTGTAAGTCTTTAATTTTTTATGTAATAAAGATTTTATTCTAATTAACATTGTCTTAAGTCATTTTACAGAGCCAAATGTGACGCTATTTTGACAATACTTTTATATCATATATATATATATATATATATATATATATATATATATATATATATATATATATATATATATATATATATATATATATATATATATATATATATATATATATATGTATTACACCGATAACGCAAAAAATAGAAGACCGATTTTGGTGAAATTGGGCAGGTACCTTCCTTTTGTAAGTGGCTTGGACAAGTTTATTAGCCAGGTACATCAGACCAGGTTTTCCGGGGAAATTTTCGGTTTTGTTTTCGGAAAACTTTTTTATCTCCGAAAATAACACACCTATGGTAACCAAATTTAGTAGGGTAGGTTTACGTTATAAAAGGTAAACCATGTGCCAACATTTAGATCTATCTCTACGTCACAATAAAAAAGGTTGTAAGCATTTAATTTTAAAAATGTTTGGTGCCAGACCATTTCTATGATAATTCACTACCATAAAGCACATGCTGCATCCAGACTTTTCTTAATATCCATGTCTCAAAAGTATTGAATTTATTCAAGTCCTACTTATTCAAGTTCCAGCTTTACGCTCCATACATTGCAACAGGTCATACGTATGGCTTGCTAAAAGTCTTCCTCAGCTACAAGTTAAAATGTTTATTAGAGAAAGAGTAGTTTATCTGACGAATTTTTGCTTTGTCATCCCAAACCTCATCAGCTCTTTGCTAAATTTATCACAATCCGTAATAATACTTTCATAGTCCGTAAACATTTCTACTTGAGTTTTTTGGCCGTTTAGCTTTATTGTCATTTTTGCAGTCCTGTCCTTACTGATTTTCTTTTCGTCATATTAATTTTTAATTTGGTTTTCTTAATCAAGCATAATAAGCATCCAAACTACTTTTTTTCTGTTTCTTGTATCAACGCTATGTCAACAGCGTATACTATGCAACGAAACCGTTGTCTATTTTGTTTTGCTGTCTTTTGTTTCAGCAAATTTATTCTATTTTTATAAATAAGTTGAAGAAATATTGGTACCATGGGAACTCCTGTCGTGTACTTTTTAGTGAATTTCTGTAGAAAAAATCAGTAATGAGGAGAACGCGAATTAACAACTTGATATCATCTACGTGACTTATAGTGGGAAGCTATGTGTTAACTCCTTCCCCCATTAGAAGACCTGACCCTTGGGTCTCGGAATTCTTATAGGATTGTCCGCTTCTGCTTTGTTTCTTTCATTCTGCAGGGCATATATTCTTCTGACAAAAACTGTAATTAATTTTGCTGCTAGGAGGATTAATATAATGGGGAGCAGGATCGTCCAAATACTTGCGTGGTACCACGGGAGTCTAATTTTGCTGGGAATGCTACTTTTGATAGACTTCAGCCGAGCCCTGATGTTGCTTACGTGCAGAGGTATGTTTTCCAGTTCCATCGGTGGCAATTCTTCTACGTTCTATGTTCATTTAGCTTTCTGGAACTTCTTCCAACTTTGGTAAGGAGAACAATTGTTGTGTCTCAACTGAACTTTGTACTGTACTGTATCGTTTACCACCAATCGACAACTGACATCTTGGTTTGAGTGTCACCATATACGTGCCTTGTATAATTTGTGTGTTTTCTTTTCCCGAGCATTTGATTGACATCTTGGTTTCCTTTGGAGCTACCACCATAAGCTGTGTGTCGCCCTAATTTGAAACGATAGTCTTTGTAATTTTTAGTCTCTTGTTTACAATTATTGATAGGCTTTTGGAAATTAATTAGCCTAACTTCACAGAGAGGACCTTTACTGACGTCCGCAATTGTATCTTCTGTACAGACATAGAGTTCGTTCGTAACTTCCTGGCAGGGGTTGTTTTTGAAGGTGTATTGTTGCTCATTCAGGATAAGGTGTTTGGATCGCGGTATTATCATAAAGAAGCTGCTAGGATTGGTTTGTATAAGTGTGGAGTACAGTTGGTAGTAAATATAGTCAGATTTGTCTATTAGTGGAATATCAATTTGGAATATAATTTTATATCCAGTTTGGACGGACTTGATTTTAAATATTTTTCATACAAAGATAAGTCATTCTTCCTTACTAGTCTAGATTGTCAAATGTATTTTTCTATTACAGGAAGCTCTTTAATAATGAATTTTGGTTTGATGATAGAAGTGTGAAAATTATTTATTTATTTAGAGAACCTTATAGAGTTTTCAGTTGTTAATATTATCCATTCTGTGACATTAAATAGGTTAGCTATTTCAGTCAATAGTTCTAGAATATGTGCTCGTTGGAGAACAGGCATAATATTAGTAGCTAAATCTTTAGTAATGTTTTGAGGTGCTAACATTCTTTTGACATTTTTTTTTTGATTGTGAGTTAAGGTATTTACTGTTTGATTAAATTCGTTTATTGCATTTATCATAACAGATGTTTGTTCGTCAAATAGCTCATGCATTCTATTTTGATCATCAGCTAGTAATTGAAGGGCTTTGTTGATTCGTTCGCCATCATCAGCATCTAGATTGCCAGTGATTGATTTAAAAACTGTACCTAAAGGATTGAGTAAACCCCTCTTAAATATATACTTATCAGGAAAAATTACAAGGAAAGTTCCATCTATGTTATCTACAGTATAGTTAAGGGCGATTATAAAATTATGGTATTCAGATCTAAAATTGCCACTGTATTGGCTATAAGATAATATTTGTATTTAAGTTTACTACTCAGTAAATAAGGGTTTCATATTATATACATGTATAAGGCGCCATACGTCATTTTAGGAATAGCTTCTACCTAACTTGCGAGGTAAAAACCCAGGGTTGTTCTTTAAATCTTCTAGCTATGGTTGCCCTCCGCATGCCCACCTGAAAGGCGAAGATTCCTTAAATGAATTACACATTGATCATCATTCTTGTGATTTATGAGTAAAGCTTTATTATGTTCTAGGAGGGATATTATTATGTATGGGACTGTGTAGGGGTTCTTGGGCTTTTTGTGAAATCCAGGGCGTATCTTTTTATAGACTGTTTCACCTTCCTTGAATGGCTGATTAACTTCAGCTTTAGTTCTGGGGAGCATTTTTTCTTTTGATTTTTCTATCCGATCTAATAAGATTACATAAACTATTTTCATAATTTTTTATGTTTTTGGTTATACTCTTGGGTGAGTGTAACTTCGGGATCGAAGTTGAAGATTTCCGAAACGTATCCGAATATTAACTCAACAGCTGGTTTGAGCGTTTGAGAGTGAATGCTTGAATTGTAGGCTTGGATGCAGTAGCGTATCAAGTCAGGAAGTTTTAGATTTGGATATTTTATTTTGAAAATTCTATAGTGTTCAATCAATGTGCTGTGAAATCTCTCTACTGGGCTGTTAGAGTTGGGATTATGAGGTGTAGTTGTGTGTAGTTCAATTTGATATGACATTAGAAGCTCTTTCACAGTGTCAATTGAAAATTCCGTACCAGAGTCAAAAACGACGCCTCTTACTGTACCATGTGAAAAATATCTTATTAATACCCGGAAAATTTCTATAGCATTCTTGCTTTTAATCGAAAAGGCCTGACCAAATTTACTGAAAGGAACAAGAATTGTAAACAACTGAGATGATTCGATTTGAAATGTATCATGTGAATTAATTCTAGAGGTTTTGAAGGAGTTGGAGTGTGTTGTAAAGGTATTTTAATTGGATGTACATTGATCTTTGCTTGTTTACATGTCTCCCAGTCTAAAATGAATTCTTTTTTTTTAAACAAAGATAATAATAATTCCTTTTCATCCTTAAATAAGATTCATGTGGACTCTGGTTAGTTTTACCTATTATAAGATCCTTTAATTCATCCTCACTGTTAATTTATTTCAAAACTTTATCACATCTATAAAATTGCCGCATATGTGCATTATTGGCAGCCGAACCAACTAATTCATAATATCTCTCATTAATAAATAGGCAATAGTATTTATTTTGAGGCAAACAGTGTTGCTTTACAAATTCCGCTATCTCGTCTGGATCTTTTAAATGATATTTAGCATCAATAAAATTTCTCTTGCCTTTTCTGACTTGTAGAATTTCGGGTTCCTCTGAGCAACTAACAATATTTGATTAGATTTTGTTATTGATAATTTCCTCTTCCAAAATATGAATGCCAGGTGCGGCGTATGGTTCCTGGTTAGAATTAACCGTACCTAGTTCTTCGATTTATTGATCAGCGTTTTCATTATCTTTTTGCCGTTCTGTTTCATCTACATTATTAATTACTGACTGATTATCAACATCGAGAGGGTTATACGGGATAAAGCGTCGGCGTTATTTGTTTTCCTTTCTTGTATTCTATGTTGTATTCATATTCTTTCAGTTTTAAACGCCATCTTACCAGCTTCGAATTGGGCTCTTTTAATGAGAATAACCATTTCAGTGATTTGTGATCGGTCATTATGGTAAATTTTTGCCGTAAAGGTAGAGTCTTTACAGCCCACACTGTTGCAAGTAGCTCCTTTTCGATTGTACTATACCTGCTTTCCGTCTCGTTCAGAGTTTAGCTTTCATAAGCTACAAGCGGGTCTGAATTCAGTTCGCCTTGACTTAAGACAGCTCCAAGTGCAACGTTGCAAGCATCCGTCATTAGTATAAATTTCTGAATAAAATCTGGTGGGTGTAATATTGGACTGTTCATTAAAATATGTTTACATGTTTCAAATGACTCTTTATATCTTCGTTGTTAATATAAATTTTTGAATTTTTCTATAAACGTTTTGTTAAGGTTTTGTGACATTTGCAAAATCCTTTATAAATTTTCGGTAGTATCCTATTAGGCCCAAAAGCGATTTTATTTATGTTTGTGTTATAGGAATGGGAAATTTATCTATGGCTTCGAGTTTTCGTGGCTTAGGTTTATTTCCTTTCTGCTGATCACATGTCCCAAAAATTCGGCTTCCTTATTTAAAAATTCTGTTTTGTCCAGTTGCACCTTCAGCTGAAAGTTCCTGAACTTTCCAAATACTTTTGTTAGCTTGTCTAGATGTTCCTGTAGGGACGTCAAGAATACAATGACGCCACCCATGTAGGCAAGGCAAGTTTTTCCAATCAATCCGTGTAGAACATTATTCATTAGGCGCTGAAATGAGGTTGGAGCATTATTAAGGCCAGATCGTATCCTTAAAGATTCATAATAACCTAGATCTGTTAGAAGTGGCTCAAGAGTATATTCGTAAGGAAAATGCATATCAATTTCTAACCTACATAAGTCTAATTTCCTATTATTAAAATCTAGCCTTGCAGGGAGAAAATCGGCTCCTATCAGACCCGTGTAGTTATCATTAAACTCAAATAAACAAAATCTATGTGGACGATTAGTAATTGAATTTAACAAAATATTTACCATATATTTGTGCAAGGAGAATACATAAGCTGATTTAAAATGAAACAATTTTTGAAGGATTTTATTTTTACATTTTTCTTGAACAATATCTGGTTTTAAAAGACATTTGCTGCTTCCCGAATCTATGAGCAATTTTCCAGGCAGTTTGGGGATTTCAACATAAGGAAGTTGACATAAATTAAGATTGTTTATTTCTATTAATGATTTTCGGTGGATGTGTCGGGTGTAGGAAAATTTTGATTTTTACGATCGTAAATTTCGGAAGGTGTATCCATCTCATGGGTAAATAGTTCGTCGGAATTAAACCTTGCTCCCGGAACTGTGGACCTTTGCTGATTAGCAGAGAAGTTGTTTCTTCTTGACTGTGTTCAAAAATTATTAGACTTTCTTGTAAACCTTGTGTTGCCACCCGAAGTGTCCATGGTTTCAGGATATCTGTTTTGGAAATGTTCTCGTGGGGTTTCTGGTTTAAAAGAGGGCGGTCTAGAAAATTGTGAATTCTGATCATTTTGGCTTTGATATTGGGGAGTATTCTCAAACTGTGAAATTTGATTATTTTGGCTTTGATATTAGGATTATTTCTAAATGGTTTCTGAAATTGCATTCCTGGAGAGTTTTGGGGAGTAGAACGATTGTTAAAAGATCTGGTTTGCGGATGGGTGGTTTTATTATTTCGCGATGCATAATTGCCTGATTTAAGAAATGTCCTATCTCTATACTCATAATTTTCTTCCAGGACAATGAATTTAAAAGCATCCTCAATAGATGCAGGTGGCGTGAATCTCACTACCATTCCTAGAGGGTTCCTAAGTTGTCCGAAGAACGCCTTTAATGTTTGTTGAGCATAAATTGTTTTCTTCACTTCTAGTATTGGTTGATTGTTTTCAGTACAAATTAAATTAGAAACCAGAAGTTGTTTAATGTATCTACACCTGTTACTAAAGGTTAAAGCATCATCATTATGTTTCTGTTTAAGTGTTGGTCCGTGAAGTTTTGCACTATAGCCTCTCTTATGTCTTGCCAAGTATTAATTATTTTTGTGCTTATTATAAGTCTAGCTTGACCGGTTAATTTTGACTGTATAAAATTAACTAAAAATGATTATAACCTTTCACCTTCAGCATTATGAAATGTGTTCATAATGAGGTTGCATGCTTTAAGAAAGTTGCCAACATTTTCCGGTTCCCCATTGAACTCAGGTATCATTAAATAGAATTCACTAAAGTTGTTTGCCATGTTGTTAGCTTGGGCCATGTTTATGCTATTTTCTGTGGTACTAATTAACTTAGTATCAATTTGTTCTACAAGATTAATACTATTATTATTATGAGTTCCTGTTCAACAATATTATTTTCTAAATTATTTCTTCCAGGAATGACTTCGAAGTTATTTCTCAAATGAAACTGATTAAGTCTGCTTATTAGTTCATCAATATCCGACATATCTTCACATACATATGACAAAAGAACAGTGAAAATATAGGAGAGCAACTTACAGTAATAGTAGGAACCAGATGACCATTTGTTCTTGTTAAATAACCAAGGAACTAATATTCTTTTGACGCCTTAGGTTGCTGGGCGATCCGACACCGACTGCGCCAATTAACAACACTTGTACTTAGGTTGCTTTTTAAAAAATATATTAAAATATTTAAACTACTTAACATCAAACTGAAATAGTTGCTGCCTTAAATATAACTGACCTAATATTATACAAAACAATGGCATTATATAGTAATCAGACAAGTGTTTGTTGCAAGTTCTCACGAGAACATGCCTATCTAGCTTTTTGCGAGCTCGCACTGCTGACACTATCTACAATTCGTGGAATCTGCTGATAGAAACTGCTGCATGGGAGTGTAACTCGATATCATCTACGTGACTTATCGTGGGAAGCTATGTGTTAACTTGCGAGTTTTGAATTTTGAAAAAATTTCTTTAAATGAGCGCGGACTAGGCCCAATAGAATACATATCCATGGTCAGTTTAAATTTTTATGCGTTCTAACAGGTCTACTTTTCTCTCGTTTGAAGAAAGGTTTTTAAAATACAAAAGTCGCAATCTTCTCATTAGTGAATTTTTTCTACTAAAAAAATTGCCTTTTCTTTAATGGGACCCCCTTATATTATTGCATTTTTACATTACTTATCGAGTAATAATGCGCGCTTATTTCAATTTTGTTGCAAGTATTCACGTTTTTGTCACGTATCAGGAAGGTTTTTATTTATATAATTTGTATAAAAAATTCAGATGCCACATACAGGAGGCTATCAAATAGTGGCTGATTTTGAAAAAAATTGAAACTACCGTAATGAATTTTTTTCAAATAGAACAGCATATATTTTATATTTCAGAAGTAATGAGCATTCCCTCTGCTTAAACTTTTGTACAAGACTCCCAGTTTTAAAAATATTTTCATTCATAATCGCATAGTTTTTATTTAATTCTAGAAACCAATAAGATTATGGGATTATTTAGCGAATTTTCGAAAAAAATAATTAAAACCTTAAATATTTTTTTTAAAATATTATTGGCTGCGGCATCTCAGGCCATTAGCACATTCTTTCCCATCATTCTATATTTTTTAAATTTTCCAGACAGAGTCAACTTGGCTCGCCCGGGAATCGAACCCGGGACCTCTCGCTTAGCAGGCTGGCACCTAGCCACCTGCGCCACGAGGGCGTCAACCTTAAATTAACTTTGGTACAAAAAAGTAAGACATAATTAATATGGTAAAATTATATGTTTACATTTTCATAATATATATTAAAGGTACGTAGGTAGTAAATAAATAGTTTTCACAAAAATTTGAAACAGAACTTTAAAGTGACAGACTTAAATAACGTTTTTATTTCTGAGAGCCTGTGACATGAAAATATGTTTATTTTCAGCTTTAATTTTTCTTTGCTTCCACTGGTTCAAATTTTTGCGAAAAGTTAAAAAAACTTTTTTACATTTTCTATTTTTTCCTTAGATTTAATTACAGATTATATGTATAATTTTAATTTTATGTATTTATTTTCAACAAATTTGCATATAGAGAATATCTAGTCAATTTTGCGCAGAAATTTTTTTCAGTGCTTTCTTATTTTTAGGTAAAATTTTTGTGAAATGCTATTAATTAATAATTTAATAAGTAATTGTAGTAACAGTTTTTGCGAATTCACGTGCAAAAATTATTTTCGATTTTTTTATAGTGATTTGATTTTTTTTACACATATACTAAGATTAATGTGCCTATAATGAATTGCAGATTTTTTATTTCAACAAAATTATAAAATTTAGCATAATAATGGAGTGAAAATAGAATATAATAATGAGGTATAGTAAAGAAAGTCCAATAACTAAGATTGGTATTAGAAGGAGAAAAGATGGGAAAATTATTTTATTTCGTATCTCCAATTTTAAGTGATTACCCCCTTTTTTGATTTCTGTCTGTCTCGTACAAAAGCTTGTGGCTAATAATGACCTTTGCTTCCGGGGCCATCCTAGGCTAACACACATACAAGTGATTAAAGTTTTGGAAGAGAGTAATTAACCATATATTTTGGAACGATTTTATTAAGTTTTGTCATAAAGTACTACAGAAGCCCTATAACTTTCTTATGTATCATTTTCAGCAAATAAATAAAATATATCTGCGGCATTGTGGTTTGTCATGAGATTTATATATTTTAATTTACAAGTTAATTCAAATATCACAGACTGTAAAGCATATTCAGGCATCAGACATTACAAATAATACTGTCCTCTGAAGTGGAAGAAATCCAGAAGAAATTTGTTCATTTGCAAATTATATTTATTTTGGCGAAAATATGTACGTAATTTTTAATTAGCATTTATTTTTATGTATAGTTAAGTGACTTTTTATTTCGTTTGTGAATAATAAACTTATTTTAGGAAAAAATCATAATCTACAAACACGTTTGCATTTCTTGTTTCATGCACATAATAATTACAGTTTCATTAAAGCGGCAAGCATGAAACTTGTACAGGGTGGCCTCTTTCCCTGTGATAGTGCTTTTACCCGAAAACGACGAAAGATAGTGCTGCGAATGGAATCATAACTTCCACATAGGTAGCTGTGATAATTTATTCTCTGCAGAAAGACATTGTCATGGAATGAATTTAGGGCCAATGATTTGACCACAAAGAAAATATTTATATATTTGTATTTCTGTATCCATTAAGTTTTGAAACGTTATCTTACCAGAGTTTTATGAAAAAATGTAAATTTTCACTAAATCACCCCTTATTCATCCCCTACCCCCTGAAGCGATCTTACCCCAAAACAAGTCGAAGCTTTCCTTTGTCATGTCACTGGATACCAGATTTGAAGATGATATATCATATTGTTCGAAAGTTATTACGCCTCTTAACAGACAGACGTAAATTCCGACATACCGACAGACCAACCGACAGACCTACAGACAAAAAGTTTTCGTTCCAGAATCAAGTTTTCTATATGTTTTGACACATTTTACGCCATTTTAGCAAAAAAATGTCTAAATTTTTGTCAACAATATTCTACCCCCACACATTTAACCAATAATTTAATTTTAGCACAGAATACCAGATGTTTGATGAAATTAAAAGTTTTCTAATAAATAAACTCTAAAACGTTATATTACTCGAGTTTTAACAAAAAAATTCAATTTTCACCAAATCACCCTAAAAACACTCTGAACCGTTCATTTGTCGAGTGCTACCTGTATAGCAAATTTGTAGACGATATCTCAATTCGTTTTAAAGTTATCGTGGCTACAAACAGACAGGCATACAGACCGAGAGAATTCGTTCCCAAATCATGTTTTCTATATGTTACCTTTTACGACGTTTAAGCGATACAACATTTTTTAAATTTTTATCGCCGATGCGATATCCTAACTTTGTTTTTTCGGTAGAAATCTGTCAAATGCTGTAGAATGCCTACGGGGTGAATAAATCTTTACCACTGTTAACTGTAAAGTGAATTATATTGACTCAACTATTTAGCAAACTTGAGTTATTAATATCGTACGTGTAACGTTACCCGATAAACAAGTAGGTATGTAATATTTCTCTGCATAATGACGAAACATTTCCATACTAATAATAATAAGGTAATAAATGAATTTTAATAATTCGATAATTAATTAAGAATGTGAATGTCAATACATGATTTGACTGTTTTAGCATAATGGTTGTTGCACAGGTAGTATTTTAGGTCTTGGTCAGGGTAATAAAGTTTAACAAATAAGTTACTAAAATCATTTTAAAAATTAAGTAGGTAGGTATGTTTTATGGGGTCGATTGTAGGTCGTGAAATTACATTCCACCTTGTCGCCTATAATGTCTTTTTCAGATAATATAGAATACAGCACTAAAATAAATAAACTCACCTGCTGTTTCACTCTTTTTAATCTTTATATTACATATATAGGCACAAGATAAGTAAGTATAATAAAGGGAGGCCCTTAATTAACATTGGGGCTACACAAACTTAAAAGTAGAGAAGACATTTAGATCGCGTCTGTGTGCACACAAAAATTAGTAAAATACATTTATAAAATCTAACAAAAAACAACAGTTTTACGAAATTATTTTAAATAAACCAATAGGAATACCTTTCGCGGCTATTTCGCAACTTACGTGTGTATGAATCTAGCTTTTGTCCAAGACTACACTGAAATCCGGTCGACGCCGAAAGCAAGCACCTTGTAAATTACGCTCAATAGGCTTGAACGGTTAACAACGGTATGTCTAATTTTAAGCGGGAGACTGTACCTGTTTGAAACGTACAATATGAAAAATACATTTATACGCTTTAAAGTGCTATTAAAAAAAAAATCGACCAACTAACCTCCGAAATCATCGATAATTAAAATGATCGATCTAGTAACTTATCTATCAGTATCGTTCTCATTTTGTGAGCAGGTTTTGATACTTGCAAAGAACATTGTCGCATGCTAAAATTTAGCGCTTTTGAAAGCAAACATTGTACTCGTATTATATAAGAAATGGGCCAGGTCTGACAATTTACAGAATTGTTAGTTGATTGTACATATGTCTCTATAACATTTTGCGTTAACTAGAGCTGCCGTGACAACATACTACCTGGTTCCGCACTGAGATGGCGTCCCTATCGTACATTTCACAATGCTCAACGTTCTGACATTTTGCAATAATACTTGTAACCATTGTTTAGATTTTTATCCACCATTTATTTAAATAGCATAGCAATACAGGTAACGCCAGCTGTTTATGTCCAACATTGTAGATATTGCATTACAGAATTTGAAGTGATGTCGTGGATTATTTTAATTTTAATTTCGGATAATTTTATTTTTCTTAGATCAAAAGACTTGAAAATTGGTACACAACCACGCCTATTTATATTCTTTTAAATTGTAGACTTTTGTTTGAATCACTTGAAGAATTTGAGAGGTATTCCGTTTTAAAAAATATGTTTTAATTTTTTGTTAAGAACTATTGGGCGTTAAGATCTGATGAACGAACTCATCCAAGCCATTAACAAAATAAAGGATTACCCTTATATTGTATTATATTTGGGAATTATCCCAATATGGGCCAAATCAGTGAAGTTTTTTTGAGCCATATCGGTTGAATATATACATACGTATATATATATATATATATATATATATATATATATATATATATATATATATATATATATCCAACCGATCTGATTTCTGAATATCCTTCCTCCGAGGTCACTATTATTGGAGACTTCAATGTCCATAATAAGGAATGGCTAGGATCTTGAAAAACCGATCCACAAGAGAGAGCAGCGGAGGCCTTTGCAGTCAGCAATTCTTTAGCCAATATGGTTCAGCAACCTAATTACTTTCCTCGCATCCCAACACACAGCCCAAATCCCTTGGATTTCCTGCTTACTACAAAACCTGAATACTATCAGACATCAGTCACCCCCCCCCCCCACTTCGGTCGCTCAGACCACGGCATGGTCACTGCTTCCTGCGCAATGCAACCCGAGGTCACACAATCATCACACCCACGTATCGTTTGGCACTACAACTCCGCGAACTGATATGAAATGCGGGTTTACTTTACCTCATTTCCATGGGCGTCTGTCTGCTTCTCTCATCCTGAGCCCTCTGATATCTCACAAAACGTCACCGAAATTATCCAAGCTAGCATGGCATTATTTATTACACGTACACAGAAAACCTCTTTAGCCACTCAAAAGCTCTGGTTCTCTAAATCCTGTGACAAGACCAGACTTGAAAAGGTCAAAGCTCACAAAACGCTTCTACACAATCCCAGTCAAGAAAACCGTCAAGAATTTAACGACGCAAGAAACCGATATGTCCGCATTCTTTCTGAGACAAAAATCTCGTTTAATAACCACATCAAAAACAAAGGTCTCCCAAGCTCCAACGGCAGCAAACCCTCCTGGATTCTTGCTAAATATATTGGGAATAATTTCTGCAAGAGCACGTTCCCACCTCATGTTTCAGTGGATGAAATTGTTTCTAGCGCCCCGGGCAAGGCTGCACTTTTTGCCTCGTTGTTCGCCGCAATTCTGCTTTCAACCCACCTCCAAATGTTCAACCACCAACAGTCCCCAATGTCGCGCATAAAATGACAGATATCATTTTTAAAACTAAAAAGGTACGAAAGATGCTCTTCTCTCTTAATATCAGGAAAGCCTCTGGCCTTGACGAGATCCCAGCAATTGTTCTCAAAAAATGCGCACCAGAACTTGCTCCTGTCCTGACTCGTCTGTTTCAGACATCTTACAATAGAGACAAATTCCATAGTAACTAGAAAACTGCTCGAGTACAACCCGTCCCCAACCACAGGCCTATTTCTCTCCTTTCAGTCGTCTCTAAAGTGATGGAAAAGTATATAAACACCGAATTACTAAAATTTCTTGAAATACGCAGTTTACTCCAAGACAGGCAGTGTAGATTCCGTCAGCGCAGATCAACTGCCGACCTCCTTTCCTTTGTCACCCATTCTTGGAACAAGTCTATGGAACTACACGGTGAATCTCAGATTTTCGCTCTAGACATATCCAAAGCATTCGACCAGGTCTGGCACGCAGCGCTGCTTAATAAACTTCCGGCCTATGGCCTACCACCAAAACTCTGTACCTAGACAGCAATTTTCCTCTCCAACCGGAGAATTTCTGTTGTCGTGTATGACCATTCCTATAAACTGTATCCGATGAATGCAGGAGTCCCTCAAGGTTCAGCTTTAGCCCTTACTTTGTTTCTTCTCCACATCAATGACCTCCTCTCTAGCACATCCAACCCACACAGTTAAGCGGACGACAGCACCCTCCACTCAAATATACAATATTCTAAGCCTGTCTCTTTAGCCCAATTAGATGAGGATTGCAGACTCATGGAGGGTTCTGTCTCTGTGGATCTCCAAAAAATATTAGACTGGGGTAGTAGAAATGTTGTACAATTCAACTTACGCGGACGACAGCACTCTCCACTCAAATATACAATATACTAAGCCTGTCTCTTTAGCCCAATTAGATGAGGATCGGAGACTCATGGAGGGTCCTGTCTCTGTGGATCTCCCAAAAATATTAGACTGGGGAAGTAGAAATCTTGTAAAATTCAATTCCACCAAATCTCAGTCTTGCTTTCTATCTCATAAGAGATACACCAGCCCTAGACCCATCACAATGAACAACCAAGTTATTCAAAGTAATGAGTCTAGGGGAACAGAGCGAATGCACCCTTTTACTGTCCAGGTCACCAGACATAGAACATCTTGTTATGCCCGCTCTTTTGACTTCCAAGTTCTGGAATTCCTTGCCGGCACATGTTTTTCCTTCTCCTCCGAACCTCCAAACCTTCAAGTCCAGAATTAACAAGTTGCCTCTTTCCTCCTTGTTGACACCCTCGGTACGATAATATTTAGGCCGGAAGCCCCCGTGGTGTATATATATATATATGTATATATATATATATATATATATATATATATATATATATATATATATATATATATATATATATATATATATATATATATAAACTTTTTAACTGACCATGGAAATGGGTTCCAGGGGCCCTAATTAACGCTCATTCGAAGAAATTTTTCGAAAGTCTCACCATCTATACCTCTCTATTAGTTATTTTTTTAAATAAAGATTCACTAAAAAGGATATGGACGCAGCAAGTGCGTTATGTTAGCGACTTTTAATAAAAATCTTTAAGATATTTTTTTAGCTGTGGAAAATTTCTTTGGAAACTATACCACTTCGAGTTTCTTACGGGGTTTTTAATTAGACTTCAGGCCTATTGATCCCAAATACATCTATGCTTAGGCGCCAGTACTGATTGAGTTTGTTCTGAAAGTCAGTACGCCCCCCAAGAGGTTGTCGCTTAAGCAAGTCTTCTCACTAAGTCGCTGTTAACAGCTACTTGGACCCAGGATTAGCTACATTGAAGACATGGTTTCCCTAAGTATGAAGACTAAATCACAGTTCACTTTTTATAATGGCGTTTACTAGATATTCAGTTGTTAGGAATTGGATTTTGGGTGGATACCGTGGAAAAGCCAAATATAATTCCGGGTAATATTTACAATCTATTTGCAATAGTAACTACGAGAAAATATTCACAAGAAGGGAAAGTAAGTTACTATGTACAAGATAATTAACAAAGTATTAACATAACTTATTTCGAAACGAAACTATATCATTGACCTAAAAAGTTATACAAAGCCAGAGGCAGAGACAATTATAATCAATAAAGTCAGCAAAGAAGTCGAAAGTTATGCGGGGTGGTTACTATAGCGGGAATAGCATTCGCAGTCGATGTTTTAGAAAACGGTACGGTGGTGTAGAAAAGCAAGATCAAGCAAGCTAGCCGGGTGTGCAAAGCTGAAGCCTGTGGAACACCCGGGTTAATTTCTAATTTATCTGACGAAACACCAATAACAACCACATGTAGAGAGCAATCTTTTAGATAATTGGATGTCCATTATCAGATTTTTGAAGGCAATCCATAGTATGAAAGTTTATTGGGAAGTGCCACATGCCAAACCTCCAAAAAGGTTTTAGAAATATCCAATAAGAACGCGTGGCCTTCTTAACTTTTTAAGAGCAGAACTGATAAAATAAGTGACGTATGTAAGAATGTAATGTGGATCGATTTTGCCGAAATCCATATTGGGAATTATTTGGGATGTTGAATTTTTCAAATAATTTCGTAAGGTCTCTATTTGTGATTTTTTCCATGTGTGTGTATGCAGTTTGAGCCAATGAATCATAAATCACAAATAAATTTATAATTTAACGACTATTTAATTACATACCCATGCGTATGAGTAACGCAAAGTAATACATCCAGTCTAATTACAAAAGTAAACTTAATTTGGTTATTTTCAGAAACATTAGTTATCCAGATACATCTAGAGTATGTAGGTATATATAGAAGATGTGTATCCAGTATATGCAATTGATTCAAAACAGTGCTTTTAACCACGATAAAGTGACTTAAAACATTTGACATTTCCTTGGCAAAGTGTATGTTCAATTATTAACAAAGATGACTAAACCTGTACTTGTAAGTTGATATATTAATTGTAATAAAAACAACCTCTTTCCATACAAGGAGGTATCGAAAAATACGCAGCCTACAATAGAAAACGTAATAATTTTTGAAAACCAAATTTTATCCATTCAATATAATCTCCTCTAAGATTTACACATTCAGTAGAACGTTCATGAAGCAATTCTAAACCTTCAAAAAATATGTTTCTTGGTCTCTTCGTTGTTTATCGAAAACGTTTACCTTTCAACCGATTTTTAAGTTTTGGGGCTAAATAATAATCTGATGGTGCTAAATTCCGAGAATCGCATGGTACACAGGACCGGCGGCGGAACGTGTAGACCTTTAACTTGCTCAAAAACAATGCCACAACCTCGGTTTATGTTAATTTACAGTATGTATTAAAAAAGTGAAATGTTCCCCCACTGGCAGTCGAACGCAGGACCTTTAAGTTCAGAGGCACATGTTCTTACCCCTGAACCTTAGAGGCTGCTGATCATGTCAGACTTTTATTCATAAAATCTGATACTTGTTATCATCGCAACTAAATTCAATTTTGCTTACTGGATAGTTTCCAGACTAACTATATATCAATATACCCTCGTACTCATATGTAACTTATTGCAATACGGGACACAAGACCTTCCACATAAATCTAATATAGGTTTTAGGATGTCGAATTTATCTACCATGAAAAACTTTACACATAAAGTGCGTTACGGTAGTGAAATTCTATTCGAATCTTCTTTTAAATTAAACCATATAATATTTTTGTAGCTTTTTCGATCCATCTCATCAATTAATATGGTTCTTGAAGCAAGGATTTTAGCACTGCGAATATTACCACATCAGAATGAGATTTCAAGTTATTAAACATTCATTCACGTACAGACCATGTCCAACGTAACTCAAACTTGATTAAATAACATAGAAACATACCAAAAAATCTCTGGACGCAGCAAGTGCGTTATGGTAGCGAATTTTCTTTAAAATATTTTTAATAGCAAATGTCTTTCTTTGATGAAAGCAAGCATCAAACTTGGTTGCCTATATAGTAGAAACAATGTACCATATTTTATTGAAATAAATTTGTTGTTTGAAAATATATAAACATTTTTCAAAAGTCTATATGCAGCAAATGTGTTATGGAAGTGAATTTCCATAAAAAAGTTTTTAATAGCAAATGCGAGCAGGCATCATCTGATTACCGGTATAGCCTATGTGGTAAAAACAATGTACTATATTTTATCAAAATTACTTATGGTTTGAAAATATACAAACATTTTCCGAAAATAAACTTAAATGTTGGTTTTCTATCCAACAAAGCTTACGTTAATAGCAAATTGAGTTATTGAAATTTGAAGGATTTAATGAAAATTCGGTAAATTTGCAGATTAGGTCCCGAACGTTTTTCAACAAATTGTTTTCAGAAACATTACTAGGACCCCACCTGGATGCACAAACCACAAGAAAAATTTCTTGTTCACACCCCCCCAAGGAAGTTATGGGACTGGGAGTAAATAGGGGTGGTGTGCGGGGTAGGCAGGGTTTAAGGGGATATGGCTTCAAGATATGAAAAAGACAGCTTTCAAGCCCGCTTTATTCGAATTTTCTGCTCATATTTCCTTTTTACTACCTACCCCGCTCAGCTCCCCTACTCACTCCTGGTCCCGTAACTTCCTTGGGGGGTGTGAACAAGAAATTTTTCTTGAGGTTTGTGGATCCATGAGAGGAGGGGGGGATGGGGGCAGGTTTCTGAAAACAGTTTTTTGAAAAACGTTCGGGAGCTAAACTGCAAATTTACCGAAAATTCGCTACCAAAACGCACTTACTGCGTCCAGTTTTTTTTTCTTACAAACGCATCATATTTCGATAAAAAATGCAAAAACGCATTAACGAATTTGTTCTACAAAAATTAGCTAACAAAAATTGTGCACTCCTACTCACTCCTGGTCCCATAACTTCCTTGGGGAGTGTGAACAAGAAATTTTTCTTGGGGTTTGTGAATCCAGGGGGGCCTAGGCAGGTTTCTGAAAACAGTGTTTAGAAAATCGTTCGGGAACTAAACTGCAAATTTACCGAAAATTCGCTACCAAAACGCACTTACTGCGTCTAGATCTTTTTCTTACAAACGCATCATATTTTGATAAAAATGCATTAACGAATTTGTTCTACGAAAATTAGCTAAAAAAAATTATACACCCATACTCACTCCTGGTCCCGTAACTTCCTTGAGGAGTGTAAACAAAAAATGTTTTGGGGGAATAGGTGTGCTGTTCGGAGTAGGCAGGGTTTAGGGGGATATGGCTTCAAGATGTGAAAAAGACAACTTCCAAGCCCGTTTTATTCGCATTTTCTGCTCATATTTCCTTTTTACTACCCACACCACCCAGCACCCTATTCACTCCTGGTCCCGTAACTTACTTGGGGGGTGTGAACAAGAAATTTTTCTTGGGTTTTGTGGATCCAGTGGGGGCCTAGGCAGGTTTCTGAAAATAGTTTTTTGAAAAGCGTTCGGGAGCTAATCTGCAAATTTACCAAAAATTCACTACCAAAAGGCACTTACTGCGTCCAGTTTTTTTTCTTATAAACGCATCATATTTCGATAAAAAATGCAAAAATGCATTAACAAATTTGTTCTACGATAATTAGCTTTAAAAAATTTATAGACCGTTAAACCATAAACTTCACTAAACGTGCAAATAAATATCCAAAAAGCCACCAAACTTAACCAAACTGACAGCCAAAGCATCAGAGAAAGGGTCTATTTGAAATGGATATTCTGTAAATATTTTAGTAAAATGAAGGGCAATAACGGTTGAATCTGAAACTTAAGGGTTTGCAGAACACTCTTCTTGCAACATTTTCTTTTCACAAACGGTATTTGTTTCATATTCTTTGCGTAAACATTGCCAATTTTGACGTTTAAAATTGCGAGTTTGACGTTTTGAGGAAAACTCCAAAATTTGTTGCTTTAACTGCCCATAACTTCTTTGTCTTTGAAGCTAGGGACCTACATTTTGGTACAGAGGTCACTATTTATAACACGCGTACCAAACTTGGTTGCCCTTGCTTTGTTATTTCCGGAGATATTAATTTTTAATAAAGAAAACACAAAATTTTCGGGAAAACCTCGGTGGATTTTCCTGGCTAACGAACCTGTCCAAGCCACTTGCAAAAGGAAGGTATTCACCAAATTTAATCAAAATCGGCACATTATTTTTTGAGTTATCGGTCGGACATATATATATATATATATATATATATATATATATATATATATATATATATATATATATATATATATATATATATATATATATATATATATATATATATATATATATAACACAGATCTCCCCATAAGCGAATTTAAAAAAAAGTGCGCACATTGGCGTCCGAAACGGCATTTATTGACTAAAACGCTGATATTTAACTACTTATAAGTCTTATATGTGATCTTAAATGAAACAAAAAATTTTAATTGGATATGAGCTGGCTTATATAGATAAAAATATGGCAGCAGCTAAAGCATATATAGATTTCAGGATACAAGTCATAGAACTATAAATGATTATTTTATCTGAACCTTGCACTTAATAGGTTTATCCATGTAACTGAGTAAGAGGGTATAGGTACAGTCAAGTTTTTCCCATAAAATTGGTTAACAATAAAAATGAGAAACGACGTTTTGTGTATTAGCGTTTTTTTTGTGAATCTGTAGCTTAACTATTACTGAAAAACATTTCTTGTTTAAAAAAAGGCTTCAATTTTATATAAACTATACTTTCCAGTTTGTTTACGCCAGGCGTCAGAACAAGATTATGTTACTTTATGTCACTGTTTAGTGAATTTTCTTTAAAAAAAATCACTAATGAGGAGATCCCGACTTTCGAATTTTGAAAAAATTTCTTATAATGAGCGCTAGTTAGGCCCCCCAAAACACATATCCGGGGTCAGTTTCAATTTTTATATGTTTATATATATGTATATATATATATATATATATATATATATATATATATATATATATATATATATATATATATATATATATATATATATTTGTATGTATGTATGTATGTATCACACCGATAACTCAAAAAATAATGTGCCGATTTTGATTAAATTTGGTGAATACCTTCCTTTTGCAAGTGGCTTGGACAGGTTCGTTAGCCAGGAAAATCCACCGAGGTTTTCCCGAAAATTTTTGTGTTTTAAAAAAAAATCATATCTCCGAAATTAACAAAGTAAGGACAACCACACGGGTTTATATTATTATAGGTAAACCACCTACGAAAATTTAGCTCTGTAGGTTAAAAGACAAAAAAGTTATAGGTATTTAAAGAACAATAAATTTGGATTTTCCTCAAAACGTCAAAGTCGCGATTTAAAACGTCAAAATTGGTAATATTTAGGCAAAGAACCTAAAACCAATATAAGCTATGGACTGAAAATGTCTCAAGAAGAATGTTTTACAAAGCCTGAAGTCTTAGTTTCAATCGTCATTGTCCTTCATTTTACTAGAATATTTTCAGAAATTTCATTTCAAATAGACCCTTTCTCTGGTGCTTTGGCAGTAGTTTGGCTATAGAGTTTATCGTTTAATGGTATATAATTTTTGTCGAATTTTCGTAAAAAATCAATGTAGTTTAATATATCCGTTATTATACAAGATACGAAAAAAATTGTATGCATTAATTATAGGTTTTCTTGAGCTAGATCTTAAAAATATTTCTACAATTACAGGCTGGTCCATAAGTCGTTGGTAATTCAAATTTTCTTTTTTTTTTTAATCGAACACGCACTATGTTATTGCATTTTGGTATTTTCCATTAGAATATAATACACGTTTGTAAGAAAAGAAATTCGGGACGCAGCAAATGTGTTACGGTAGCGAATTTTCATTTCAATTTGCTATTAACCTATAAGGTTGACCAAGAAACCAGTTTTTTCGGGAACACTTTAAGTGTACTTTCGGAAATTTTTGTACATTTTCAAACAATAAAGTTATTTTAATGAAACATGGCACATTGTTTCTACTATATAGGTTATACTGGTAACCAAATTTGATGGCTACTTTCTTTAAAAAAACATATTTGCTATTTAAAACATTTTTATGAAAATTCACTACCATAACGCACTTGCTGCGTCCAGACTTTTTTACTGATTGGTCAGCTTTAATTCGAAGATGAAAGAATTGGCGCATAATTCTCAATCTATATAAAAATCAAAACACCATAATAAAGATTATCGAATACGAAATCGGCGCAACTTATTCATAGAAGATCGAATAAATAGCCTAAAACCAAAGACAACAGCAGTAAAAATAAATTGACATTGATTCTATTGCATAAGGTTAGCCGGTGGCATAGCGTTGATAGGAGAAACAGAAAAAAACAACAACAAAGCGTGTTGAATAGTGTGTTAAGAAGAATATGTCATTATAATTAGCTTACGTTCAACAAAAAAAGTTACGACGGAGACAGTGTGTCATGTTAGAAAATTTTCATATAAATGCTGTTCATCAAAAAATTGTAGTTGAACAGTTAATACAAATTGAGAAGACATTTAAAATGTACATCTACTACTGTGGTTGTCAAAAAATAGAAGTAAGAAAGACATACCCAAATTTGCATTTTAGAAATTGCTTAGACGCTATTTTATATGTTGGTTTGAAGTTAGTTCTGAAATCGTTTGTCAAAACAGTTATCAATGATAATATATATTATGACAAGCGATGTAATCATAGACTTAGCTGTCCAATGTACAACAAATTTTACAGGACAACTTAATTTTAATGTTTTAATACATTTCGGTCCCTTATACCACAATAGATTCCCTCTTGTCTATGAAATTCATTGAATCAATTTTGCTTATAGTACGAAACCCTTCAGTCTTTTGTCCTTTGGCATCCTGAGGAATTAAAAATAAATTTTCCAAAGGTACAAAAATTTTCCGGAAAAAATGGTCCGATATAGCTGGCTAACGAAATCGTCCAAGCTGTTTACAGGAATAATCTAACATCTACCAAGTTTCATCAAAATCGGTCCCCTAATTTTCAAACTATCGTAGTGAACAGTTTTAAGATTATTTACATAAAACCGAATTTTACATTTTTTATATTTCATTATAACTTTCTGATCTTACGTTTCTTTTTAGAGATAAAAAATTTCCTGGGTGTTTTATTTTGCAAAATATCTAAAAAAATTTGCTGGCGGGGTCATCTTTTTTTCTGTACTACTGAATTTTGACCTATTTTGATAAATGACTTTTTGACAAATGCATCGATGTGCAACATGTTTCGCTTCATTTGTAAATTATAAAACATTATAAAAAACATGTATTTAAATTTTTTGATAGAAAATCTAAAAAAAACAAATGTCTTGTCATAGCGAATTGACCTGAGAAGCTGCTACTTTTTGGAAAATATATATTTTGGGTCTTTGTGAATATTTGAATTTATTAAAATTATAAATAACTATGCGATTTAATCTAGGATTGTTATTTTTTTGTCGCTTAGTACTACTTTTGGATTTAACTAAACAAAGTATTTTTTGGTTCTATTTCACTACATTGTCCGAATCACAAGTTCCTATAAATCTGAAGCAAAATACGAAATTTTATACACAAGTATAAATACTGCTAAGTTCATTATTTGGTAAAACCATTTCATACTAAATACAGATGTAGAGACTACTTCTCTGACTTCACGAATGTTTGTTTTCTCCTTTGTAATCGTTTTCTCCGCTCGACAGCATCATCAGCGTAACCGAAACCGGTTACAAAGAAAAGACAAACACTTATGAAGCCAGATAACTGGTCTCTACACCTGTGTTTACTACAACTAAATTTTGTTTTTTTCAATTGCAGTTTACGTCCATTTTAATTCTTGAAACTTGTTTCTACGCAATTTGCACACCAACAAAACAACCAACTCTCAATGATAACAATGACATAATATCTGAAACAGGCAAATTTCACCAACAACGAAAAATTGTTGTCTTAGACCCCATTCAAATTAAAGAAGAGCCAAATCAAAATGATTATGATGATGTAGTTCCAGAAATTAGGAAAAATTATATTGAGATTCCAAAAGAAAACTTATCAGATGATGACGAAAATTTGGTTACAGCAAACAACATCGTATTCAGACCTCTATTTGCTTTTAGAAAAACTTCCTCGCAAAGACGTCGAGTGTATACCAGGCCTGCCTATTCAAGAAGTGATAGATATTACCCTAATCCTAGTTATTATAGTGCCTATTAAGATTATCTTCATAATAAATATGTTCTCTTCAACTACAGATACGCTTATATCTTTTTAGTTTCAAGTTTTATTAAAATAAGTTTGTATTAAATATATTTATTTTTGTAAATGATTTCTAATAAAATACAATTATAATACAGTGTTTGTCGTTTGTGTTCATTAATTTGACAATAATTTAATACAAATATTATTTAAAACATGTATTAGCAAACTATTTAATAATCTGTTTGGAATACATATAAAATTTCGGGACGCAGCAAGTGCATTATGGTAGTGAATTTTCGTAAAAATGTTTTTAACAGCAAGCAAATAGTGTGTTTTTTTTTTTCAGAAAGCAGGCACCAAATTTGATTACCAGTATAACCCCACTAAGCATGGTAACTTACAAATGCTTACCGCAAAGTTAAATAATCTACCATTAAGCAAGTTACGTTTGCAAAATTTCTAAATGTTTGCAGGCAAAAAAACAATGCAAACTTACAAATGAAACTTTAACGTAACTTTCAAATATAATATCTCGTTTGCCGGCTTGTTGTTTTTCTCCATTTGTAAGCTCACGTAAAGTTACAATTGTAATGTTTCTGAAAGTTTGTTTTAATTCGATCGTATGTCATCGTCGTCCATTAGCAACATAGTAACACCGACGCCAACAGCGAACTGACTCTGACAAAGCGCCCGGCGTTAAGTAATGGCGGTTTGTTGTTTACATTTTTTATAATTGCGTCATCATAAGTTGTTATTTGATCTATGTCTATTTATTTTCCTGGAAGTGTTCAAGATTGAACAATCTTATTGTAGCCTGTAGCCTGAATTGTTTGAATTTTGGGTAATTAAGTAATTCGTTGTCTGGAGTGTAGATAATGAAACATGGAGTATATCGACAAACATTTCAGGTAATAATCCCTAAAACAGCAATAAAATTAGTCACTTTTCTGTTGCATAATTATTTTGGTATGTGGCTATTGGTGAATTATTATAAAATGGCTGCATTTATATTTTTGTTTCTTTTTAGTGAATTTTTATTTTTAAAAATTCACTAATAGAGAGGTATCGATGGTGGGACTTTGCAAACATTTTTGCAAATGAGCGCGAACTGGGACCCCTAGAACCCATATCCGGGGTCAGTTTCAATTTATATATATATATATATATATATATATATATATATATATATATATATATATATATATATATATATATATATATATATATATATATATATATCCGTCTGATAACTCAAAAAATAATTAACCGATTATGACGAAACCTGGCAAGTGGTTTTCTTTTATTAATGGCTTGGATGAGTTCGTTGGCCAGAAAAATCGGACGGGGTTTTCCGGGAAAATTTGAGTTTTCTTTCGAAAAAAAATTTTTCTCCGAAAGTAACAAAGCTGTTCTAATGAAATTTAGTATATATGTTGCCTTGGGATAGTTTTTACTACGTACTGAAATGCAACTTTCGAAGATTATAAAAAATTGAATTATTCAAATTTTAAATTTTCTTTCGAACATTTTTTTTCTCCGAAAATTACAAAGTTATTTTAATGAAATTTGGTAGATATCTTGCGTTTAGAGAGACCTTACTACACACCAAAATTAAGCTCTCTAAGTTTATAGAAAATTGAGTTATTCAAATTTGAAGCATTTAATATTTATTTAATATTTATTTAACACAGAAATCGTAGAAACGACGAGACGATTTTCACGTCTCTAGTATCAGGATCACATGAGAGGATAGGCAGTGGCATGTTTAAAACTAATGTTGTACAGGCAGTTTGTTATTCTGCAGGTGATGTTTCAATATATGGTGAATGTAACAGAATAGTTGAGACAACAGTTCGAACATTTAACAACAGATTCCTTTATTTGGCTCCAATGAATAGAACAAAATTCAGCAGAATTAAAAGTAAGCCGTTAAGTCATGGAATAATACTGACACGACGAGTTGTTAAACGTTTCAAAATTGAAGACAATGAAATGAATGAAATTATAGTAGGTGTCAAGATTTGGGTTTATCTATCTGGGCAATACACAGAATATTGAGAAAGCACAATATGCATAATTAGTGAATTTTTATTTTAAAAAATTCACTAATAGAGAGGTATCGATGGTGAGACTTTGCAAAAATTCTTTCAAATGAGTGCGAACTAGGACCCCTAGAACCCATATCCGGGGTCAGTTTCAATTTTTATATGTTTATATTTATATGTTTATATATATATATATATATATATATATATATATATATATATATATATATATATATATATATATATATATATATATATATATATATATAATATATATATATATAGTTATATATATATATATATATATATATATATATATATATATATATATATATATATATATATATATAGTGGTGTTATCCAGGCTCACGTACGCACATAATAAGTAGTATTACTATTGTTATTATCGATACAAATTTTTTTCTAAAAGAGATGGTTCAGCAAATTTGATAACTGCACATTTAATAGCCACGTAAATCTGGATTAAAAAAAAATAGAATCAAATTGTAATTTTCAGTGCTTATCACAGGTGCCAATCTGCACTTATTATGTATGTGCTATGCACTACCAGAATTTTGTACATTTTATCAAAAATAAAAGACAAATTCAAGAAAACACAACATGGACTCCAATAGGCAATGATACGTCTGTAAATAATTAAGATATTAGTCAGTAGGGTGTAGATAAGTAATTTAGAAGAGATTTAGGAGTTTAGATGTTAATTACAGACAATAATTTCTTTGTATTGCATAAGATGTTAGTTATAAGAATTATATTATGATCCAATTAAAATAATAAATAGAAATGATTTAGAAGGCGGACTGTTATGGAAACGAAAAGTTTGATAGGTAGAAATTTTTGAAAGGTAGTGTCAGATTAGATAGATGTTGGGAATTTGGTGTGAATTTAAGTGAGAAATGGAAATAAAAAAGTAAGTTTTGGGAGATTAGAAAGAAATTGGAAGGAATAAAGTGAGTTCGGTCAGACCAGAAGAAAATTTAAAATAAAAAGAGAGTTTAGTTGAGAATTTTGAAAGAAGAAAGCAACGTCCGTTTCCGATAAAAAGTCAATACTAGGGAGTGCAAACAAGATGCTAGATGGGACCAGCATTAGAAAATAGAATAAAAGCAGTTTCAAACAATAGTTAATTTGAGCTTGAACAGTTTAAGGCTGAATATTTTGTGAGATTAAGGGTTCCAGACTATAATAAGTAATAGTTATAAACAGTTTTTTTATTACGTGATTACATTTTATAACTAAACGTCGAAACTTTGTCAGTGTAACTAAAAATAAACAAACGGTTTTTTTTTTAGTGATCGCGAAGTACAAGTAGAACAACAGTTCGGTGGAATAACAGGATAAAAGTCTTGTTAACGGTATTCAAGCATTACACTAGAAGATATTAGGAGCCATGCAGACGCAGACGCAATAGGCGTAAATGTCAGAGGTTAGCTGATGTCAAACCAAGCTGTAGCTCTGTATAACAGAGTACCATTATTATTTTAAGGGCTGATGGAAGAATGTATTTAAGGTATTTTTAGTGTAAGCAAATAAATTATATAGATTGTAGAAACGTGATCACGGATTAAGGGTTTATGTTCTAAATTGAAATAGAGTTAAACATGTTTCATTGAATACATTTTTTTTGGATTATATATATTGAAGTATCATTGGCAAAAATTTTAGTATGCGCGAGAGGTTTTAAATAGAGATTAACACAAAGAAAAATTATAAACTGTTCAACAGTAATTAAATATTGGAACTAAAAACACCTTTAAATTCAGAGTTTGAGGCATTATTTAGTTATTTATTTGGCGATAAAAAACACATTTTTATGAGATCAAGTTTTTTTAATTAATTAATAGTTGAATCCACCCTGAGATGAATTTAATAAGGGCACATTTTTTTTCTTGTATTAAGATAATTGTAGTGGTAATATAGATTACACAGAACCTATAATAACATTACAAAATGACACCCAATCGTGGGACTGAAAACCATAATACAACCAATCTTTACAATATATATATATATATATATATATATATATATATATATATATATATATATATATATATATATATATATATATATATATATATATATATATATATATATATATATATATTTATCAAAAAATTGTGGGAACGCCGTCAGTTGTGGAATAAAACTCTTTATTATAGGCCGAGCTTTCGGAAAAATTTATTCCTTTATCAAGGCTACAACATGGAAAGAAAAAAGTTTACAATTTACGTGGAAAAAATATAAAAGTTTAAGATACTTACATATAACATGAGTTTTACTAAACTATTTATCTAATAACAAACATAAAAAGAAAACCTTTTGATGAATTTGATTGAAGTCTAATAAATGCCAAACTGACATATAAAGCTAAATATTGTTTAATTGAATTTGTTTTTTGTTTTTGTCTAGGAAATATAAGAAGGGGTAGTGATTTCTAAAATTATTATCTTTCTTTAAGTTTATTAAATTTTCGTTAAAAGTAATTTCAAATTCTTCTAAACACATTCTTTTATTACTTAAGCTTTCACAGTGTAAAATAGAAACATTACTAAAATTTATATTATGGCCAGTGTCGAGATTATGTCCTGACAGAGCGCAAGTTCTTTTTTGTAAACGTATGTCACTTTTGTGCTGTGTTAACCTATCTTTATATATATATATATATATATATATATATATATATATATATATATATATATATATATATATATATATATATATATATATATATATATATATATATATATATATATATATATATCCGTCTGATAACTCAAAAAATAATTAACCGATTTCGATGAAACTTGCAAGTGCCTTTCTTTTATAACTGGCTTGGATGAGTTCGTTAACCAGAAAAATCGGACGGGGTTTTCCGGGAAAATTTTGAGTTTTCTTTCGAAAAAATTTTTTTCTCCGAAAGTAACAAAGCTGTTAATGAAATTTACTATATATGTTGCCTCAGGAGAGATCTTACTATGTACCGAAATTCATCTTTCTAAGTTTAGTTATTCAAATTTTAAATTTTCTTTCGAAAAAAATTTTTTCTCCAAAAATTCCAGTTATTTTAATGCAATTTTGTGGATATCTTGGCTTAGAAAAGACCTTACTACGTATTAAAACTAAACTCTCTAAGTTAATAGAAAATTGAGTTATTTAAATTTGAAGCATTTAATAAAAATTCACTACCATAACGCACTTGCTGCGTCCCGAGTTTTTATGAAATATATTCTTACGAAAAAGAAAACCTAATTGCTAAATACGAATTTTGTTATGTCCTTAGAAGCAGCCTGGATATGTCTTACCTGGTGAGACCAATTCATTTTAAAACGTTAAATATGATTGACCTATGGAAGCATGTGACTTATCCATAGCAATCGACATCATAAGAACAGTGGAACAGTACAGTACCCGTCAAGCTGCCAGGATTGCTTATTTTGCACTTGTCGCAGTGTCCTATGCTATGGAACATTCATATGGGTTAACTCAGCACCAGAACATGTCTTTATCATGCAAAAAGAGCAATAAGGACTGCAACAAGAAAGCTGCCCTAAGGTGTTCCAGGCCAATGGGATACTTAGGTACACTTCCAGCTATATCCTTCTTCAGTATATGTATTCAAAATATCCAGTGAATCATGAAGTTCGCAACATCAATACCAGGTGCAGGCATGAATTAAAAATACAGTTGCACAAAAGGGAGAAAACAAAGCAGATGTTTGATTACTTGGGAATCAAATTCCTCAATTTTCTACCTAATGTTATTAAGATGCTCCCACTAACAAGATTACAGTAGGCACTAGTGGATGTTATAAAACAAAAACCGAGGTGAAGGAATTTATTGGTGCTCTAAAGTAATGTGTATAGTGTTACAGGGTACTTGTATTTATTCTTTGTAGTGTGTGTGGCTGTGTGTGTGAGTGCGTTAGACAAAAGCTTTGGAAAGCAAGTTTCACTAGCTACAGACTTTATATATATATATATATATATATATATATATATATATATATATATATATATATATATATATATATATATATATATATATATATATATATATATACGTAATTTATTGTTAACTTTGCTTTATTTTAACTCAATGTTTCTGAATGTACACAGACATTGACGGTACTGTACTTACTCGATAGGGATAGTTAAGACATGCGTGAACACTTTCAGAGACTGTCGCCATATTTAAACTATTTTCGCAGTTAAGTTGTATTCATTTCCCTGCGCTTGATTTATCCATTGCATATCTTACGTTTGCTTAATTAAAGTTTCTCTAAAGTCGAAATGAACGCACCATTTTATATATTTCTTTTTCACAATAGTATTTGATATGTTGAATTTATTTTATGTAACATATGTTACCACATATTTTAGAAGCTAAAAAAATTATCGCCTCTTAAAACAAGTAATGCTGCAGAAGACTTTGTTTTTGTTATTGGTGTTTCACACGTTTTTCTAGACGACTAAGAGTTAGTTAGTAAAACAATATCAAAAACAATTAATTGGTATTCATTTAGAAAAAGAGAATTTTTGAAATCGGTCAATTAATAACGATATCACGAGTTCAAGTTATCTATTTTGTCGCTGAGTTTTGACTAGAACTGCATTTTAGGCTAAACATGGACACGCTCGCTATATGTCTTAACTATCTCTATTGAGTAACTATAGTCGGTACTTATAAAGACAGTGACTTACCATGTACATTTGATGGTCAATAAAGTGTGTATATATATATATATATATATATATATATATATATATATATATATATATATATATATATATATATATATATATATATATATATATATCAGCAGAAATGAAATGTGTTGTAAGTCTTTAATTTTTTATGTAATAAAGATTTTATTCTAATTAACATTGTCTTAAGTCATTTTACAGTTTTACAAGAAATACATATTATGTATAAACACACCTACACCTATATTCAGTATCAGTTTGTAACTTGAAATAAATTCAGTTAATCAAATACAGTTTCCTTTTTTCAAAAAGGCTTGGACACATTGGTTGGTATTTCAAGCTGCAGTCTTTTAAAAAAGCTATACAGCATGTACCATATTTGAAAAATGACTTCATCATAATTTCTTTAAATCAACCCTACGTTTTTGTTGACTATTTTTAAAGTTTTTACATGTGATGTAAAAAACCAGCAGATTTAAAATTTGTATTAATTGATAACTACAACATTTTTTTTCTTGCCTTCAACGCAAGATATAATAAAAATTTGAAATTTGGTGGTTTTGTATCGCTTGATGTGTACTTAAAAAATAGTCAACAAAAAGCTAAGGTTGTCATTTACAAAAATTATCAATGACATTTGACACAAATTGTATAATACATTTTTGAAAATATTGTAACTGAGAATATTATCAGACTCCGAGCATTTTTGAAAAAAAGCTGAAGTAGATCAATTGGAATTATCCCAAGTTACAAACTTGCACTGTATATATAATATATACAATTCCAGATAAGTTGCAAATGTAAGTTTAAATTTTACAACTTTGCTAGGCCCTTTTAAAATTGAAGCTTGCTGTAAGGTAACATGTGTAAATATAAAGAAAGTTTGTAACAACTCACTACAGTAAACTTGCAGTAAGGTTACAAAAGAAATACTTGCATTTGTAAAGTCACTGGGGGGAAGATTTGCCATTTGCAACAAACTTGCAGGAGGCTTTCTGCAAGTTATCTATCAAACTTACACTTGCTTTGGAAAAGATTCTGCAATGTTAATGCAATATTACCTTGCTCAGTGAGACATATATAGTAAAAACAATGTGCCATGTTTCATCAAAATAACTTTATTATTTGAAAACGTACAAAATTTTCTGAAAGTAAACTTAAAGTGTAACCGAAAAAATCCATTTCTTGGTCAACCTTATAGGTTAATAGCAAATTGAGCTTTTCAAATATGAAGCATTTAATCAAAATTCGCTACCATAACGCACTTGCTGCGTCCAGAATTTCTTTACTTACAAACATGCGTTATATTTCGATGGAAAATGTAAAAATGCAATAAGATAAGGCGTGTTCGACTAAAAAAAATATATTGATATCACCAACGACTTACGGGCCAGCCTGTGATTGTAGAAATATTTTTTAAGATGTAGCTCAAGACACCCTATAATTAATGTATACATTTTTTTTTGATATCTTGTATAATAACGGAATATTGTGCTTTATTGATTTTTTACGAAAATTCGACAAAAGTTATATATCATTAACCGATAAACTCTATAGCTAAGACTACTGCCAAGCATCAGAGAAAGGGTCTATTTGAAATGAATTTTCTGGAAACATTTTAGTAAAATGAAGGACAATGACGGTTGAAACTAATACTTCAGGGTTTGTAAAACATTCTTCTTGAGACCTTTTCTTTCCATAGCCCGTATTAGATTCAAGCTCTTTGCCTAAATGTTGCCAACTTGGAGGTTTTAAATTGTCACTTTTGACGTTTTGAGGAAAATCCCAATTTAGTTTTCTTTAAATGCCCATAACTGTTTTGTCTTTTGAGCTATAGCGCCTAATTTTGGTAGACAATTTATATATAGCGATATAAAACGAGGTACCAAATTTGGTTGCCCTTACTTTGTTACTTCCGGAGATGTGAATTTTTTCCAAAGAAAACACAAAATTTTCCGGGAAAACCTCGGCTGATTTTCCTGGATAACAAAGTTATCCAAGCCACTTGCAATAGGAAGGCATTCACCAAATTTTATCAAAATCGGCCTATTATTTTTTGAGTTATCGGTGTGATACATACATACATACACACACACACACACACACACACATATATATATATATATATATATATATATATATATATATATATATATATATATATATATATATATATATATATATATATATATATATATATATATATATATATATAAACATATAAAAATCGAAACTGACCCCGGATATGTCTTCTAGGCGGCCTAATTAGCGCTCACTTGAAGAAATTTTTTCAAAATTCAAAAGTCGGGATCTCCTCATTAGAGAATTTTTTTAAAGAACATTCACTAAAATGCATATTCTTTACCATATTTAGCATACACCCCTACAATAAAAAAATGTAGATTACAAAAAGTAATTATACGTAAAAGAATTTAAAAAGAAGATATGTTTAATAAAAATTAAAATTAACCCTGGATATGGGGTCTAGGGGTTCTACCTACCCCGCCCTTTTTTAAAGAAACTTTTTGAAAATCCTAATACAGTCGTGATCTCGTCATAAACGAATTTTTTCCACGATACTTTACTAAAATGTTTGTAGAAGTTCGCTACCATAACACACTTGCAGAACTTTTAGTTGATTAAATTCAAAAAAAGTTTGGATGCAGCAAGTGCGTTATGGTAGCGAATTCTCAGAGAAATTATCTACGTAATTTTCTTTACGAAAACTATATATGCGTCAAGAAATATAATAATAATAAAATAATACGTCTGTAATATTTGATAGATTTTGTTTGACACACAAATATCTTGGTCTTGTGCTCACCAATGCACTAAACTTTTTTTTTCATCTAATGACTATAACCTTTTTTCTTTTAAGTTAGAAATCTGAATGTTGGTGTAGTATGCCTTTTTTACAAAAATTATATCTGTGCCAAGAAAAATAAATATGTGTAATATTCAATAGATTTTGTTTAACACACAAATATTTTGGTCTTGTGCGCTCCAGTGGCACCAAACATTTCACTAAATGCTTATAACCTTTTTCTTTTAACGTAGAAATCTAAATTTTTGTGTACTATACCTTTTATAACATAAACCTAGGTACAAAATTTGGTTGCCACAGCCTTATTTGTTTTGGATATACTTACATACATTTTCCGGAAAAAAAAATCCGGAAAAACTGGTTCGTTTTTTCTAGCTAAAGATCTTAACCAAGCCACTTAGAAAAGGAAGGAACTCGCCAAATTTCAAATTTCAGTTATAGCTGTGACATACACATATACATTATGAAGCAGTTAAATGGAATAAATTCAGTATCTCAATTGTGCATATGTATAAAAATCCACAAACCCGTCAATTTTAGGTTAAAAATGACATCCTGCAACGTAAAAACTTCACCGTACACTCAACCCTAATAGGAAATAGGGGCTTGTGATACCTTATTTGAGAGATTCCTTCATTCTCTACTCAAAAATGCTATGGATTTAAAATTTATTGCAAAAATTAGCAGTAAAAAAATAAAATTGATCTGATTGATGAACTTCGCTACAACACACTAAAATATTAATAGATAATCACGTTTCATTCTTGATAATGAGAAAAATAGTGCTGCAAATTGAATCATAACTTCCACATAGCTGTGATAATCTATTCGCCTCAGAAAGACATCCTCATGAAATGAATTCAGGGTCCATGACCTGATCGCAAGGAAAATATTTATATTCCTGTACCCATAAACTTCTGAAACGTCGAGAATTTTAACGAAAAAATTTCAATTTTCACCAAATTACCCCCCATTTATCTACTACCCCCTGAAGCAATCTTACTCAAAAACAATTCTAAGCGTTCCTTTGTCGGGTGCTAACTGGATCCCAAATTTGAAGATTGTATTTCAATTCGTTTGAAAGTTGTTGGGCCTACTACGCCGTTTTGGCAAAAAGAAATTTCTGTCACCGATATTCCACCCCACACATTCAACCCCTAATTTAATTTCAATACAGAATACCACATGTTTAATGAAATTGAAAGTTTTCTGACGAACCTTAAAACCTCAAGTTTTAACGAAGAAATGTTAATTTTCTCCAAACCACCGCCCCGATTTATGCCCTAGCCCCTGAAGCGATTTTACCCAAAAGCAATGCCAACCCTTCTTTTGCCGGGTGCTAACTGTATACCAAATTTGAAGACGATATCAGCAGACCGTCAGATCGACATATCGACAGATCAACAGACCGACAGAGAAGAAAATGTTTGCTCCCAAATCATGTTTTCTATATGTTTTGACACTTTTTACTACGTTAAAGTGAACAAAAGTTTTGTCGCTGATGCCATATTTCCACACGTTGTGACGATGTAGAAGTAATAAGAAACATATCAGTCTTAATGTAGAATATGTTTAAAATGCATGCCTTAAACATCTTGGCAGCATCCTAGGCGTGACGGACCTAATTGCAGTCGTTATTCTTCTTCTTAAGTCTGTTAAATCGCGTGGTTTAGTTTTGTATACCAACCTTTTCACATATTCCCATAGGAAGAAATCTAATATCGTAAGATCGGGTGATCGCCTTCCTATCCACCTATTTGGAAATATTAAGTCGAGGTACTGCCGGACATTGATTTGGTAATATGCTAGTTGCTCCATCCTGATGGAACCATATCACATTTGCTGGAACGTATGGGTTTGCGCGATCAGGAGATAAGGTTACCAAAGTTGCCACGACTTTCTTTTGGAGCAGTGGTAAATAACTATCTCGATTTAAATTGCCATCAATGAAAAATGGAACAATGACATGGCTTCCAACCATTACTGCCCAAACATTAACCTTTTCAGGGTATTGCGTATGTTCTTCTCTCTCCAGTGTAGATTTTCTTTTGGTCAGTAGCAACAATTTTGACAATTTGCATGACCGTGAAGTGTAAAACTGGACTAATCAGAAAACAACACACGTTCTAGCTGGATATCATTGATATCTAACATTTACATCATTTGTTCACAAAAAAAAGTTCTTCTATCAAAATCGTCTTCTCTAAACTCCTGAGTTTGTATCAATTTATAGGGATGCATTCTATTTTCTTTTAATATTAGAATAGTAGATGAATGTTGTGGCTGCTTGTCGGCTCGAAGTATGTGGTTTTTCCACCAACTCAAGCATTACCCCACCGAGCAAGGTAATATTGCATTAACATTGCAGAATCTTTTCTAAAGCAAGTGTAAGTTTGATATATTACTTACAGTCTCCTGCAAGTTTGTTGCAAATGGCAAATCTTCCCCCCAGTGACTTTACATATGTTAGTGATTCTTTTGTAACTTTACTGCAAGTTTACTGTAGTGAGCTGTTACAAACTTTCTTTATACTTACAAATGTTACCCTACAGCAAGATTCAATTTTAAAATGGCCTAGCGAAGTTGTAAAATTTAAACTTACATTTGCAGCTTATCTGCAATTGTATATATTATATATACAGTGCAAGTTTGTAACTTGGGATAATTCCAATTAATCTACTCCAGCTTTTTTTCAAAAATGCTCGGAATCAGATAATATTCTCACTTACAATCTTTTCAAAAATGTATTTTACAATTTGTGTCAAATGTCATTGATAATTTTTGTAAATGACAACCTTAGATTTTTGTTGACTATTTTTAAAGTACACATCAAGCGATACAAAACCACCAAATTTCAAATTGTTATTATAAATTTTGAGTTGAAAGCACACAAAAAATTTTTGTAGTTATCAATGAATAAAAATTTTAAATCTGCTGGTTTTCTACAACTTCACATGTAAGAACGTTAAAAATAGTCAACAAAAACGTAGGGTTGATTTAAAGAAATTATCGATGAAGTCATTTTTCAAATATGGTACATGCTGTATAGCTTTTTTAAAAGACTGCAACTTGAAATACTAATCAATGTGTCCAAGCATTTTTGAAAAAAGGAAACTGTATTTGATTAACTGAATTTATTCACTGTAGTGAGCTGTTACAAACTTTCTTTATACTTACACATGTTACCTTACAGCAAGCTTCAATTTTAAAAGGGCCTAGCAAAGTGGTAAAATTTAAACTTACATTTGCAACTTATCTGCAATTGTATATATTATATATACAGTGCAAGTTTGTAACTTGGGATAATTCCAATTAATCTACTTCAGCTTTTTTTCAAAAATGCTCGGAGTCTGATAATATTCTCAGTTACAATCTTTTCAAAAATGTATTATACAATTTGTGTCAAATGTCATTGATAATTTTTGTAAATGACAACCTTAGCTTTTTGTTGACTATTTTTTAAGTACACATCAAGCGATACAAAACCACCAAATTTCAAATTTTTATTATATATCTTGCGTTGAAAGCACGAAAATAAATTGTGTAGTTATCAATGAATACAAATTTTATATCTGCTGGTTTTCTACATCACATGTAAGAACTTTAAAAATAGTCAACGAAAACGTAGGGTTGATTTAAAGAAATTATCGATGAAGTCATTTTTCAAATATGGTACATACTGTAAAGATTTTTTAAAAGACTGCAACTTGAAATACTAACCAATGTGTCGAAGGAAAAAAAGAAACTGTATTTGATTAACTGACTTTATTTCAAGTTACAAACTAATACTGAATATAGGTATAGGTGTATTTATACATAATATATTTCTTGTATAACTGTAAAAAATGACGTAAGACAATGTTAATTAGAATAAAGTCTTTATTACATAAAAATCTTGGTTCCTACCGATGTAATTCAAAGACGGTATGGAGTTGTAAATCTGCCCTTAACGAATTGGGCAGCTGTAATGAGGTGTCGCTGGTCTGGATACTGGGTCACTCGGACCATGAAGGCAAGGTTGCGGCCGACGCGCTTGCCAGGAGTGGTCCCCAGAGAGACTTTGTCGGACCAGAACTGGTGCTGGGGATAACATCTTGCACAACAAAACGCACCTTAAAGACCTGGCGAGAAAGAATGACAATCCAATATTGGCGAAATCTTCCAGGATTAGCTCACTCTAAGGCCTTTATAAATTGCCTCCCTGAGTCAAGGGCTAAAAAACTTCTAGAGATGAACAGACAACAACTGAGTACTCTAGTCGGCCTGTATACAGGACACTGCCGCTTGAGGCACCACATGTACCGTATTGGGATCGGTCAGGAGACCGAGTGCCGGCTGTGTATGGAAAGTGACGAGACAGCAGAGCACGTGCTGTGTTCCTGTCCGGCAGCGGACAGGACTAGATACCTGCTCTTTGGCAAGGTAAAGCTTGCTCCAGGGGATCTGGATCAGCTTTCGCCCACAAAGATTATCAACCTCTGTAGGAGGCTGGATTTGTTGGGCGAAATATAGACATTAGGCGTGAGCCACAATAGACCTTATGGTCGCGGTGGAGGGACCGACATGGCCCACTCACATACAAACCTAACCTAACCTAACCTTATTACATAAAAAAATTAAAGACTTACAACACATTTCATTTCTCTGATAAATAGATATATAGACTTTATTGACCATCAAATGTACATGGTAAGTCACTGTCTTTATAAGTACCGACTATAGTTACTAGATAGAGATAGTTAAGACACATAGCGAGAGTGTCCATGTTTAGCTTAAAATGCAGTTCCAGTCAAAACTCAGCGACAAAATAGATAACTTGAACTCGTGATATCGTTATTAATTGACCGATTTCAAAAATTCCTTTTCCTAAATGAATACCAATTAATTGTTTTTGATATTGTTTTACTAAATAACTCTTAGTCGTCTAGGAAAACGTGTAAAACACCAATAACAAAAACGAAGTCTTCTGCAAAATTACTTATTTTGAGAGGCGAGAATTTTTTTAGGTTCTAAAATATGTGGTAACATATGTGACATAAATAAAGTCAACATATTAAATACTATTGTAAAACAACAAATATCTAAAATGGTGCGTTCATTTCGATTTTAGAGAAAGTTTAATTAAGTAAACGTAAAAATATGCAATCGATAC
This sequence comes from Tillus elongatus, assembly GCA_964006375.1. Classification (NCBI taxonomy): domain Eukaryota; kingdom Metazoa; phylum Arthropoda; class Insecta; order Coleoptera; family Cleridae; genus Tillus; species Tillus elongatus. The sequence goes on along the minus strand of OZ023264.1, from coordinate 99,119,226 downwards.
ATCAAGCGCAGGGAAATGAATACAACTTCAATGCGAAAATACCTTAAATATGGCGACAGACTCTGAAAGTGTTCACGCATATGTCTTAACTATCCCTATCGAGTAAGTATAGTACCGTCAATATCTGTGCACATTCAGAAATATTGAGTTAAAATAAAGTAAAATTATGACTACAATGAATTACGTATATAGATAAAACAGTCTGTGGCTAGTGGAACTTACCTTCCAAAGCTTTTGCCTAACGCACTCACACACACAGACGCACACTACAAAGAATAAATACAAGTAGTATGTAACACTATGCACACTAGTTTAGAGCACCAATAAATTCCTTCACCTTGGTTTTTGTTTTATAACATCCACTAGTGCCTACTGTAATCTTGTTAGTGGGAGCATCTTAATAACATTAGGTAGAAAATTGAGAAAACATCTGCTTTGTTTTCTCCTTTTTGTGCAACTGTATTTTTAATTCATGCCTGCACCTGGTATTGATGTTGCGAGGTTCATCATTCACTGGATATTTTGAATACATATACTGAAGAAAAATATGGCTGGAAGGGTACCTTAGTATCCCATTGGCCTTCAACACATCATTGTAGCTTTTTCTTGGGCCTATGCACACAATGTCCTTATTGCTCTTTTTTGCATGATAAACACATGTTACGCTGCTGACGAGTTAACCCATATGAATGTTCCATACGATAGGATACTGCGACAATATGCAAAATAAGCAATCCTGGCAGCTTGATGGGGTACTGTACTGTTCCACTGTTCTTATGATGTCGATTGCTCTGGATAAGCCTTATAATTCCATAGGTTAATCATATTTAACGTTTTTAAATGAATTGGTCTGACCAGGTAAGACATATCCAGGCTGCTTCTAAGTACATAACAAAATTCGTATTTAGCAATTAGGTTTTCTTTTTCGTTGAGTATATTTCATAAAAAGAAACAAAAATATTATTGCAGCCATTTTAGAATAATTCACCAATACCAAAATTTAATTATGCTACAGAAAAGTAACTAATTTTATTGAATTCACACATGTATTTAGTATATAGATGTTTTAGGGATTCTTACCTGAAATGTTTGTCGATATACGCCATGTTTCATTATCTACACTTCAGACAACGAATTACTTAATTACCCAAAATTCAAAACAATTCAGGCTACAATAAGATTGTTCAATCTTTAAAACTTCCAGAAAAATAAATGTACATAGATCAAATAACAACTTATGATGATGAAATCATAAATATAAACAAGAAACCGCCATTAATCCTTAATGACGGGCGCTTTCCCACTGAGCAAGGTAATATTGCATTAACATTGAAGAATCTTTTCCGAAGCAAGTGTAAGTTTGATAGATAACTTGCAGAAAGCCTCCTGCAAGTTTGTTGCAAATGGCAAATCTTACCCCCAGTGACTTTACATATGTAAGTGTTTTTTTTACTAACTTTACTGCAAGTTTACTGTAGTGTGCTGTTACGAACTTTATACTTACAAATGTTACCTTACAGCAAGCTTCAATTTTAAAAGGGCCTAGCAAAGTTGTAAAATTTAAACTTACATTTGCAACTTATCTGCAATTGTATATATTATATATACAGTGCAAGTTTGTAACTTGGGATAATTCCAATTAATCTACTTCAGGTTTTTTTTTCAAAAATGCTCGGAGTCCCATAATATTTTCAGTTACAATCTTTTCAAAAATATATTATACAATTTGTGTTAAATGTCATTGTTAATTTTTATAAATGACAACCTTAGCTTTTTGTTGACTATTTTTAAAGTTCACATTAAGCGATACAAAACCACCAAATTTCAAATTGTTATTATAAATCTTGAGTTGAAAGCACGAAAATAAATTGTGTAGTTAACAATGAATAATAATTTTAAATCAGCTTGTTTTCTACAACTTCACATGTAAGAACTTTAAAAATAGTCAACAAAAACGTAGGGTTGATTTAAAGAAATTATCGATTAAGTCATTTTTCAAATATGGTAGATACTGTATAGATTTTTTAAAAGACTCCAACTTGAAATACTAACCAATGTGTCCAAATTTGAAAAAAAGAAACTGTATTTGATTAACTGAATTTATTTCAAGTTACAAACTAATACTGAATATAGGCATAGGTGTATTTATACATAATATATATTTCTTGTAAAACTGTAAAAAATGACTTAAGACAATGTTAATTAAAATAAAATACTTATTACATAAAAAAATTAACGACTTACAACACATTTCATTTCTGCTGATACATAGATATATAGACTTTATTGACCATCAAATGTACATGGTAAGTCACTGTCTTTATAAGTACCGACTATAGTTACTCGATAGAGATAGTTAAGACATATAGCGAATGTCCGTGTTTAGCCTAAAATGTAGTTCTAGTCAAAATTCAGCGACAAAATAGATAACTTGAACTCGTGATATCGTTATTAATTGACCAATTTGAAAAATTCTTTTTTCTAAATGAATACAAATTAATTGTTTTTGATATTGTTTTACTAAATAGCTCTTAGTCGTCTAGAAAAACGTGTGAAACACCAATAACAAAAACGAAGTCTTCTGCAGCATAACTTGTTTTGAGAGGCGAGACTTTTCTTAGCTTCTAAAATATGTGGTAACATATGTTACATAAAATAAAGTCAACATATCAAATATTATTGTGAAAAAAGAAATATCTAAAATGGTGCGTTCATTTTGATTTTAGAGAAAGTTTAATTAAGCAAACGTAAGAATATGCAATGGATAAATCAAGCGCAGGGAAATGTATACAACTTCACTGCGAAAATAGCTTAAATATGGCGACAGCCTCTGAAAGTGTTCACGCATGTCTTAACTATCCCTATCGAGTAAGTATAGTACCGTCAATGTCTGTGTACATTCAGAAACATTGAGTTAAAATAAAGCAAAATTATGACTACAATGAATTACGTATATATATATATATATATATATATATATATATATATATATATATATATATATATATATATATATATATATATATATATAAAGTCTGTGGCTAGTGGAACTTGCCTTCCAAAGCTTTTGCCTAACGCACTCACACACAGACACACACACACTACAAATAATGAATACAAGTAGTATGTAACACTATACACATTAGTTTAGAGCACCAATAAATTCCTTCACCTTGGTTTTTGTTCTATAACATCCACGAGTGCCTACTGTAATCTTGTTAGTGGGAGCATCTTAACATTAGGTAGAAAATTGAGGAATTAGATTCCCAAGTAATCAAACATCTGCTTTGTTTTCTCCTTTTTGTGCACCTGTATTAGTGAATTTTTATTTAAAAAAATTCACTAATAGAGAGGTATCAATATGAGACTTTGCAAAAATTTTTGCAAATGTGCGCGAACTAGGACCCCTAGAACCCATATCCGGGGTCAGTTTCAATTTTTATATGTTTATATATATATATATATATATATATATATATATATATATATATATATATATATATATATATATATATATATATATATATATATATATATATATATATATATATATATATATATATATATATATATATATATATATATATATATATATATATATATATATATATATATATATATCCGTCTGATAACTCAAAAAATAATTAACCGATTTCGATGAAACCTGGCAAGTGGTTTTCTTTTATTAATGGCTTGGATGAGTTCGTTGGCCAGAAAAATCGGACGGGGTTTTCCGGGAAACTTTTGAGTTTTCTTTCGAAAAAAAAATTTTTCTCCGAAAGTAACAAAGCTGTTTTAATGAAATTTACTATATGTGTTGCCTTGGGAGAGTTCTTACTACGTACTGAAATTCAACTTTCGAAGATTATAAAAAATTGAGTTATTCAAATTTTAAATTTTCTTTCGAATATTTTTTTTTCTCCCAAAATTACAAAGTTATTTTAATGAAATTTGGTAGATATCTTGCGTTTGGAGAGACCTTACTACACACCAAAATTAAGCTCTCTAAGTTTATAGAAAATTGAGTTATTCAAATTTGAAGCATTTAATATTTATTTAATATTTATTTAACACAGAAATCGTAGAAACGACGAGACCATTTTCACGTCTCTAGTATCAGGATCACATGAGAGGATAGGCAGTGGCATGTTTTAAACTAATGTTGTACAGGCAGTTTGTTATTCTGCAGATGATGTTTTCAATATATGGTGAATGTAACAGAATAGTTGAGACAACAGTTCGTACATTTAACAACAGATTCCTTTATTTGGCTCCAATGAATAGAACAAAATTCAGCAGAATTAAAAGTAAGCCGTTAAGTCATGGAATAATATGGACACGACGAGTTGTTAAACGTTTCAAAATTGAAGATAATGAAATGAATGAAATTATAGTGGGTCTCAAGATTTGGGTTTATCTATCTGGGCAATACACAAAATATTGAGAAAGCACAATATGCGTAATTAGTGAATTTTTATTTAAAAAAATTCACTAATAGAGAGGTATCGATGGTGAGACTTTGCAAAAACTCTTTCAAATAAGTGCGAACTAGGACCCCTAGAACCCATATCCGGGGTCAGTTTCAATTTATATATATATATATATATATATATATATATATATATATATATATATATATATATATATATATATATATATATATATATGTATGTATGTATGTATGTATCACACCGATAACTCAAAAAATAATGCGCCGATTTTGATTAAATTTGGTGAATATCTTTCTTTTGCAAATGGCTTGGATAAGTTCGTTAGTCAGGAAAATCGGCCCAGGTTTTCCCGGAAAATTTTGTGTTTTCTTTCAAGAAAAATTTGGTATGCTGGTTTGTATTGTTATAGGTGAGCTAACTACCAAAATTTAGCTCTGTAGGTCAAAAGACAAAAAAGTTATGGGCAATTAAAGAAAAATAAATTGGGGTTTTCCTCAAAACGTCAAAGTGACAATTTAAAACGTTAAAATTCGCAACATTTAGGCAAAGAACTTGAATCTAATACGGGCTATGGAAAGAAAATGTGTCAAGAAGAATGTTTTACAAACCCTGAAGTCTTAGTTTCAACCGTCATTATCCTTCATTTTACTAAAATATTTCCAGAAAATTCATTTCAAATAGACCCTTTCTCTGATGCTTGGCAGTAGCCTTAGTTATAGAGTTTATCGTTTAATGATATATAATTATTGTCGAATTTTCGTAAAAAATCAATAAAGCTCAATATATCCGTTATTATACTAGATATGAAAAAATATTGTATACATTAATTATATGGAGTCTTGAGCTACATCTTAACAAATTATTGCTACAATCACAGGGTGGCCCATAAGTCGTTGGTGATACAAATAATTTTTTTTAGTCGAAAACGCTTTATGTTTTTGCATTTTCCATCGAAATATAATGCATGTTTGTAAGTTAAGAAATTCTGGACGCAGCAAGTGCGTTATGGTAGCGAATTTTGATTAAATGCTTCATATTTGAAAAGCCTAATTTGCTATTAACCTATAAGGTTGACCAAGAAACGGATTTTTTCGGTTACACTTTAAGTTTACTTTCAGAAATTTCTGTACGCTTTCAAACAATAAAGTTATTTTGATGAAACATGGCACATTGTTTTTACTATATATGTTATACTGGTAATCAAATTTGATGCCTGCTTTTTTTTTAAAACACATATTTGCTATTAAAAACATTTTTATGAAAATTCACTACCATAACGCACTTGCTGCGTCCCGAACTTTTTCCTTATCATCTTAACATCATCATCAATTTGTCTACCAAACTTATCCAAAGCCATATTTAGATCAATTGAGTTTGACAGCGCTTGTTTTTATATGTTGGTGATGAACTTAAGTTATCTTCTATTTATAATTGCAATCATGCGATCAATTCCCTTACACTTTTGAGAGGACATCTTAAAGTTATTTCAATATGAAAAAGCACAGTTGCAGTATTTTCCACATAGGTAAAATGCATCCTGTCACCAGACTATATTTTCCTGCCACCCAAGTCATCTGCAGATGTTTGTTCTCCATCAAAAAAGATTGTCACTTCAGATGCAGGTCTGATATTAAGCTTATCTATTTCCGCATCAAACCTAAAGATTTTTGTATGTGTTAAATTGGGTGCTAGAAAGATTCTGTTATGAAATGATTTTTTGCCAAAATATGTTAATATTATTGTTTGCGACAGTTTTTTCTTTAACTTATCCACATCCTTATGAATTTTTCTTCCGAACTTATCCAAAGTCATAGTCACACTGGTAATGCACAATTAAAATGATGTTTATTTATACGATTATATCTTTTTCCCGCAACTCTTCAATTATTGAAATAATCTCATTATCATTGCCGTTATTGCCAGCATTCCTAGATGCAAGAAGGAGTCTCAATCTATCAACTAACTCGTTAGGATCATCCCAGTAAAGATAGTTTGTTGACTTCTTATTCCATCTCATAAGTCCTTGTCCCGTGTGCATTCTTGTAGGAAACGTAAAAGTAGGTTGTGAACCAGAGCGGGGGCATTTCACATTTGGTTGAATTACACTCCTATACTTTCTGTATTTATTTCCGGTAATTTGTTCATTGGGATTATAGTTCCTGCGATTTGCATTGGTTCGCTTTAGAATGTCGTTATAGTCGTACGAATCTTTATCCGTATATCCAATGGGTTCTTTCTTAAACAGTAGTTCATATAGACCGGGGCTACCTTTATATTTGACTTCCTTAATAACGATATCATCCTTATCAAAATTAACTTCGGAGTCACCGATGTGAAATTTGTCAGTCATTAAGTTATATCTTATTCCGTATTTATGATCGAAACGATCATTAGTGTCTCTTATCATCTCTTCAACATATTGCCTAGGTAGTGTTGAATATTGTTGTAAATAGTCAATAAATGATTGATCATTTACTATTCTGTCAATATCTGCTCTTGTACTTTCAAGAATATTTGCTGAGGTGTCAGAAATTTCAGGTTGTGCAGAAAACACTTCTTCATAATTCGAAAATTCGGGTGGAACTAAGCGTTGAGGTTCTTGTGATGGAGCGGCGTTTGTAGGTGTAGATATTTTTTGTTTTTCCTCTTTAGGCTCAACTTTTGGAATGATCTTTTTCGTTTTTATATCAGAAATTAGTTTTTTAGAGGTTCGGAGATGGGTTTAAACTCCTCTTCTCTTTTGAGTGAAGATTCCAAAATATCAGCTTTTAAACTTTGCAATTTCCGTTTCAAAGCTTTTCTCGTTTTTGGAAGTTCTCGGGTAACGTTTTCACTCATCTTGGTCACTTGTTTGACATATACTGATGAACTGAAATCTTATTTAATCTATATATATATATATATATATATATATATATATATATATATATATATATATATATATATATATATATATATATATATATATATATATATATATATATATATATATATATATATATATGTATATATATAAATTTCGAAACCTTTCCTATATCTGCCGCAATGGATAGGAAATTCCTTATTTATAAACAAAAAACCAAACAACTCGTTCCAACAGTAAGAACACAAATCCTTAAATTTCTGAAACGGCATGTCAACATTAACGTGATCGTCATATACATGTTTCAAATTAGTGTTATCTTGTTTGAATATGATTAACAAATTTGCATTATCTCGAATCAGTTGTTTCGGTGTTGGACAATAAGTCTGACACAAATAAAAGCAATCAGCTTTATTGTGGCGCCCGAAACAAAAATAGTCCCTGACAATGCTTTGATTACAACAAACTATATCATCGAATATAACTACTGAGTTCGGTTTAATCTGATCAGGGGTGATTATCTGATTTCCGTCATCGTATTCAGAATAGCCGATCTCTTTCATAGGTTGCAAAAGTGATCTGAGATATTGATATTTTGGTTGGTTCAAGGACTTAGAATACACATGTATATTTTCAAATCTAAGACCGTTTGCATGTTCCAAAAGTGAAACCATAACATTTGTTTTTCCACAACCAGACGCACCTACTAAAATGCCTCTCTTAACATTATTTCCTAATAACGTGCCATGTCTATTACACTTTTCACTTCCAAAGGTGCTGTCATGGTTTTTGATGGGTAATTGCAACTTTTGCTGTTCCGCTCTCATCTTACAGTATGCAGCGCCCAAATGGGAGAAACGACTTATATACCAAGTGTGGATACCGCTGAAAAGTGATTGTAAACGAAATGAAACAGCCATAGAGCTAAATGTTGCATTGCTGATTTTAGGAGAATCGAAAGTATATATACTGGCAACCTACCTGCGAAATTTGTCACAATTACTGCGTCTTCCAACACTACAAGATGAGAGTGAATCCGTCATCTGTTAAACTAAAGCGACTGTTAGCAGCAGGGTTGCGCAAAATGAGGAATTCACTTAAAAAGGGTAGGGGTTTGACGAAAAAGAGGAAGACGAATTCAAAAACAAGACGATCTAAAAAAAGCAGAATCATAAGATCGCCTAAGATTGGCGGTTTTTTATCAATGTTATTGCCTGTTTTGGGAGCATTAGGTGCTTTAGCCGGAGGCGGGGCGAGTATAGCCAAGACAGTAATAGATGCGAAGAATGCGGCTAAAGCTTTGCGAGAAACGAATAGACATAATAAAGCTATGGAAAACAAAGGGTCGGGTTTATTTTTAAAACCGTATCAAAAAACTACCGATAACAATTCCAAATCGAGCGTTGACCAACGTCGATATTCTTAAATATGCAAATTAATTAAAAATAAAAAAAATTAGGGGTGTTTACATGCGAGATTCTTTACCAAAGAAAATTAAATATTCGGAGTGTGGAATTGTTAATCTAGACGCTAAATCAAATGAAGGTATGCACTGGACAGCTTATCTAAAACGAAATAAAAATGTCGATTACTTCGATAGTTATGGCAATTTGCGACTGCCGCAAGAACTAATTAATTATTTTTTAAGTGAAGGAGTTGATAATATAATAACTTATAATTACTGGAGACAACAAAATGTTAAATCGTTCAACTGTGGGCACCTATGCTTACGATTTCTATATAATAAGCAAACATCCGTTTAATTTATCACTCGCGACGATTGAATCATGTCTTACGCATTTGCGTTTTCGCAACCTCAATCAGTGTTAAGTTCAAATTTCAATCCTTCAGTATTTCTTGATGAGAATTCAGAATATGTGATCGGTTTAACAAATTTTGAAACATTTAACGCCATCCCCAATATAGATGAAACAAATAATACCTTTTGTTATGGTGCACAGACTATAATTATTCCAACAGGTTCTTACGAAATAACAGATATACATCAATATTTGCAGAGTAAAATGGGAAAAAAAACATTGGAGCTCAATGCGAATAACAACACCCTTAAAACAACTTTAAAATGTAGTCAAAGTATCGACGTTTCGAAACCCAATTTCATCCGCAAACTTTTAGGCTTCAGTAATAAGGTTTTGAAAGCAAATGTTGTTCATGAATCGGAGAAGCCTGTGGAAATTATATAAAAGTAAATGCTATATGCATTGATTGCAGCATCTCTTCTGGCTCATATAATAACGGTTAACCGGTCCACACAATACATCAGTTTTTTCCCACGGTACCGCCAGGGTATAAAATAGTAGAAACACCTCAGAATGTCATTTACTTTCCAGTCACCATAAAGACAATTACTAATATAATTATCAAGATTTTTGATCAAGACGGAAACCTAGTCCACTTTAGAGGTGAAACTGTCACAGTCAAAGTGCATTTGAAAAAAGTTAGCTAAATGGTTGTCCGCTATAATGTGTCTCACACGAAATGTCAGGCGCTAGAGTATAAAAATAAGGATGCAAAAGCAAAAATCCATAGTATAAAAATGTCTTAGCAGCTGACAGCACGTAATCGCCGTTTTTTAAAATCGTTAGGTTTTCAACCGCAATGAATATTCTAGACGTCGCGCAAAAGGTGGTTGTTGATAATTCCGTGGTAGATTATCAACTACACACCTATCAATCATTTTCCTCTTCAAAATTTGAGCAGAACGATGAAATGCGAATATCGATACAAGAATTAGATGCATATACCCTTCCTTCTGACAGTTATCTATACATAGAAGGTAAATTAAGGAAATATGATGGAACTGTAGGAAACACATTATTTTTTGTTAAAAATGCCATAGCACACCTGTTCAGGGAAATTCGCTATGAGTTAAACGGGGTTGTGGTAGATTCAGTGCGAAATGTAGGGCTCACTTCCAATATGAAAGTAAATTCTAATGATGGTGCCAAGTTGCAAAATGCCGGATGGTTCCCCAAAAGCGAAGGAAGAGAATCTGAACGTCTAAAAATTGATAACAATGGAGATTTCAACGTTTGTATTCCTCTTTCCCATTTAATGGGATTTTTTGAAGATTATCGCAAGATTATTATAAATATGAAACAAGAATTAGTTCTCATTAGAAGTACTGACGACCTAGACGCTGTCGTCTACATTGAAGATCCCGCCAATGTAGCTCTAGTCGCAGATAAGCCAAAAATTCAGCTTGATAAAATATACTGGAATGTTCCTCATGTTACACCTTCGATTTCTCAACAACTGCACCTTTCTAAGCTGATTCAAAAAAAAAACATTGACATTCCCCTCGCTTTTAGAAGTTGGGAACTAATAAAATTTCCAGCTTTACCTCAAACAACGCGACATACTTGGCCTGTGAAGACAACCACAAAACTCGAATCGCCAAGTCACATAATTGCAGGTTTTCAAACAGCCAGGAAAGGAGATGTTAAAAAAGACATGGGAAAGTTTAGATTTTTCCTAAATAGTGAAAGGTATCCTTACCATGATTTGAATTTAAATTTAGGTGAAAATAATTTTGCATCACTTTATGACATGTATTCAAAATTTCAACAACCTTATTACGAAAAAGAAAACCAGACTATTTTCACTCCCAATGAATTTAAAGAGATTGCTCCACTAGTGCATATAGACTGTTCCCGACAAAAATATTATCTCCAATCAGGGGCTGTTGTTGTTCGAATTGAATTTGAAAGGAACACAGCCATTCCGAAAGATACTTCCGCTTACGCTTTGATTTGTCACAATAAATTGTTTCTCTGCAACCCGCTGACAAAAATCGTAAAGCAAGTGTAGAGAAACTAAATTCGTTCCCTCTACGCATGAATTCTCCTGCAAGTGTAGAGTGTACTCATTCATTCTGCGCATGCCTTGGAGTAACTATTAAAGCAATTACATCCACATCTCTTTACTCATTTCAATTATGAATTCACGTTTAAGGATGTCTTGAAGACACACATAAAAAATTAAAGAAACTAAAAAGTCAAATAGAATCCTATTGTGTGATGAGTAAGATTGCTAAGAACTTTTCTAAACTCAAATTGTAAAAATGATATTAGTTCTTGGTGTGCAAGGTTTTAAATTAGAAAATAATAAATTTCTTCCGAAAGAATTAGCAGCGTTTGATGGAGAAAGAATTTGTCACTACATATTCAAACCATCTTTCAGTATGGATTCCCTTCCACCGGACTTATCAAGACAAGTTAGATGGCTTATGAATTATCATCACTGCATCGATTGGAAAACAGGTTTCACTCCAGTTCACAATTTTGGTGAAATTGTCAGCGCTCTCACAAGAAACGTTAATTATGTGTATGTAAAACGAAAAGAAAAGGCTTCCTACATTAGAAAATATTCTGCCACACCAGTCCTATAACTTGATGACCAACCAACTATACAACCATCGAAACCTTGTTTCAATCACTTAAATAATATCTGCATTTGCTCACTTACAAATGTTTTTACCTATATTAAAATTTTTTAATGAATTGTGTACAATAAAATAATAGTTAAAAATGTATTTATCTTTTATTTATTCCTATTCAAAAATAAAACAAATGAATTAGTTTGAAACTTTATTAAAATCAAACTATGACATCTTTCTAAAAAGTATAATAAAGTAAATTTAAAGCAAGTTAACAAAATAAAAATGATTAATAAGGGGGTAGAGCATAACTCTCTCGAAATAATAAATGATCAATAGTAGGTATAGATGGGGAGTTCTGAGCCCACCTCCCACCTTCCACCTCCCGCTACTGAGCATGCGTGTGACGTAACAAATATGGCGGCTGTATTGAGGATGACGTAAGCTTTAACCTGAGATGACGTAATCCAAGATGGCGGCCAAGATAGCCGACCGGAAGTAAAAAACCCGGGGAATTTAAAACTTTAGCTGGTAGGTGGCGTCACTAATCAAAGTAAGAAGCGCCGCCATTTTTATTTTTGCAAAAAGTGACGTAATAAATATGGCGGTTGGCGCAAGCGCAAACTCAACTTTTTAATTCTTTGTTTAAACCATAAGTGTGGGGTGTCATTTTACTCGGCTTGGCAAGCAGAATTCAAAAATGGTATTTACGCATGCACAAACCCAACTTTGGAGTTTTTCGCCTAAGTCTTAGGGGTTTGGAGTAATTTTACTCGGCTTGAGAAACAGATTTTAAAAATGCGAATGCCGAGCATGTCAGACATAACAGCAAAATCCTAAGAATGTTAAGATCAGACATGGCAACAGCTAAAAATCCTAAGAATTTTAAAATCAAGCATGCTAAATATGACAACATAGCAGCAAACAAAAATCCTAAGAATGTTAAGGTCAGACATGGCAACAGCTAAAAATCCTAAGAATCTTAAGATCAAGCATGCTAAATATGACAAGATGGTAACAGGAAATGAGTCATATGTTTACCATTTCAGTCAAATGAAAGCATGGCAACAGCTGAAAATCCTAAGAATGTTAAGACCAGACATGCTAAAGCCTGCAAACTATGATCTCGACTACAACATATAGCAGGAAATGAGTCATGTAACAGGAAATGAGTCATGTAACAGGAAATGAATAATGTGTTTTCAAATACAAATGTACGTGACCTTCTACAAATGTTGGCGGCCTCCTACAAATGTATGTGACCTCCTACAAATGTATGTGACCTTCTACAAAATGCGAACAACAACGATGACGGCTAAATGAGTTTCAATAACAAGTCAAAAGTGGGAGGTATAAGTATATATAAACATTAGGTGGCAAGCAAGTACATCAGTTGTTGTCTGTAGTCTGAGCCCAGTAGTTATATATTAGTGTATTTGTTCTGTTCAACATGTATGGTATGGATGTTAACGACGAACCTATTAATAGCAATGTGTGTGATTGTTATTGGGGCCAAATTGATGCAGCTCTACGTCAGAATGTTAGTGATATTAAGCAAGAAAGTAGAATGCTACTGGAAACAAGGTATGCCCTTACTCCAGCTCTAAGTGTTGCAATTGGTATATCAAAAGCGGCCGGATTGATTCCAATAATTAAAATTATAAATACAAGCTTATATCCACCAAATACAAATATAACAATATCATCTGGCTCATGGGAATGGGAGTATTTTATTTCAACATTGAAAAACACAGCTGAAGAGTACTTTACCAAAGCTAATAAGATCGAACCTGAAAATATTGGAATATGTACCATCAAACCTATTAAAGTATTAGACAGTAAAGGTATATCAATCTCAGATGATTCTATTACTTTTTATTTAACCGAGGACGCAGTTCAACGGCTACTAGATCTGGTTGAAATCATCAACGAAAAGCTGAAGTTTCTAACCGATTTGAACTTTGATATTCGACTTAGTGATTTCCTCTATTGTGTTGCTGATGTTCTCAAGTGTGTTAATAAGAAGGAGCTACCACGTGATGAGGAGGTGATAAAGCTTATAAAAACCATGTTAAAAGACTATGAATCATCATTCCGAGTTAGTATGTTAGAGTGCTTACACTTTACAGAGAAGCAAGTACTTGATCGTTTCAAAGAAATACACACGATATACAATGAGTCATCTTAAAGCAAGTTTCATCATCCTAACAGCACTATGTCAAAATGTTTTTTATATATACAAACCACCAAATGTGAAAGAAGTAAGAATCTGTTTCGATGAGTGTACAAAATGGTCTGGTCTTCCAACAACACATCTACACAATGATGAACGTAGTCAACTTTCAATGTATAACTTTTCAAAAAGCAAGTCTGAAGTGGTGTATTACAAACTTCTGTATCTGTTTGATAATGGTACACGTGGTGAGACATCTGATTGGAGAACTCTTGTATTAAATGATTCTTACCTGTTTACCTCAAATTATATTTCCATGTTTATATCAACTGGCGTTCTTATGTGTCTAACTATATTTATGTTAATTTACTTTTGTGCTAAATATAGTACAACACTTAAGGATATTTATCGTAAACATGTTTGTTAATATATCTATATAAACTAGACACATGTGTTTTATTCATTAGTTAAGCATCTGTAGTTAAGATGAGATATTGTGAGTCATGCTCGTTACAAGTGAAAAAGAATCAATTTTCTGGACATTTACGTAGTGAAGCTCACAAGGCTAAAGTATGTGAGCCATGGCAAGTTGAACAAGTGCATATGCTAGCTCAAGCTTTTAAAAATAGAGTAGCCACCTATCGTATTAGTATAGATGGTAATGACATAAACTTAGCCATGGATACTGTGAAACATAAAGTGTTTCATCTAATTGAAGCTTCTTTAGCTAAACATAACCAAATTAAAATGAACTTGGAATTGTTTGGTTTGTATATGCTCCAAAGCCGAAATAGAAAAGAAATTAAGTCATTCAATACTAAAAATAAAAATGTTACAGTTTCAACTAACTTTGAAAATATATTTAGTGAATTCGTCGATGCGATTTACACAAAAGCTTTGGAGTTTGCAGAAGCCTAAAGTGGGTGGATGTTGGAGCGACTAATGTGGCTGGAAATAAACATTAATAAACACAGTTTTAAGCCGTAGAGTGAGGTTAACATCTATAAATTGTCGTACACATACTCTTAAGCTGATTCAAAATTTAGTTTTCTTAGAAGTAAGACGTGCTCTTGAGTATCTACATTAAGTGATGTGTGCTACCAGCAAATTAAAGACAACTTCTGGTATGGTTTATTTGGAGACTTTCAATTAATTATTGACAAGAACACTGGTTATTTTAATGCAGCTAAACTATTTAAAAATGGTGAGAAAAGATTAAGACATTGGTTGGAAAATAAGAAAACTAAAGAGTTGATCGCCTATTACAACGGTCAGCTAAAGAAACATTTAGGTAACCAGAATACCGATACCCTAAATATTTCAACCGAAGGAGTTCACTTAGAGTCACATCTAGGGGGCCGGAATACCGGCCCCCTAGATGTGCCGGAAGCAACATCTCAACTAACACCTACAACCGCTACATACTTGGTGGACTTTGGTGGAACACAGACTGAAAACAACTTGATATCTGGTACATATGTCTGTAAAGATTTGATATTAAATTTAGCCTGTTGGATATCTAATCCTTTCTATGAAAAGTGCAACCAAATTATTTTTGATTTTTTCGTAAACGAATTTAATCAAAAATACAAGGAAAACCTTAAAGAAATTGAAGTGAAATTAATGGAGATAGAGAATGAAGTGCAACGTATGCGTGAAGCAGATGTTAAAGTCACAGAACATATTGAAGATATATCTCCAAAACCAAGCAACCCCGGAAAAATAAGTATGTTTGGTGTACGTTCAAGAAATGAGAAAGATGCTAAGTACCCGTATCATGCTATACGAACCCAGAAGAAGAGTTTTAGAAGAGCCGTCAGGAGTTTTAAAAATAAACATCCCGATTCCGAAGTGATTCTAAACATGTTGTATGATCCAAATTCTATAAATCTCTTTAATAGAATAAAGGCCGAAGTAAAATACCCCAAGACTAATAGAAACAATCTGCAGATAGTTGATGTACCACAGGAGAAGTTTTTTCAGGATATTATTGATTGACGTCATAATTTTTAATTGCTCACTTGATTTAATTGTATGTATGTAACAATATGGAGAAATAAAACACTAATTTTAATAACGACTTTTATTTTATTCTAAGTATATTAATACATTAAATATAAGTAAGTTTATTTAACATCATCTGAATTTATCCAAGAATTATGAGATTTATCAAAACCCAACCATTTTACATAAAGTTTCTTGCCTTTCTTCCTCAAGATGCGTTCAACCAGATAGATGTCTGTTTGTTTAGTCTTTTGTAGTTCTTCCTCGTAAAACCACCCGCTGATAGGTTTGCCTTGCATGTCTTCAAGAAAGTATGTTACTGGATTTGTGAAATGAACACTAACAATCTTAAATAATTCTGTTGACCAGCGAGGTGTATACCCCTTTTCGAATTGAGCTTTTGCTTTACTTAGACGTACAACATCACCCACTTAGAATTTATTTCGATCAAACACTTTAATATTTGTGTAGACTTGTTTGTGAATAGCTTCTTCATTTTTCTTGTTAACATCTTTAGGTTTTACACCAGTTGTTCGATGAATGGTTGAGTTATAGTTAGCAGTGACATCGGGTAGTGTATTTAACCACTTGTAGGAGCCAAACAAGTTAAAATTTTTGTAGATCTTCTCTTTTAAGGTACGTATAACTCTTTCCACTATTGCGGCCTTTTTCACACTATAAGTACTATAGTGATTGATGTTATATTTTTTCATTAGGGCATTAAATTTGGAGTTGTAAAACTCCTTACCAAGATCAGATTGAATGTTAGAAGGTGTTGTACTATTAGCTAAAATATCAGCCATAGCTTTAGTCACCTCTTCAGCATTTTTAGATTCAAGTGGACGGGTCCACACATACTTTGAAAAACAATTGATAACCACTAAAATGTATTTGTAACCAGAGTTTTCGCGATGATAGTCTTGAAACTCTGCCAAATCAATCTGCTACAAGTCATTTAAACCTTTAATTATGGTACGTCTACGTTTGAAGTTGATTCGTGCTGGTGTGTATAACTCATTTATTACTTGCTTCTTAGCATCAGATGGTTCAACTATTTTCCGTTTAATGGTGATGATGGATTTAAGAGTATCCACTTGTTATGTAAATCTTTTAGTTTGTTGTCTATTTCACCCAACTTCTTCTTCAACTTGTTATTCTTTGACAGATCAATGTCTTTTAAAACTTGAGCAGTTATGTCCTTAGCTAAATTTTTCAATTTATTTTCAAATTCGTTTTTTAAATCTTCCAACTCTGGTTTGTGCACAGCTTCAAGTAAGATGGCAATTATTCTTTGTGTCACTTCGTTTTTGTTTTTCTGATAGTCATCTATCCATGCATCTACAAATTTTTTATTTACACTATCTGTTGGATCGATTGGATCACCAACGTTACACAATCTATGGCTTTGCAAATCAAAGTCACCACTTGTAGTTCTTGGGAAAAGTTCTCTTTCAATGATTTTAAACTTAAAGCGTTTATTGGACTGGGAACGTCCGAACTTATCGATAGAAATTTTTATACTAAGCAATAGGTAGGTATGTATGACATATATGTAGGTTTACTAAGCAATAACACTGACTTCCTTTAATTATTCAATGATTGATTGAATTTCGTTGTTATGAGCATTATTACCAGCAACTTGAGAAGCTACTAAAAGTCTAAGTCTATCAACCAACTCATTTATGTCATCCCAAGAGACATATTCTATTTGTTTGTTATTTTGTATCATATAGTTGTTAGTGTTGCTGCTTACATTCTGAGCTCTAGGTTCAGTTTTTTGTTCTGCGTTAAGATGTGTGTCGTAACCAAAACCTTGATGAGTTGAGAATCTTCGTCCTCGTGGGTTTATAACTGGTTTTATTAGAGTCAGATACTTTTCCGAGGAACAGCCCTTGGGTCGTGCGTTGGGATCATAGTTCATTTTATGAACACTAGTTGCTTCTAGAATATCTCTATAGTGTTGAAGATCGTCATAGGTATACCCTCTAGGTGTTTTCATAAATATCAATTCTAACAGACCATATGTTTGCGGATATCTCCTTTGACCTAGTCGAATGTCATTATCAGTAAAGTCCAAGTGTTTATTGCCAAGACTCCAACTACCAGTATCTTTAGCGTAGCGAGCACCATACGTTTGATCAATAGTAGCAAGCCTCGGTGGTTCAGTAAAATACTTGTCTACATAATATCGAACTCGTTCAGGATATTGCTCCAAAAATTCTTGATATGCTGGGTTGTTTGTGACAGTTTGTAGATCTGCCTCAAGCTCTTCAAATGTTGGGATATCCTCATCAGAACTTGTCTCTACTTCTGGTTCGGCTTCAAAAACTTCATGGTCTTTAAGGAACTCAACTTTGGGTTTCTTTTCTGGTACATCATGAGAAGCTTCTTCTTTGATTTGTTCAACCGTTGGCTGTAGTTTAAGTACCGATGTGTTTTTAGATATTTCACTTAGTGCTTCAACAATTGGTTTATATAAACGTTGTAGGACCTCATCATTCTCAACTCTACCAAGCTTAAGCATTAAATGTTTTTTTCGGATGTTTTCGGCAAGTTGTAAAATCTTTTTCTTGATTTTTCTCTCTTGTTTACCCATTACCTCCATCTTGCTAAAGTTATTTGTTTCGTGTTAAGAGATGCAAACACTTCGGTGGTTTAAGGTGTACTAGCTTTGAATTGGTTGTATGTCTGCCTATCTAGTGTTAGGTATCTAACACAACAACAGGTAGACCCGGTTGTTAGACAGGTTGTTAGACAGGTTGTTTTAGACAGGTTGTTTTAGACAGGTTGTTTTAGACAGGTTGTTTTAGACAGGTTGTTTTAGACAAGTTGTTTTAGACAGGTTGTTTTAGACAGGTTGTTTTAGACAGGTTGTTTTAGACAGGTTGTCTGTCTTGTTAGCTGGTTGGTTGTCCTGCTAAACATATCTTTGTTGTTGGTTGTAGTCCGATAGATTAATATGTAGCTATCGAATCCTTTTTTATATCTCCCTCTGTGGACTTTGTTTTCTGTTACAATCACCAACACACCATACTGATTGTCTTTCCAACACTCGCAACATATATTTTTAAATTGTTTAAAGTCCATATCTGTCGTTACATGATGGTCGTAGATGTGTTTTAAATTGGTTTCGTCTTGTTTGAAGAGAATCAACATATTAGCATTATCACGTATTAGATGTTTCGGTATTCGACTATATGTTTGACAGAGATAGAACGAATCAATATTCTTATGTCTTCCTATACTAAAGTATGCTCTCATTTTATCCTGTTTGTCACAAGCTACATCATCAAATATAAACACAGAGTTAGCCAAGGCTTCTGCTGGATCTAATATTTCATCGTTTTCACTATATGGATAGTAACCAACATATTTTGTTGTGTCCAACACATCCTTTAACATCCTGTATTTGGGTTGATACAAAGACTTTGAATATACATACACGTTATCAAACTTTAAACCATTAGGTTCAAACAATAAACTTAGCATAACATTTGTTTTACCACACCCGCTCGGACCACATATGATACATCTAACTCTGTTTGGCAAGAGAGGACCATGTTTTCGTTGTTGTTCTGATAATGTATCAACAACATCGTCTATATTTGTAATAGGTAATACAGAAGCGTGTTTAATGGTACGCATCTTGACTTAAACTAAACTATATTTTCTGTAAGTTAAATATATAGACAGATGCAAGTGAGTCATATAGTTAGTATCAATGTTGGTGTCACAGGGTGAAGGTCTTGTAAACACAGCTATTAACAAGCTACCTGTTGAGTTACACATACCTGGTTATAAATTTTGTGGTCCGGGTACTAAACTTAAACAACGTCTTGCTAGAGGTGATCAAGGTGTCAATCTGCTAGACCGTGCTTGTCGAGACCACGACATCGCTTAAGCTCAATCAAAAGAGTTGAGTGATAGGCATCGAGCCGACGAAGTTTTGAAGAACCGAGCTTGGAAGAGAGTTAAATCAAAGGACGCAAGTTTTGGTGAAAAGTTAGCCGCTTGGAGTGTTACAAACACCATGAAAATTAAAAGAAAGCTTGGTATGGGTCTTGATGTAACCAACTCAAAACCGAAGAAGAAAGTTCCCTTTAAAAACATTCTTAGTCTGATTGGAGAAGTTATAAAAGACAGAAACCTTATTCCGTCAGAGAATGCCGTGTTTGATATTGCTCATGCAATTGTTAAACAGATTGGTGGGCGTAAGAATGTGTTGAAACCTCGAGTTATTCCAATACCTAAAAGCGGAGGCTTCCTCCCACTGTTACCTCTTATATTTGGTGGTCTATTAGCTCTTGGTGCTTTGGGTGGTGGCGCTGCTGGTATTGCTAAAGCCGTAATCGATGCTAAAGCGGCTAAACACAAACTGGAGGAAGAAGAACGTCACAACAAAACAATGGAAGCTATTGCAATGGGTAAGAGAGGTAGTGGTTTGAAATTAAAACCGAAATGCAAGGGACTCGGCAAAGGTCTGTATCTGAAAAAACAACGTGGTGGTTATGGTTTGTATCTACAAAAGCGAAAAAACGAATAGGTCGTTTACCAGCAAGACCTCTAACAAATGAAGATCTTGTAAAATTTGCTGGTAAAATGAAAATCCCATATTTTAGAGGTGTATACATGCGAGATGAGCTACCTCGAAATGGACCACGTAAAAATGAATCATTCATCATGAATTTACAAACAAACAAGGAGTCTCGTAGTCATTGGGTTGCAGTTAGGAAGCGTGGTGATATAGTCGATTACTGTGACTTCTATGGAAACTTAAAGCCACCAGTCGAGTTGCAACAGTACCTTAAAGACTATACTCTAATGTATAATCATGATGTGTATCAAACATATAATACTTATAATTGTCATCACTTATGTTTAAAATTTTTAAATAAAAGACTCAAACAGTAACCTCTGTGTATCAGTCATGTCGCAAACCTTTGTGTTGAAAGACCGCAGCTCCCATCTGTCAACAGACTACGATCCACCGATTGAATTGGATCCTGGTGGTAGTTATGCCGTTGCTTTGATAGGCTTTCACACATACAACAACATACCTAACATATATAAAGGTAAAAATAAATTTTATGTAAAAGAAGAAGGTGCTTGGAGAACCATCACGATACCTACTGGTGCATATGAAATAACACATTTGGAAAACTTGCTTCAAAATGAGCTTGTTGGTGCTGCAGCGACACATGAACAAAAGCAGCTAGCTTTGATTCTAAGACCTAATCCGAACACCATTAGATGTGAAATAAAATGTTTCACAAGTATCAGTTTTGAAGCCGATGATTCGATTGGGCGAATGTTAGGATTTTCAAAGCAAGTTCTTCGACCAGGTGTCTTCCACGAATCTGATTTACCTGTTGAAATAGTGGATGTTAAACAGATTCGCATAGAAACCAATATTGTGTCCGGGTCCTACTATAACGGGAAACCTTCACATACGTTATATGAGTTTGCACCGATGGTTGATCCTGGTTATGCAATCGACATCGAACCTAAGAATCCAATTTATTTACCAGTGAACAAGCAAGAGATTTCAAATATAAGCATCGACATCGTGGATCAAGATTCAGTTCCTGTAAACTTTCAAGGTGAAGAGGTGTCTGTTCGTCTGAACCTTAAAAAGATTACCTAGAATGCTAGTAGGATATAAAAGCAAGTGAATCTACCAAAACAAGTTCAGTACAATCAACCACTTCAAAGGGTACACTTCGCTCCGATAATATTGAGTTCCTTAAAAGTCTTGGTTATCATGTCATCAAAACTCAAAATATTCAAAGATCCCGAGTTTGACGATTCTATTGATCGAGAAGAACTTCGGTCTTACTATTCATCAACTAAATCATTTGGTAATAGTGATGAAGTCGAAATAAACATCAATCAACAAGAAGCATTTGTATGTCTAGCAGAGTCGGTTCTAATAATCGAAGGTCCTCTGGAACCTTTAGCAATACAAAATGCCGATGGAGAGTGTTATATATCGAATAATGGAGGTGCGGCTCTGTTTGAATCTGTGACCTATGAAGTAAATAACAAGGAAGTGGAGCGAGTACGAGACCCATACACCACAAGAACCATCAAAACCCTGCTTTCGTTTAGCAAGAATGAAGCCAAATCTCTTAGCAACGCCGGGTTGAATGTATCGTCAGATCATATCACCTTAAACGATAACAAGTTTCACTTGCTTCTACCTCTTTGGTATCTCTCCAGTTTCTTCCAGCACTTTAAAGGAGTTCTCTGCGGTAAACATACTTTCCGATTCACAAGAGCTCGAAGTGATGCCAACAGTTATTACAGTACTGGCAGTGCAAGATCTAAAATTACTGTAACCAACATGTTTTTAAAAGCTAAACATGTATTTCCAAACGATAAAATGAAGTTGGAACTGATGGATAAAATTGCAAAAGACACATCTATATTTCTAGCATATCGCAAATGGGACATATATGAGCTACCAGCGCTTAGAGATATTAATAAAGATGTGTGGTCTGTTAAAACTGCAACAAACTTAGAAAGACCTAGATCTGTTATTATAGCATTTCAAACAGATCGAAAAGACAATGTAAGCAAGAAAGGTGACTTTTTTGATAATATTGGTGTGGTAGATCTACGAGTATTCCTAAATTCAGAATGCTACCCTTGTGAATCTATGAATATGGATTTTGAAAAATCTAAATATGTTGAAGCTTACCAGATGTACACAGATTTTCAAAAAAATTTTTGTTATAAAAACATAGCAGAGCCTCTCTTAAATTATGATGAGTTTAAAGATCGAGCTCTATTTGTAATCGACTGTCAGCACCAGAATGAGTCAATCAAGTCGTCCACAGTGGACATCAAAGTGGAGTTTATGAGCAAAAACAATTTTCCCAATGGAACCAAAGCTTACTGTTTAGTTATTCATGATTGTGTATTTGAATATAAACCTTTAACTGGTACTGTAAGAGCTATTATGTAATATTTTAGTATCTAATATTTTAGTATGTAAGTCTTGTGAATTAATCTTAATAAATTAATTGTATTTAAATCAGTTGTTTTATTTTCAACCCTAAAGTGCTAACATCTTGTTTGTGTTAAATGACATCATCTAACTGAAATGGTAAACATATGACTCATTTCCTGTTACCATGTTGTCATATTTAGCATGCTTGATCTTAAAATTCTTAGGATTTTTAGCTGTTGCCATGTCTGATCTTAACATTCTTAGGATTTTGCTGTTATGTCTGACATGCTCGGCATTCGCATTTTTAAAATCTGTTTCTCAAGCCGAGTAAAATTACTCCAAACCCCTAAGACTTAGGTGAAAAACTCCAAAGTTGGGTTTGCGCATGCGTAAATACCATTTTTGAATTCTGTTTGCCAAGCTGAGTAAAATGACACCCCACACTTATGGTTTAAACAAAGAATTAAAAAGTTGAGTTTGCGCTTGCGCCAACCGCCATATTTATTACGTCACTTTTTGCAAAAATCAAAATGGCGGCGCTTCTTACTTTGATTAGTGACGCCACCTACCAGCCAAAGTTTTAAATTCCCCGGGTTTTTCACTTCCGGTCGGTCATCTTGGCCGCCATCTTGGATTACGTCATCTCAGGTTAAAGCTTACGTCATCCTCAATACAGCCGCCATATTTGTTACGTCACACGCATGCTCAGTAGCGGGAGGTGGGAGGTGGGCTCAGAACTCCCCAGCTATACCTACTATCAATTGTGTAAAAACGTTCATAGAAAATCTTCTTCCTGTGTTCTGCATCCAAAATTCTGTCGACAACGCTTTTGACTTGTTCAATTTTTCTTCGAAAACGACATCTGTCCGCATAGTCTTTCATCCAAGTTCCCTTTCTTGCATTAGTGTGTGCATATTTCCAACACACCATGTAATGGATTTTGTTTTCAGCTTCATTAAATTTAACTTTCTTCATGATTAACTCTATCTACTTATATATAATTCAATAGTTAGGTGTTTACACATTTACAAAATTTCGCTCTCCATCCTCGTTAACAAAAACAACCAGCCTAGATTGTTCCAACACTTTTTTTTTATGCTTCCACTGCGCGTGCGATGACCTGAGATATGTTATCAATGGCTCCGGAAAGTATTTCATAAATGGATAGAATTTGAAATCCCGTCTTGTGTCCATCAAATCCGCTATTAACTCACAATCACAACACTTCTTGTTCATGTACTCAATGGTTCGAGATAACACTCTTTTATATTGAGATATCAACGTCAACTCATCACTATTTAAGTTTTCTTTTTTCTGCAAGCGTTCTTGCTCACGATTCAGTTCGTGACAAAGATAACTTTAAATTCATTTTCGCTATTACTCACTTTACTATACTTTACTATACTTCTCAGAGAGATGTGCATCTGAAACAAACTTTGCAGATTATATACTACAACCCTTAAGGTTGGTCTGCGGTTCGACTTCAAAACATTTTTGCGACCTTGAGAGGAGTGTCGACCTTGAGAGGAGTGTTGACCTTGAGGGGAGTGTTGACCTTGAGGGGAGTGTTGACCTTGAGAGGAGTAAGTGACCTTGGGAGGAGTGCCGATCTTGTAAGGAATGAGTGGCCTCGGGAGGAGGGGGAGGAGTAAGTGACCTTGGGAGGAGTAATGACCTTGTGAGGAGTGTGTGTGCTCGGGAGGAGGAGGAGCAGTACTGTAGAACCCACTATTATTACCTACTAGCGTTCCATATCGCTAATTTCATAAGCTCCATTGGGAATTATTATTTCTTGAATCACACCATCTTTCTTAGGTTCGGCTTCGAGTGTAAAATAAAAATGCAACTTATTACAACCGATCTCTATATTTGGTATGGTGTTGTATGTGTGAAAATTCGAGAGTGCCAACCAATAATCGAACCGTGGGTCCAACACTATCGGTGGAAATATGTCCAATGACAGGGAACACGTAGAGCCTTTCAACTCGAACGTTAGCAACACATAGGCTACTGTTTGAGTCTTTTATTTCAAACATTTTAAAGACAAGTGATCACAATTAATTGTGTTATATGTTTGATACACATCATGATTATACAATATGGAATAGTCTTTAAGGTAACGTTGCAGCTCCACAGGAGGCTTTAAGTTTCCATACGAGTCAAAGTACTCGACGATGTCACCACGTTTCCTCACAGCAACCTGGCTGCTTGTGTGTTTGCAAATTCATGATGAACGATTCGTTTTTACGTGGTCCATTGCGTGGTAGCTCATCTCGCATGTATACACCTCTAAAATATGGGATTTTCATTTTACCAGCAAACTTGACAAGATATACATTTGTTAGAGGTCTTGCTGGTAAAGGTATCACACGTTTTTTGTGTTGTGTAAATACAAACCGTAGCCGCTACGTTGTTTCTTCATATACAGACCGTCACACACACCAGTACCTCGTTTACCCACAGCAATGGACTCCATTGTTTAATTGTGACGTTTTGCCTCTTCCAGTTTCTGTTTCGCAGACTTGGCATCGTTCACGGCTTTAGCAATACCTGAAGCACCGCCTCCCAGAGCTCCTAGTGCTGACAGTCCACCAAATAGCAGAGGCAACAGTGGAAGGAAGCCTCCGCTTTTAGGTATTGGAATAACTCGAGGTACCTTAACTTTCTTTCGACCACCGGCGTTTTTGATGACGTTTCTCGCTACATGCAGCAGATTTTTCACAGGCGGCACTTCCGCTCCCACATTGATAGCACCTCGCATCAAAGCCAGTATGTTGTTAAACGGTACCTTGCCACCAACTTTTCTCTTACGTGTACCATTACTAGCTTTTCTGGGTGTGTTCACACCCATACCAAGTTTTCTTTTAACTTTCATTATTTTTGCTACACTCCAAGCTGCCGCCTTTTCACCAAAACTTGCGTCCTTCGACTTGACTTGTTCCTTGGCTCGGTGCTCCAAGACCTCGTCAGCACGATGCCTGTCACTCAACTGTTTTGATTGAGAGTAGGCGATGTCGTGCTCTCGACAAGCACGATCTAACGGATTGATACCTTGATCACCTCTGACAAGACGTTCTTTAAGTTTAGTGCCCGGACCACAAAACTGATAACCGGGTATGTATAACTCAACGGGCAATTTGTTGATGAGTGTATTAACGAGGCCTCCACCCTTAAATACTAACATTGATACTAAAGCGGTGATGTATTAAACACCAATATTTATACTTACGGCAAACAGGTTGGTGTTAGTCTAGTTAACGATGCGTATCGTAAAACACACAACAGCCTTGCCAGTTATAAACTTGGACGATGTTGTGCGTGTGGAAACAGTTATACAACACAGACACGGTCTTCTGTTACCCGACACGGTACGTTGTTTGATATGTGGTCCAAGTGGATGTGGTAAAACCAATGTCGTGCTGAGTTTATTGTTTGAAGCAAACGGTTTAAAGTTTGAAAACGTTTATGTGTATTCAAAGTCACTGTATCAACCGAAATACAAGATGTTAAAGGAAGTGTTGAATGCTACAAAAGGTGTTCGTTACTATCCTTATAGAGAAAACGATGAAATCGTAGATCCGGGAGATGCCTTGGACAACTCTGTGTTTATATTTGATGATGTAGCTTGTGACAAACAAGATAGAATAAGTGCATACTTTAGTATGGGCAGGCATAAAAACATCGATTCCTTCTATCTTTGTCAGACATACAGCAAAATACTAAAACAACTGGTACGTGACAACCCAAACGTTGTGGTGTTATTCAAACAGGACGAAACAAATCTTAAACATGTGTATGATGATCATGTGACCACCGATATGACTTTTTAAAAATTCAAGACACTGTGTGGTGAATGTTGGCAGACCAAGCATGATGTGATGGTGGTCGTTAAAGATTGTGATTTAACAAAAGGACGGTTATATATATATATATATATATATATATATATATATATATATATATATATATATATATATATATATATATATATATATATATATATATATATATATATATATATATATATATATATATATATATATATATATGAAAAACCTAAGATTCCGGGACCGCTAGCATAGATATATAAACTTTCATATTTCGACAGATTCCAGGACCGTGCTTATTTGTAGTGGGGGGATATGGAGGGGTAACCATAACTCGCAAGATTTGAGGACCATGTCATATTTTTAAATAATTTAACGTATTTATTATAATAATCATTCTTAGTTACTCTGAGACATTTCTGGTAGCAAAAAGATAATTAGAAACAGATATTATTGTACCTATTTAACAAAATAAATGAGAGTGTGCGCTCTCTGCATGTTTGTGTGTGTATTTTGTGTAGGTAAGTATGCATGGGTGCGTGCGTGCGTGTGGATATGCATGCATATTGGTGTATGCAATTTATTAAGAAGGGAGCCGAACTAATAAGAAACCTAACTGGATTGAAGTAGGGCAATAAAAAAATTGCTATAATATTAGTCTAGCAAATCCCTTTAATCAATGATGAGCTTGAAAAACCTCAAAGATAGGTAATAAGACTTTTAAATAAACTTGCTTATTTTAAATGAGGGCGATTTTTTGGTGAATATTTTAATTTGCCTCTGTTCTAAGGTGGGTAAGGATAAATAGCGTAAAAAATTTGACATGAAAATTATCAAATTTATAGTCTAGTTTCTTAAACTGATGCATTTCAAAATAGCGGCTATTGTGTGTATTATGCAGAACCACCTGGTTAAGACAATGACGTTAAAGAGCCTTGAACTAATTATTTCATTCTCATTTACTGCAGTCTTCGTAATTATAGAATGAAGTAAATAAAAAAACTAGCCAGACCGGCAAATTTTAAGATGCTTGTTTTTCCAAACCCTAAAACATATTTGCTTTTAATTAAGAAAATATTTCTTTACAATATGTTAACAATTGCAACTTAAAAACAATTAGCATAACCTATCTTTTGTTTTTCTTTTCTGAACCTATTTATTTAAGAATGGTACTTGTGTTCCTTCCACTTTTTTTTTCATACTATTGCCTTTCAGATCATCACTGTCTACAGGGGAAGTCGCCCTGTTGTCGCAACCATGATTATCTGTCTCCAGCAGCTTTCTTCATTTCATAGCTTCCACACTTCATAAGTTGTGCCAGTTTTCCCAGATGTTTTACCCTAGGTCTATATTTTTCTAATTTTTCCAAATAATGTCGCTAGAATTTTATTATGTCAGAATATGAACCAGTAAATTTTGCCTTTCCTTTTTCAATTAGTTCCAGCATGCATCTTTTTTCTTTCACCTTTTCCAGCACACTTTTATTCGCCTCTCTATCGTTGTATCGTGTCTCTGTGGTTTTTATCTATAGCCATAGTTCAAAATCCTATATTCTCTTCATATCATGCTAAGTGGACATCCAAGTTTCTTCCACATACATTACTACACTCGATACGCAGGACCTCTTCTTCAGATCCAAGTTAAAATGTTTTAGTCAGAAGACTATTGTGTTTATTGAATACTTGCTACATCTACCTAAATTTCAATTTTTAAAAATATTTTCGGGCAGAATAAACATTTTTGTAAATCAGGTTAATTCATTTAATTTTCTAGCACTTTTAATATTCGGGGTTATATGAAAACTTATGTGTTTAGTTTCTATTTTGTTTTTCTCATTTCGGATTAACTATTTGATCAAACAACAAAATGGTTTTCGGGTTTTTTGGGATGTTCCCTAGCAGTTTTCTTTGGTAAAGTTTTATTTTCAACTAATTATCTGTTAACATTGTTGGAGCCTTTAAATTACATTTTTTAGATTTAAGTGTTGTGTAGCTTTAGTTCGATGCAAAATTAATCCTTCGAATATCATCAACTTATGTTATAGCTGCTGCTGTATTTTTAAACAGTGGTTAAAAATATATTTATCAGACATCATCAGAGACGACTTCAAAGACTAGTGGCAACTTACAGATAATGCAACAACTCACAATAACTCCTAAACGTAAAACTTTGCCATTATGTATAAAACCATGATATATTATATTATGTTCTGCAACTATTAATAACAATGAAGTACAAGACATTTTGAAAAAATATCTGAATAAGTCTATGTGAATATACCACATTAGAGTCTACCTCCTTTAACTTTTTGTTAATATTGAAGCAAAATTTTAGATTTTTTTAATCGTTACTCGAATATAATTAGGCATAGGTGTGATAAGTAAGAACTTCTTTTTAGTTTTCGTATAATAATTGTAAATCAGCATTTTATACTGAGAGATAAAAAATTAACTTTGTCAATCTTGGTCATTCATAATAAAACGACTGTCTAAGCTAGTATTCTGCATTTATGTCAAATCATTTTTGTTAATAAATTTTTAAGTTTGGGTGATGTTAGGATTATGATTTTACAGCACAAAATAGAAATGATCAAAAGCTATCTTTTTAATTAGTGTGCTACTTAATGTAATTTGGAAACAGAGGTCAGCTTTCATGTAAACACTTGTCTAGAACACTTCTCGGGCAAACTTTGACAGAATTATTTTATAGGATGATACCTAAAAATTGAAACGAACATTTACCATTTAATTTCTAAGTTTGATAAATGTACTTTTTGATGACAAATTTCAAATCAGACAATGAAATTTATTATAGAAGGTGGTCAATGTAGCAAAGAAGTTAGAAAAAGGATCGCGGTAGCAAAGTAACATTTAGTAGACAAAATTAGCTATTTAACCTGAATCTCCAGAAGGGGCTCATCAAGTCATGCGAATGAAGTATTATAACGTATAGAGCCAAAACAACCAATAAAGTTCTAATCAGGTGTTGTGAATCATTTATTTATTCATTTAACGACAGTGTCATTTACAGTAAATCATACAATATACTGAGATAAAAAAATAAAAAGCAATAGACAGAGTGTTTTTTAATAACCTATTAAAGACATGTACACATAGATACGTAATAAATGTTTTTTTATATTTGTGATACCTAAAAAAATAAAAATACTTTTAAATATTACAAAATGTTTACATGACATAGTATATTAAGTAAAACACTGAATTTTTTCCACTAAATGGACCTACCGATTTGTTAAAACTTCTAGATGTGGACTGGAATTTGTAATGAGCACACGTAAGTACACTTGGAGAAACCCAAATCACCGCAATATATAGTTTTAAAGACATAGCGATAACATCGTTAGCTTCATCAGATGATGAATATTCTGAAAATTCATCATCTGATGAAGCTAACATTGTTAGCGAAACAATCGTTAGGTCTCCAAGTGTAGTTATTAAAACTTCTAGAACAGCTTAATTTCACAACTGGTCGTTTAAGGTCAAAATACATGTATTGCAGAAAACTTGCAAGACGGCTTGTATGAGAAGTATAAGACAGACATTAAATATTTTTACATGGAAGGCGAATTTATTGTCTAATAATACAATTATCATAAACTAAGTAGCTCAGTTCAAAATGCAAGTCGCGTAAGGTGTTATAAATATCTGTATAATTTACAAGCAATGTGCCGACTGCATTGTCAATGTAATAAAAATATGCTCCGCCTTCCTTCGGCTAAAGTCTATAGGGGTATCCAAGGGCCTTCCTATCTTTAGATAATTTAGAACTAGACCTTTAACAAAGACAGCAAAACTGTATTATAACATTTGGTACCTACCTGACGAAAACTAAAGCTGTAAAAAGAGCGGACCTTATTCCCTCATTTCCTTTGTTTAAATTAAACAGATCAATGTTTTTCATTTGAGGCTATATCCACAGCATGTGTGCTATACCTTGTTTTAAAGCGAGTTTTTGTGAAAAAATTAACTATTGACGAGATTTCAATTGTCATGCTATCCAATACTTTTTTCAAATTGAGGCACAAGTGTCTAGAATTTATATTCAAGATATGTTTGTCTTTTATCACACAGATAACTCAAAAAATAATGGGCCGGTTCTGATAAAATTTGGTAGGTACCTTCCTTTTGTAAGTGGCTTTGATAAGTTTGGTATCCAGAAAAATCAGCCGAGTTTTTCCAGGAAAATTTTGAGCTTCCTTTGAAAAAAATAATTATCTCCGAGAATAGCAAAGCTCTAGACCCAAATTTGGTATGCAAATTTATATTACGCAAAGTATAACATATAATATTAACAAAAATTTGGATTTATAAGTTAAAACAAAAAAAGTTATAGGCAATTTAAAAAACAAATTTAGGTGCCAGTGATGACTAGAGAAATGCAATAAGGTCAAGAAACAGCAAAAAATTACTTTGAAATTTTCATACATTTTCTTTGTAAAATTTCAAACTCGCGATTTGAAACGTCAAAACTGACAATTTTTAGACAAAGAACCTGAAGCGAATACTGGTTATGTAGAGGAAATGTTGTAAGTAGTTAATTTGACAAAGCCTTAAGTATCAGCTTTAACCGCCATTGTACGTTTTATTAAAATATTCGCAGAAAATTCATTTTAGACAGATCCTTTTTTGATGCTTTAATAGTCTATAACTTTTAACGAATGTTCGTAGAAAAAATTCCTTATAGGGAGACCGCGACTTTTTAATTGTTTTTTTCCTGTTAAAATTAGTAAAAAAAATAGGGGAGACATGCCCGCGTGTAGCAAACATATGCGATAAGTAACCGAGTGAAGAGTGGAACTTGTGATGAGCACTGATAAGTACACTTTGAGAACCCAAATCACCACAACACATTTTAGAAAACCTGACGATCGATTCACTAACCAAGTTAGCGTCATTATAGGAGAGAGAATTATTATCTCTTAAGTGTACTTATTATGTGATAAGTACCTAAGTGGAGATGTGTGATGAGCACTGATACGTACATTTTGAAAAACCCAATTACCACAACATATTTATAAGTCCTGACGATCATTTGGCTAACAAATATGGCATCATCAGAGGGTGTAAAAGCGTTCAGTAGCTAGTAAAACGATGGTCAGATCTTAAAAATGTGTTGTGGTGAATTGGGTTCTCCAAAGTGTACTACTTTAAGTACCAACCTATTATATTTCCCCACTTTGTCATTTCTGATCTTTTGTAATGCGTGATAAAAAATCGTTGAAAAAATATAGAATGTAACAGTAAAAAATATTTATTTGGCAGTTCTAACAAACAATGTGAAATTATAAATATGAGTAAATACTATATCACTATATATATTGAAGCTATAATAAAAAATTTATTAACTTGCTAAGTGATTTTGCTTTGTTAGATATTTCTTAAATAAATAATTTAACTCAATCCGCCTTTGTTTTAGTCTTTACATTGAATGGTTTTGGGATTCTCTAATTAAAAAACATTTATTACCGTAAGACAACTTTTTTTTGTAAGAATATTATTGTCAGAATATTGCAAACATATGTAGACAAGTATACACAATTTACTATTGGATTATAGATCAAGTGTTTTTTGTACTTTATATGAGCCAGACTTGTTTCTGTTTTGGATTTAAATACAATAATAGTATTTTATTGGTTACTATTTCCTACAAATTCAAGAAAAAAGAAAAACATATCAATTATTGATTATTGAAAAGGCAGACTTTATTTTTATTAACATTTTCCCAAGTGTAGTAGGTGCAAAAACTCAAAATTATTTAATATTTTTGAATATGACAAAATAGATATACCTGTTTGTTAACCCATTTGATTTAAAATAAAAGAATGTATGTTTTTAGACCACAATCATTACACATCAATTCAGATCAAATAGATATTTAGCATTCGGAAACGTCAAAGGAAACACGAATTGTTTACTTCAAAGTGCAAAGCAAATTATGTAAAATTAAAACTACAGGATTTTGTAGGTTCAGTTTATTATTTATTTTTTTGACCTGAAAGATGATTTTCTGAATCACATCTAGAGTAAGTATTTTCGCATAATGGCAATATTTTATAATCTTCTAGCTTATATTTAGTATATTTTCATTTTTCAATAATTCTGGCTTTGAAAGGTTTTATAAATAACACTCGGGTAGATTAAAATGTCGTGATTATAGAGACCACGGGTGCGATCACCGCGGTAAGATATTAAAAAAATCCATAATCGCACGTGATAAATTAAGTGATGCTTCAACATGATGAAAACATCGTTCTTCACTAAAAATGTTTCGCAGCAACTAAGATTTCATAGCTATGTGTAGATTCTTGTAAATATACTCACCTAACCTGATTATCTGATACTAATTAATTATCACTTAAGAAAAATGGTTATATACTGATATAAATAAATATACATACATATATACTACGTTTTTATTTACGTCCGGCATTCCAGTAAACAAAAAGCATCGCAGTTATGCGGTTAACATATTGTGCATTATAATTTTAACACAATTTTAATTTTTTGTATTCTTCGCTTTTTATTTTTGTCTCAAGAGCATCTTTAGTCAAAAAAGCGACAAAAGTGTGGAAGCCACTGAAGGCTTTATATCTTAATAATGAAGGCTTTCTATCTTAATACTATTACTAGGTTCAAATACTAGTATGATATCAATTAACTTTTTCGGTATATTCTGAGGAGCAGGGGTTAAAAGCTATCCCAATTTCGTGTAGCATGTGATGATGGGCACGTTAAATATCCATATGGAGAAAGGTAGGGGTTTGGCAATATTTCAAGCATAGTAAGGTTAAACTGCTCGCTGGCGTCGTGACAGGCCATAGACGCGGAAATACACCGACGTTCAGTAGACAACAAAAAAACGTACATACATTGTTTTTTATTAAGATTTCCAAACAGAAAAAACGTTTCATATTACGTGAAATTTTTGCTGCTTAGAAATGTTAACTTTTTTAACATGTACCTGGGTTTTAATTTTGCCCAAGTAGTCTTTTGATCCACCGGTCATACAACAAGTATTATGTTCTTGCGCAAAGCATATCAAAGCATGATTATTAATAAAACAAATTGTTTTAACTTTTATTGACTAAACAACAAATTGATGCGGGTGTTCCACTGGGTTCGGTTTTGGCTTCAAGAGTTTTGTTTTGTATATTCATGACTTCATATCAACAGCCAACTATTCGATTAACAACTTCGCTATTGTAGCACTATTAACAATACGTTCTAATTCACTGGCTCAGTATTTACTTCCAGCTCATTATTAATGAGAATTTTCAAAACCAACTTACTTATTTCCAGTACTGCAAAAGCAGCAGCAAACAAACTTAAGTTTCTCTTTTGGATTAAAAATGCATATTTTCACGCTGCGGCTTCTTACGTTGTAGAAAGCACAGAAACGTTCACAGTTGAAATGTTGTTCCCATATCTGAGGTGCTGCCCAAAGATCACCTTGTCTCTCTTAGATTTAATAATAATTACACACGTAAATTAACTATGTGCCTTATAGAAGATTCATCTATTACGGTCACTCTCACTTCTCTATATTTCAGAAGAAATGTTGGAGATCTCTGCTCTTCTATTGACATGGCCTCTCAGAGATTGCTTCTTGGGTACCTTTACTTGCAACCTTTACTCGGCAAACTCATCTTAGCAAGAAAGCACACGTCTTCACTGGCCAATTAGCCACATGTCAAACAATTCGCTATAAATTCTCGTTCTTTTCGAGAGCATCTAAACGCACACACACAATAGTATTTTTCAACTATCTCCATTCAGAAAGTTAGCAGGATATTTACTTAATTAACAATGAAATGATCATGTATTATGAAAGCAGTGATATATTATTTACTTTCTGGTGACACGAAAATATTAAAAGTTTTACTTTTTAATAACTTCGAAACAATCCATTAAAGCGTAAAAGTTTCGTGTATAGCAATATAGAGGCTGTTCTGTTAAAAAAGTCATATATAGACAAGTTTTCGCGAATTAGCATGTATAGCGGAAATATTTGGTGCTTAGTCTCATAAAAATTATGAAAATATTATAATACAAAATTTGTATTATAATTTTTACTCGGAGAGATATTATATTTGATTACATATAAACGTACCACCTTTATGTTTTAATTAATGGGGATGATATTGTTATTAAATAAATATTTCCTTGCTCTTTACTTTACGTTTTCAAAACAAAGGTGCAAATACTTTGCCTGGGAATACCAATTTTTTTATATGTATAAGGGATAATTATTTTAATTTTAGTAGTTTATTGTTTAGCGGTATAGAACATCTTAATTTAATGCAAATAAAATTTGTTTACCTATCTTAATTTACTTCTTTTCTTTATGCAGTCCTACAGTCACTATAATATAGAATTTATGCAGTATACTGTATATACCTCCCCTCACATTACTATATCCACACCACAATTACGAATTTTAATAAGATTCGACAGATTTGAGGACCGGTCCCCGAAACTGCAGAGTGTGTAAATTCAGATGGTCCTCGAATCTTCGACCCCGGTCCCGGAATCTTCGGCTGGTCCCGGTATCTAGCGTTTTGTGTAATTTCGGTCCCGGAATCTTAGGTTTTTCATATATATATATATATATATATATATATATATATATATATATATATATATATATATATATATATATATATATATATATATTTGAACTGCCACGTGTGTGGCAGTGTGGCAGTGTTAGTCTTCATGTGTTGAACATACGGTGAGCATGGCGAAAAAATCTAAAAGTCGTCGTCGCCAACAAAAACTATCAACACAGCCGCCCAATATCAAACATAAAATAGCCGATTTATCAAAGATTATTCGAAATAAATATTTAGCTTTGAAACTGGGCAAAACAGATACGGATGAAACGTTACAGCGTTTATATAAGCCTCTGTTAAAACCGTTTGATGATATATTTAAAAACACAGCAACCACAGCATTGGCTACTGCTCAAACAGCTCAGCAGCAACCAACTAGAACTGAAATTGATGTCAAACCGCCAGCAAAGGAGGAAGTTCAATTTCTTAGCGATGATGAAACGTTTGAGTTGGAAACAGTATCACCTGAACCTGAACCTGAACCTGAATTATGGGTTACGAAAGCTTATAGAAAACTAGATGCCGCAGCAAATACACCGGAAGCCATTTACGAACAAGCGTTAAGTTCCTGTAGTTGTTCGATATTATGTTGATAAATATTTCACAGATAATCATTCATGTGATCAAACATATGGTGTTACTTATGATAAAACCACCAATACTTGGATTCTTGGAAATAAACCTATTAAATTTGTTGTTACTGACGTAGATTTTAGAAATAGAGAAAGCTTTCAAATTATGTTTGGTGACAGAAGATATTACGGCACTCAACAACTGTTGGAATTGATATTTTTGAGAAAACCTGGTATGTGTGCTATGAAAAATCAGAACGCTTTACGTGACTACGCAAACATTATGACAACTACGAGTCTTCACAGAAAAGAGAACAATCATAAAGAAGACGTTCTACGAAACACCTCTACCAAATAGTAGAGAGATAATGTCTGTTCTGGAACGACCTTGAGAGGTGAGGAGACATTTTCAAGGTCAAGGTCAGAGGTATTTTCAAGGTCAAGGTCAGCTGCATTTTCCCAAGGTCAAGACCAGCGATATTTTCCAAGGTCAAGGACAGCCACATTTTCATGGTGATAGACACGTTCAAGGTTACAAATTTACCCTTGAGATTTTGTTATATATATATATATATATATATATATATATATATATATATATATATATATATATATATATATATATATATATATATATATATATATATATATATATATATATATATATATATATACCTCTCGCGCAAGCTTTGAGGACTATTCCAGGCGTTACGCGCAAGGTTTGGGTACAGTTGCAAGCTTTGAGGACATTGCCTGCTAGCTTTAGGGACATCATGCAAGCTTTGAGGACTTCGTGAATAAATGGTTTAAAATTTGTGCTTCCCCCACTCTTTGTAAAATGAGGGGAAATTTATTTTACTAAAAGGTGTTAGGTTATGCAAGCTTTGAGGACATTGTGATTTTTATTATATTTACCAAAATAGGTAATCAAATATGTTTATGAATTTATCCGTAACAAAGTTTTGATAAGAATACAGAGTAGCAAAAAAGGAAAGCCCCTGTATATGTATTAAGCAAAAACAAAATATTTTAAAACAGTGTGCAGTTATTATATTATTATATTGTTGGCTAAGCAATACTTTGATATGACTAATAAGTATAACAAAATTAATAATATAATAATTATTATAATATTTATTAAAACTAATTACCGAGACTGTGCAATGCAATTGATGTACCTATTCAATTTCGACATAAAAAAGTTTGCCATACATTTACACCTATAGCGGTTTTTTGTTAAAAACTTGCTACTTATAAAATCATCTATTTTATTTTAAATTATTTAATCGAAATGCCATTATTGAAAATTAGCACTAAAATGAAAGAAGTTATTTAGTGGTCTGTGATAATCCTACCCATGAGGATTTAACTTTAGATTAAAATATGTATAAAAAATAAGCCCTTTGTTGGCAAATTACCTTTTTTATTTATGCAGCATAACTATATATGTCGTTTCCTATTAATCAAACATACTCCTTGTAAGGATAACCAACAACAATGTACCAAGACTTTTGAATATATTTTAGTATTAGCCACAGAATCCTTAACAATCTCAAGTGGTTACTTTTTCTTTTGTCATTTTTGAACACACTTTTTAAGAGTAGGTATACTTAAATAGCTACAGATTACTTGCTTTTTGGCGGTAACACCAAAATTATATTTTACGTTAAATAATCAGGAAGGATATATCACAATACGCTATTTATATTTAATTCACATTCCACTTGACACATTACGAGAAAACTATATGTATGTCGTTTGAAAATAAAAACATAACGTTAGTAGGAATTATCTACAATTCCAATTTTCCAGACAATGTTAACTTTTGGTATGCCCACCCAGAATTCGAACCCTTTTCTTTTTGCAGACTGAGGCACATTAAATTTCGCCACGAGAGCATATGATTCTTTATTATTGGAGATTAAAATAAATAAAGGCTTAAGATTTATTTCCTAAGTTTTGATAATTTTGGAAACCAATGTCAGGAATGTCAGTTGGATCTAGATTCGGTTAGGTTAGGTTATGTTGTGAGTGGGCCTTTGCAGTTCCCCCATTGCAGCCTTAAAGTCTAATGCGACTCATGCATTAATTGTCTTATATTTCACCAATCAAGTCCATCCTCTTGCAAAAATCGACAATTTTTGAGGGCGAAAATTGACCCAGATCTTCTGGTATAAGTTGGGCCTTAGAGCAGGTGTCTGGTTCTTTCCACTATCGTACAGTGACATAGCACAAGCTTTGCTTTTTCGTCACCCTCCCTACACAGTCGGCACTCGGTTTCTTATCCAAGCCCAATTCTGTGCATGTGGTGACGCAGACCGCAATGTTCTGTTACAGGTTGACCAGAGTTCTCAGCTGTTGCCTGTTTAACTCTATAAGTTTTTTACCCCTTGAATTTGAGAGGTCCTTTATGAAGGCCTTAGAACGGACTAATCTTGGCAGGTTCTGTAATTGATGTAATGTCTTTTCCTTCATCCAGGTCTACAAGGTGCGTTTCGCTGTGCATAACAATCTGCCTGGAGCAGGTTCCGGTCTGATATAGTCCGCCTCGGCTCCTTTCCTTACTAGGGCGTCTGAAGCTACATTGACAATTGCCATCAAGGTCCCAGTGCTCTGATATCTAGACCAGCGATACCACAATGTTGCTCGCACTTCAAGGTCAGTCTTGGAATACCGTTATTTAATTGCAACGGTAGAAGCAGAGTTCTTTTATAACAGCTTGGCTATCAGAAAATATTTTTGATTAATCTCCGATGCACACATCCCGATGGCATATACTTCTGCAGCTGGAAGGAAGGATATGCAAGGAACTGAAGTTGATTTACTTTTTTATCTAGTTACTTAGGGTCAATAATGCGAAATTAGTATATTTGGTTCTTCGCCGTCTCAGTAAAAATGATTTCGACTCTTTAGTAGCACTGTAAAATTCAAATTGTTTTCTTTGCAGTGGATAAAATAATTGTATTATAACATAAACATTCTAGGTGAATCGTAAATGTTACTACATGTATCCCAATTAAGTCTACTATAATGTGTCCAATATCGCACAGTACGCTTATTTACTGTTGCTATATCCATAGGTTTTGAAAATGAAATAGTTATAAACAATAAAAAATTTTGAAATAAAAATTTTACTAATTTTACCTGAAGATCGGTTTATATCATTTAAACTAGGTATGTAAGTTATTTTACGTAATTTCATTTACTTCAAATTTTCCACACACTACATGTAAAGTTAAAACTGAAAGTAAACAATAATTACCTAGATATTATAAGTACTTACTATATTAGTTTGGGGTAGGTATATTTCTTCTTGAAAGAGTTTTGTTTCACTTTGGTAATACCTACCAGTGAATTCTGTATAGAGGACACAGCATCCACAATCTACATAAAGTTTTCCTATCAGTTTCTTATTCGTTTAATTGGATGTTAGAATCATATTATACTACTACAGTCGACGGCCGAGGGCATTTGTTAAAGTTAAGTTAAAATTAACCTTAGAATATAGATAGTTGTTTTATATTATAAGATTCTAATAAGGTATTAGCAATTAGCATAAGCATAGTCGATTTCGCGGTTATACGATGCGTAGAGGGTACACACTTCCCTGTGACAAATATCTACGTGTTGTCAGATTAAACTAGGAGAGGGAGATGACTTTTAATTTTAAATACCGTGATCGTGAAGAATGGGAAGCTTAATATTTATACATAATAAAACGCAGTTCTAGATTGCTTGTAAACAGATTAAATCACTTTCATTAAATTTTTGATTTACTGGTATATATTTTTCTCATATCTTTAGATTCAGATGAGAGTTGTGGCAAATAGCCACCCCACCGCTGTTAAAAATCAGCGGTGTCATCTAACGTCAACCAGCTATCAAGCCGCTTGCAGTGGCATGCTAAAATGTAGCGCCTTTGGACGCAAACATGGTCCCGGTATTAGAAAATAAATGGGCCAGGACTAATAATTTACAAAATTGTTACTTGGCTGTATATTGTATACAGTCTCTATAAAATTTTGTGTTAACTAGAGCTCTCGTGACAACATACTACCTGGTACCGCAACGAGATGGCGTCCCTGTCGTATCTCTCACAATGTTTTATATTCTGACATCTTGGAACGATTGTAACTTCCATTGTGTAGATTTTTATCTGCGGTTTATTTAAATAGCATAGTAGTACCGATAACGTCATCTGTCTTTGTCCAACATTGTAGGTATTGCATTACAGAATCTGAAGTGATGTTGAGGATTATTTTATATATAATTTCGCATAACTTTATTTTCCTTTGATCAAAAGATTAGAAAATTGGTAAACAACCACGTCTGTCTATGTTAATCTAAGTTGTAAATTGTCATTTCAATTACTTAAACAATTTGAGAGATATTGCGTTTTAAAAATATTTTTTAAATTTTTTATTAAGAAAAATTGAGCGTTAAGATCTGATGAACTTTTTAACTAACCATGGAAATGGGTTCTAGAGAGCCTAATTCGTGCTCACTTGAAGAAGTTTTCCGAGAGTCTTACCATCGATACCTCTTCTAGTAATTTTTTTTAATGAAAATTCACTAAAAAGGATCAATTTGATAGGCATGGTGATTTTTTTATTAGCCTATTATTAGGAAACGCGTAGACCTATGAGAACGGTTTTGATGTTATTAGGTTGAGATAATCGTGGGGTGGTACCTTCCTTTAACTTATTTCTGTAATCGGTTTATTAGGTACCTTTCGCTAAATAACAAAAATTTATATTGAAAATTCATAATTTTATAATTTAGCCTGACGGTGGCATTTCTTTACCATATAGTCATTATTCAGAGTATTCAAGAAACAAAAATGCAAAATCCACGTCATTCTTAACTGAATCATTTAATTAGACAAAAACAGTCAATTTTCATATAAAAAAAATCCGAGAGAGGTTTTTCTATTTATTTTTAATTGTGCTATTTAGGATATGCAGCAAACAAAAATTATTAGAACCTACCATTTTTAGTGTATAGAGGACCTATGTCGCTTTACTCTCTTGCAACACAAAATAAATCTACAGTTCTCTGCAAATATGTTAAACACGGATAGCCTGCAAGACTATATTTTACACTTTAAAAAATAGGTTACAATTGAGGCATTGACTGGAATCAAATAACAACCAAACTATGAATAAAAAACTAATTGCCTAAAAAGTTGGTTTAAGAAGTAAGACACCGGCTGATAATTTCATATTACATATTTTATAGTTGGTGTATAAAATTCTATTTGAGGTAGAACTATTAGCATATTTAAAATCAATACCATTATGTATCGTTTAGCGCTTCTTTGAAGACGGTGCAACTTTTTTGGGTGATTATTAATTTGACAATGTTTATCGCAGTATTGCTGTTGTTGCAACATAACAAATCTAAAAACCAACGGAAAAATTTAAATCCCGGAATGCTTCATTTATTTGCTTAACGAAATGTGGTCTTAGCTGCTGGATTTTATGTCAAATAATTTGATAGCGACAAAAGGTGGTTAAACGCAAGAAAACTATTAGCACGCTCGCAACCTGAGTAATATCTTACAAAATACCCAAAAAAAATGAGAAATATCAGATCACGAACATCTAAACTTATATTTATTTCTATAAAGAATAATCTTTAGAATTAGACACGTGGTTTAAGAAATGAATTACTTCCTAGAAAATATGTTCTCAAGTGTAATTGTCTTGATATTTTTGAACACATTGTATATTTCTATTTTATGTATTATTTAATGTTAATGCATGTAATATTTGCTATCCGTTAGTTTACTACGCAAAATAAATTCTAATTGTAAGTATATAATTAGCCATTTTAAGCTTTTTGTGATGATTATTTCCACACCTTTGATTATTTTACAACGAATTATTTACACATATAAAATTAAGCAAAAATTATAAATGTGCACGTACAAAGTTAACAGTA
This sequence comes from Tillus elongatus, assembly GCA_964006375.1. NCBI lineage: Eukaryota > Metazoa > Arthropoda > Insecta > Coleoptera > Cleridae > Tillus > Tillus elongatus. Next base: position 99,077,410 of record OZ023264.1, on the reverse strand, counting down.
AGAAATCCTCGGCTGTGCCTTAGTTTGATTGCATCCCATTTTCTAACAACAATACCTACGGTTTTAAAACAATATAATTTTACACTTCTCTGATATAAAGTATGCATTCAAGCCTGCAGGCGCGAAATTATAGTACATTACATTGTTGACAAGTTACATAAAATTCTAAAATTATTCATCTTCTGATGACGCTAACTTGGTTAGTGAAACGAACGTAAAGTTTTTTTAATGTATTGCAGTGATTTGGGTTTTCCAAGTGTACTTATCAGAACTAGTAGTATTTAGAATGCTTCTAGCATTCTTTTTGTTTCAGTGTAGTGATTATACCCTTCTTTATTCCATATATCTTTAAGTTTGCAAAATAAACTTTTTTAACTCCTTTAATAAAGTAGATCTATTTATACAGTCTTTTTGTATTATAAGATCACAGTAAGATTAGAACAGTTACATAGGTTGAAAGAAGGCAGCATATTACAATGGACTGTAAACATCTGGAACCAATATTTACCACATTCCTTCCCTTTAAAATGAAATGAGAAAGTTCCATTCATATAACGGCATTGGTGTGGCCGAATTATTTAACATACATTTTATATATTTTTACATGAGATTTAAGTTAAAATGTTTATTAACGTGAACAGCAGGCATTTTATTTATTAAATGCTTACTTCGCCATCGCGGTCCTTCTTGAAAGTTCTGGCTGTATTTGTATTTATCATCATCAGTAATAATACTTACAAGGTACATAAGCAATTTTATTTTGTCTAGTTTGTTGGGCGGTCACCTTTATATCACAACCTAGGTAATTTTTAATTTTGGGTGTAATTTATCCGTTCTCGTTATAATTCACAGCGCCTTGGCCACATGACTGTAATACGAGTATAATATAAAATAACAGCCCACTAATTGTAAAGCAGAATTATTATTATTATTATTGAAATAGATTATGCTTGTTCATGGTAAGTTTAAAGTTTATAATCATCTTCAAATTAACGGAAAATTCCAGAACTTGATTACTGGTTTCTTGAATAACAAATTACACTATTACAAATTAACTAACTATTACCAGCTTAAATAAGTGCAAAACTTATTGTGGAAAAATTAAAGGAAATGATAGTAAAAAAATTATTAATACAATGCAGCTAGAATTATATAGAATTAAGCGAACTACATACTCGTTTCATTGAATAATTGACGTGGATTATGTTAGCAATAAGTACATTTAAAACTACGGCAAAATACATGATTACGTCCACGTAAGCTATTTGGGCTAGATCGGTTATAATTAGAAATTATTCATGTAAGACCCTATAACTGTTATAAGTAAATAGAGACATACATTAACATAAGTGAGGCTGATTTGTCAAATAATTTGACAATCATGAATCTGTCCGCTAGATTGCTGGTGCGATATTCGTGTATGTGAAAGTCGAAAGATTGTTGTTGTTCGCGATTTTTTGGCTGCGGATAATTATCCATTAGCCCTAGGTCGAAAAATATAGTTGGAAAAACTTTGTTGAGCAATTATTTTGTAAAATTCCGGCATTTACTAATATGGTTATAATTTTAAATTCGAATATAAAAAAAAATCACAAATTTTATTATATACATAATTATGAGAATTATATTATATTTACATACAGACTTGGAGACTACTTCTCTGGCTTCACTGTTGGTTTTTGTAGGTGAAGGACGTAGCCAGCGCGTTAGCTAACTGGAGCAAGTGGCCCTTCGAATTCTGGATGTTCTAGAATGTTCTTCAATGTTTCTGTGACTATAGTTTCGCTGCTTGATAGTCACAGAAACATTGAAGAACATCCTAGAACATCAAGAATTCTAAGGGATACTTGCTCCAGTTAGCTCACGCGCTGGCTACGTCCTTCACCTACAAAAACCAACAATGAAGCCAGAGAAGTAGTCTCCAGGTCTGTATGTAGTATGGACAAGTTTCACCAAGTAAGGGCAACAACAATCATTATATTATATTTGTCTATGTGAAAACTGGAACCTGTGATAAGCACTGATAAGTACACTTGGAGAGCCCAAACAACCACAACACATATTTTAAAGACCTTGCGATCGTTTCGCTGACAACGTCAGCGTCATCAGAGGATGAAAAATTCTAAAGTTAAATCAACAGCTACAGTGTATTTATATCGCACCTAGGTGACGCACTATTGTTGTCATACACAAAAGTATATTTAAAAGCTAAAGTACAATAAAAATTTAAATTATGAAGTCTTCTGTTGTTTTGATACTAAACGCTATAAATCATTAAAACTCGTTTGGCTTGGTCTGTTTGGCCATACACACTGAATTAAAACCACATTATAAGCTCTAATTATTAATTAAGCTTAACAACACAAGACATAGAAAACAAACTTTTCACCTAAGACGTTAATGGGAAAGTTTTTTATTTTTCAAAATCAGTTCGAGCAATGCGGCTTCAATTATTTGTTCTTGTCCGTTATGTTTGTTTCTATTTTGTAATGTATGAAACAGTACAAAATGAAAGTAAACATAAAGGTGAAAAACAGGTAATCTACATACAAAAGACACCTTTCAATTAAAAGAAATATTTTCTAAATATAGATATTATAGATCTTTTAAAAAATGTTATTTATTATCCCGTTTTTTAATTAGTTAATATTTTACAAATGCTTATTTTATTTGTATTTGACTAACATGAAAAGCGGCATTTTTAAGGTCATGAAATTTCATAATTAAGAGTTTCGTGTGGATTACTGGAGTAAGGTTTTAAAGTCCACAGCACAATACATAATATGCATATACATTCTTTAATTCAGAAAAAATTAACACTGTTTGATAACGAAAGTACATAGAATACGTTATAGTTGAATTATAAATTTTAATTTTATATATTTTTTTCTTCTAAAAAATATGTTTGTTAGGAAACATTTCGTAAAAGTGTTGGGAGCGATTGACATAATATGCAGTGCGCATCTTTAAATTTCAAATCATTGTCGATTGTCGAGTATATATGGTTATAACAAAAACAATTCGATTACATTCAAGAACGGTCTAGATATATTATTTACGCTGGAATGTAAACGACATTTTCGTTTATAACAAATTTGCAAAAAAATAAGTATATGTATTTAATAGATTGCATGTAAAACAACAACGCCACTACCTGTACCTGATCACTTGCTCTGTTCTTAGTCCTCAAAGCTTGCAGCTAATGCCATAGGAGGGGAGGCAATTGCAACTAAGAAAAGAAGGGATATCTCTGAGAACAAATGTGTCCTCAAACCTTGCGTTTAAGACATTGAGATATAAATCCATATCTGGTCCTCAAAGCTTGCGCGAGAGTTATATATATATATATATATATATATATATATATATATATATATATATATATATATATATATATATATATATATATATATATATATATATATATATATATATATATATATATATATATATATAGTTAAGTTAGAACGAAACTCTTTGGCCTAGTCGATCACAACCAGTCATCATAAGGAAAGTGCAATGAACAGCTTACTCAACATATTAAGTTACTTCGCATGTGATAGTGTTTCTACACAGCACGGAGTGTGTGATCTTGCAAGAGGCGTTATAATCATTATTACGGAAACATTAGACGCGTTCACTGTAATATTCACTCGCTCCTGTAATTTATACAACACTTGTAAAATTCAGAGCATTTATATTATTATAAGTAATTAGTTATTGAATGTAGTTTGCCTGTCTGTTTATATCTTAAATAAAACCTTTTTTAAAAGATTCCAATAAAATTGGAATACGTTATTGGCGCTGCGAACAGGATACCAGACGGCCTTAATTAGCACATAAAAGTTCAATTTAAGCGTCGGATTGTTTCAACAATTTGCTGGTATACAAAGAACCTCAGTCATTCGCATCACAAGTGGTCCAGAAGTAAGAAGACTGGTACAGACAGTATGCTGAAATCCCTGTAAGTACTCCTTCCTTAATTTTTGATTGATTTACTTGTGTCCTTTTGTAATAATACTATTTAAGAAATTTTTAACAGTCAGTCAAACACATTTAATTTATTTTTTAGCTTGGCTAATTGAATAATCATTATTTAAAGTAATTAATTCAAAAATTATAGCTGAAAATATTTTAATAACTAATCTCATATTGGAATTTTTTTTTGTGTTTTATTTTATTTTATGGTTGAAAGAGATAGATCTCCTATTAATTTTAAAATGACTCAACCAAACCAAACCAATTTACTTCACTCACAAAATGAACTTACGCAGATAGTGCAAGCGTCAGTTATGGTTCCACCCTATACAGGGGGTAGGAAACATTTAAATTATTTTTTAAACCAATGCGAACTATTTATAGAAACATATAGACAGGACGACAGTTCTTCTAATGCTTCACACATTAATTCAATGATTTTAGAATTTATAAAATCAAAAATTACAGGTGATGCTAGAGATGTCCTAATTAGTTTACCTGAACAGTCCTGGAGCTCTCTTAAAGAAAGTCTCAAGGCACAGTTTGCGGATGCTAGATCCGAAGACCTTCTGTTAAACGACTTGACTACTTGCTTCATGCAAAAAGCACATTCGTTTATAGATTATCATAATTTAATTAAAACTAAATTACAGTCTTTAGTAGAGCATATCAATTTACAGAATTTACCTACAGCAATTATTTTGTATAAAAAGCAATATTTTGAGAATCTGGCACTAAATACTTTCAAAGCAGGTATCATAGAGTCATACCATAGTTATTTAGGATTTGCACATATAACTTCTTTAGAAGCAGCTTTACTAGAATGCCATAAACATGATAATGAGCAAATGCAAGCGAAATTTTTAATTCTTTAAGACAAAAAGCACAATCATCTAATAAATATGTTCCAAACCCTACTAGAACCCCATATAAAAATCAAAACTTTAATAATAACCCTTTTCAAAGAAACCCTCACAATTTTACACAACCACAAAACATAATACCCCGTGTTAATCAAAGTAACCCAAATCCTAGAGCTAGTGGAAGTAATCAGAGACCAATAACCTATAACAGGCCTCAAAATATTTCACAACAAGGTCCAACCCCTATGTCGATATCTACTAGAAATACTAAACCTCCCTCAAGACCCTCTAGAAAAAATAATTATTTTCAACAAAAATCTCCTAGAGCATTAGGTCATGAAGAGCTTCATTTTCATGAAGGCCCTCCTGAGCCCTTTGAAAACGAATCATACGAAAATTATGCCGACGATACAGATTTCGAAAATCAATTTTCAGATCAAGAAAATTTTGAGAATAATTTACAAGATGAGGATTTTCTCAAAGAAGCCTCGGAAGAACAGAATTTATAGATATAAATTATATATCAGGTGTCCCAAAACTTCCATTTATAGTGTGTCCATCTTTAAATATGAAAATTCTCCTGGATACGGGGGCATCGAACAGTGTTATTAACCCTAATGTTGCCGAATGTTTTAGCAAAAATTATTTTACTAATAACCCGTTTATATTAAAATCTATAGCTGGTACAGTACAAGGTAATTATAGATTAATTGCCCCTATTTTAAGAGAATTTGGGATTAATAACAAAATTACATTCTGCGTTGCCAAATGGCATAATAGATTTGATGCTTTAATAGGTTCCTCATTATTTAGAGAATTAAAAGCAAAATTAGATTATGAAAACCAAGTTCTAAAAATCAATAACATCGAAATACCATTTTTTTTCGACTTGAATCCCGCGAATTTTAAACCATTTAAACAAATTTGTCGAGATACTATTAAAATTCCGGTAAATGTAGAGAATGGCTCCGTTCTGTTACCCGAAATGAATGAGTCAACCTTTAGCACCCAAAATTCAATTGCTTTAGCGTGTAATGTTATTTGTACGGTTCCTATAGAAAGAAAAACTCCAAATTTAATTCCAATAAATTTTTACGAGCCAATGGAAGTCGAACCAATTGTAGCTTATGACGTACAATCCCAGTTACCTAAAGAAAACAAAGATGATACTTATATCGATTTGTCTAGCCTTATAAGAACATCCCATCTTAATGATGAAGAAAAAGGAAAACTACTACATTTATGTAAAAAATATAAAGACATTTTTTATAACGAAAATTCGGATTTAACGTTTACACACCCTGTTAAACATCATATAAGAACACGAGATGAAACTCCCATTCATGTAAAGTCATATAGATATCCTTTTCATCTAAAAAACGAGATTCAGTCCCAAATTCAAAAACTTTTAGATAATAAAATAATTCGCCCTTCCATCTCGCCCTATTCAGCTCCGGTGTGGATCATCCCCAAGAAAATCTAGCGGTAAACGCAAATGGAGACTTGTTATAGACTATAGAGAACTAAATGCCAATACTATAGATGACAAGTACCCTTTACCACGCATAGAGGAAATATTGGACAATCTCGGAAAATGCACATATTTTAGCACTATTGATCTTGCTCAAGGGTTCCATCAGATAGAACTCACACCCGAGAGTATTGAAAAAACTGCCTTTACCGTTAACAATGGGCATTATGAGTACCTTCGGATCCCGTTCGGGTTGAAGAACGCGCCGAGCAGTTTTGAACGCATGATCGATAATATTTTCCGGGAATACTTGCATAAATTTTGTTTCGTCTACATGGACGATATCGTAATTTTCTCTAAGTCCATCCAAGAACATCTTATACACATAAAACAAGTTTTCCAAAAACTAAGGGAAGTAAATTTAAAGGTACAACTTGATAAGTGTGAATTTTTGCGTAAAGAGGTAGCTTTTCTCGGACATGTGATATCACGGGACGGGATAAGACCGAATCCCAATAAAATTGTGGCTATTCGAAACTACCCTCTTCCGAAAAATCAAAAGCAGATAAAATCCTTCTTAGGTTTGATTGGATATTACCGAAGATTTATAAAAAATTTCGCAAAAATCGTTCATCCATTAACTAAACGCCTCAAAAAAGACACTCCTATGAACATAGATAATCCCCTATACATCCAAGCTTTCGAGCATGCAAAAGAACTAATTTCTAACTCTCCTATTCTTGCCTACCCTGACTTTGAAAAAGAATTCTATTTAACGACCGATGCTAGCAACACAGCAATCGGAGCGGTTTTGTCCCAAGAACAAAAGCCTATCGCTTTTTATTCCAGAGCTCCCAATAGTGCAGAGAAAAATTATTCCACCATCGAAAAAGAGTTACTTGCTATTGTAACAGCCTGCAAACATTTTCGCCCTTATTTATTTGGCAGAAAATTCAGCATCGAAACCGATCACAAACCCCTAGTTTGGCTTTTCTCTATCAAAGAACCGAACTCTAGACTAGTAAAATGGCGTCTTAAACTAAAGGAATTCGAATATGACATTAAATACAAAAAAGGAAAGGACAACGTTGTTGCCGATGCCCTTTCGCGAATTCCGACTCAAGAAATTAACGCTATTGAAGATGACTCCTTAGACCTTATGTCACTACTAAATAACGCCGAAGATTTGCAAGAACTTACCGACGAAGATTTACAAAGTCTTGGCATAGAATTACCCATTTCGAGAGATCCCGAAACAGATGCTACCGTGCACTCTTCTCAGGAACACCCTGTAGGTGTTATACCATTGACAGAAAAACCACTTAACGTTTACTCGCACCAAGTTATTTTTAAATATGGTCAAAAACACTCTATACAAAAACAAAAGATATTTAAAACTAAGGAAAGAACGATTGTTCATATTTTACAGAAACAAAAACATCGTGAGATAGAACGCTTTATGAAAGAATATCTTAACCCTAACGCTCTTACTGCATTTTATTTTTTGAATGAAGAATTAATGTTAGAAACTATAAATTACGTAAGAAAAAATCTAAATTCCTCAATTAAATTAGTAAGGTGTGATAAAATGCTTAAAGACATAGAAAACCATTTAGATCAACAAGCGCTTATCATAGATTATCATAAGTCGAATCATAATGGCGTTAACGAAACGTTTAATCATTTCAGAAACGAATATTATTGGCCCAAGATGAAAGATCATATAAACGATATTATTAATAGATGTGAAACTTGTTTAAAAGGTAAATACGAACGAAATCCGTATAAGGTTCCTTTTCAAGGCCCTTTGGTTGCCAAAAGACCCTTTGAGGTCATACATATTGATACCTTTTCTTTTAATAATTATAAGTTCCTTACGATTATTGATCTTTTTAGCAAATATGCGCAAGCATATTTTATAAAAGACGGAACCGGTCTTACTATAGTTAAAAAGTTAAGACACTATTTTACGCACCATAATTACGCTTTGAGGGTAGTTTGCGACCCCGGTAAGGAATTCGATAATAATGTACTAAAAGAATACCTAAAGACCTTTAAAATACAACTACACGTTACGTCCCCTCAGAATCCAAATTCAAATTCACCCATTGAGAGATTTCACTCAACACTCATCGAGAAAGTAATTTGTTTGGAAAGAAAAGGCCTTTTATTCATCACCCAAAGATCGAGAAAGTAAGATGTTTATTAATAGATAATCCTAAAGAAGATATTTTAGAACTAGTAACTACCGCACTTATAATTTATAATCAATCAATACACTCCACAACAGGCTATACACCTTTTCACCTCCTATATGGACCCTTTGATAAATTAGATCCTATAGATCCCACAGCTACAGTTTATGAGGAATATAATTCCAAAAGACTTAAAGAAATCATCCCCTTTTATGATCAGATATATAAGAAAACTAAAGAAAAATTAAGCAAAAATTTAGAAAAATTAAATGAAGCGCGAGAAAATGTACCCATTATAAATGAAGAGAAACTAGCTATAAAAACTCCTCGAGTGAAAAAACTAGATTCCCCTTACAAAATTCACAAAAATGTAAAACAAAAGGGTATAAAAATTAGTCTACCCCTTAGTAGAAAGAAACAAGCACACGTTAGTAATGTAAAACGAGTAAGGAAAAAATTTGTGTTTCAGAACGATACTAGCGCTCCTGGTACGTCCGATCCCGCCCCTTCAAATTCATCCCGCTAAAACTAATGGATATTTTAAAGACCCGATAGGTGTCGCTAAAATAATTAATCACTTTCATTGAATCTATTTTTATTTCAACCTTACTTTATTGGAAGAAAATTATCAAAATTGTATCAGAAATAGAGAATTGCTTAGTAAACATTCTTACCCCTATCAACAAATAATCAATAAGCAAATAAACGATATCGAAAATGAACTTTCTAAATTAACTCACTCTCGTAACAAAAGAGGCTTAATTAACGGTCTAGGATCTGTGATCAAAACAATAACAGGTAATCTCGATCAGGACGATCTTAAAGAAATTAACAAAAATTTAGATTTGTTATTTTCAAATCAAATTGAACTTATGTCACAAGTTTCCGACTTGGTATCTTTTGCTTCTCTAATAACTGATAGATTTGAACATGAACAAGACGTGATCAATAAAAACCTTGATCTCATTAAACAATCTTTTAAAGAGCTTAAGGAGTTTCAACATCAGATAGGTTTATACAGCTTCCAAAAATCTCTAAACGATAATCTTTTAGAGCACATAAAAATCCTTCAGAGAACAATTAGTCTTGCTTTTAATGGCCTTGCTAATATAGAGATTTTCACTTCTCGCGATTTAACCCACATAAGTGACCATTTAAAACTAATCTATAGCAATGCTGAACTGATAAGCTTTGACCGCAATCACATATTTAAAATTTTAGAATTTACTCAACTTAATTTAATTGCATTTAGGGACACTATTGTATGTCAATTAAAAATCCCGATTTTACATCCGATCTCTGGCTCCTATTACCACATTATACCTGTCCCTTACCAAAATACCCTTCTTGTACCTCCGAGCTCTTATTACTTAGAGACTCCCGATAAGAACTTGTGGACCAAAGAACACTGCCCTAGAATTGAAGAAGCTATAATATGCAAAGATGAATTCTTCGAAGAAGACTGTTTCCTGAACCAGCTCAAGAACTGCACCCGTGCCAAAGTAATCAACCAATTTTCATACTCAGTGCAGCTCTACAATGGCAACGTCCTGGCAATAACCAATCAACCTCAAGAGTTCACAGAACAGTGCCCACAAAGTTTGAAAAGACATCGTTTAGAAGAAACCAGCGTGCTAACTGCCGTAGCCGAATGCAGAATAATAATTAATGGAAATACCTATGAAGACACACATCAAAATATAACCTGGGAACAAGAAACATTGATTCCCCTCGATAAATCAACAGCGACGATCCAATATAGACCAATACATCTCAAGGACAACGTCAAGCTAAAACAACATCTTCAGAAGATTCACTCTACCCGTATACACCCACTGGTACACAGCACCCATATAGGAATAACCATCTTTATTATTTTGTTTCTTGTGATAATGGCAATAATAGGCTACAGAAGAAAAAGCAGTTTACCGAAAATCAAGCATAATCGAAAGAACGAGGGCGTTCTTGTATCTGAGGATGGAGGAGTTAAGTTAGAACGAAACCCTTTGGCCTAGTCGATCACAACCAGTCATCATAAGGAAAGTGCAATGAACAGCTTACTCAACATATTAAGTTACTTCGCATGTGATAGTGTTTCTACACAGCACGGAGTGTGTGATCTTGCAAGAGACGTTATAATCATTATTACGAAAACATTAGACGCGTTCACTGTAATATTCACTCGCTCCTGTAATTTATACAACACTTGTAAAATTCAGAGCATTTATATTATTATAAGTAATTAGTTATTGAATGTAGTTTGCCTGTCTGTTTATATCTTAAATAAAACCTTTTTTAAAAGATTCCAATAAAATTGGAATACGTTATTATATATATATATATATATATATATATATATATATATATATATATATATATATATATATATATATATATATATATATACAGGAGATATCTCAGGGAATTAATATTATTAGAACCCTCTATATACGAGTTCGAGCTTATTTATAATTCAGTGTAAAGTAGTAAGAATACAATGTCTGATCACAATTTTTTGATTAACTGGGACAGTTTACGCAACACTTCAAATATTCGCCAGCGATATGTGTTAAATTATGAAGGGAGTGTTTTGCAAAATCGCCATATTCAAGCTGTGACATTAATGAAGGCACACCTTAGGGCTGTCGATGTGGGTGAAGAAAAATGTCAAAAATTTTATTTTATTGGGGATCCTTGTATGGGTTCCATAGTTTGCGGAGATTGCCTGGTAGGAGCTAGGTATGCAGTGTTTACTTTGCGTGACAAAAGTGTCGTCGTAAAATATCATGTGCATAGTAGGTATATATCCCATTGCACACATTGTAACAGGCGAATAAAATATAGATCTGCAGAACAGTGTAGGCAGCCGGCCGAAGTGACCTTTGTGTGTAATTGTTTAAGAATGGGTCCAGCTGGGAATATTGGAAACAGTGAGTAGTGTCAGTAGTTAAGAAGCCACAGTCAACGTCGGTGCAGTATAAACAATTTAATATAAGGGGAAATGTGAACAGTAAATGTCAGTGAAAAAATGGATCGTGATGAGCTAGAAGAGAAGTTTAGAATAATTGTCTGTAAAATAAGAAGCATAGCTGGTGATGAAAAATTTGAGTCTGAAGGAGATGACTGGACCAATTCATATTTGTATAAATTGTGTAACATATATTTAAGTGGTAACTGTACAAAAGGGTTTTTTGTTCTATCATACAAAGCTTATGTTCCATTTTAAATTTGTAGAATAAAAAAATGTAATATATATATATATATATATATATATATATATATATATATATATATATATATATATATATATATATATATATATATATATATATATATACATATATATATATATATATATATATATATATATATATATATATATATATATATACACATCGCTTTAAATAAATAAAAAACAACATGTTTTAACTAGTTTTATTTTTTACTCATTTTATTTTTTACAATACAAAACTTAATTCATAACATGATTGTTAAATAAAAAGTATACATTAGTAAGGGCGCAAACGCAATGATTATTTAAATGATAAATGCAAGAAGGTGTAGATGTTTGAAGTGCGGGTTGTTCATCTAATTCCAAAACGAGGGCTGATGAATATTTTTTTACATAATCACCTTTCTCCTTTCCTTTCACATAAACGACCTTGGTGTCGCTTGTAAGATGTTTGATTATTTCAGCAAAATTGTGTACTGGTGTAAAACCTGATTTCCAATCAATACAATGATGATGGTTTATTAACCATTTCGTCTGCACTTGTAAATTTTGAGGTAAATAATCCAGACTAAATGGTGATTTAAAAACCTAGTGACAGATCTTGGGACCATTAAACGATGCAAGTTCTTTTGGAAGAAATTTCTTATTTTCCAGTTTGAAACCTTGAATGTCAATTATGAGTACCATAGTTTACAATGATAGATTTGAGGAGCGTTAAACATTTTTTTCTTCATGCCGTAAAAGAAAATCACTTTTTTGAGTTCTTTTAGTTTTTTTAAATGAGCACTTAGTTGTTGTTTATACCTCGACGTCATAATCAAATTGAAATAGGTAAAAGGGTGCATTTAGCTTAAATAGTATAATTAAATTTGTCTTACGATTTTTGTCAGGGGATTGTAAGTAAATAGTTTATCATGCAAAATTAAACAGTATGCGGATGTGTTATGTGGTATGTTTGCATTTGTTTCGAATTCAAGTCTCACTACAACCGACCCTGATTGAATGCTATCCTTTTGTCGAGAGCAATCAATATGAACTAAAGGCGCTAATTTTGCAAATTCAGTTGGTGTAAAAAGGGGTTGAGTTTCTTTTTGATAATAAGATTGTTGAAATTTTGAAAACATTTCGTAAAGTTAGGCAAATTTATTTTCCAGAATATTTAAGTTGAGGTCCTGGTAAGGATACCTTTCAGTGTTTAGAAAAGCTCTAAAATTTCTTAGGTTATAATTATCAAATTTACTCATATCTTTTAAAAGCTTTCCTTTTCTATCAGTTTGAAATCCTGTAAGAATATGGCGTGGTGATTCGAGTTTTGTAGTGGTCTTAACTGGTCAAGTATGTCTAGATGTTTCTGGAAGAGCTGGCTATTCTATTAACTCCCAGCTTCGAAAGGCTAATAGAATTTCCACCCCCTTTTGAATTTGTCTGGAAAGCTGTAACTGTTGTGCGAGAGAAACGGTAACATGGGAAACTTTCCAGGACACCTTCTCAATTGTAACTTTCGGCTCATCTACTGTAGGGGTGGGAGTTGCAGGATCATCAATGTAGATTACAGCATCTTTATCATCACTACTTCTAATAAGGATTAATTCTTATTTCATATTCATTATAATTTTGCGATAATCTTCGAAAAATCCCAATAAGTGGGAATATGGAATACAAACATTAAAATTTCCATTCGCATCGACTTTGATACGATCATCTGTGCGTTTTTCGCTTTTAGGAAACCAACTTGCGTTTGAAGTTTTATGCTTTCGTTAGAATTTAAAGACAAATAATTTTTCATTGTTGAAGCAAGTCCTACATTGTGTGTGCAATCTACTACTACACCGTTCAGTTCATAACGAATTTCTCTAAAAAGAAAAGCTATTGCATTGTTAATAAAAAACAAATTCTTCGACACTGTACTATCTGTTTTGGTTAATTTACCTTCAATGTAAAAAAAGGTGTCAGAAGGAAGTGTATATGCATCAAGTTCTTGAACAGTGACCCGCTGTTCATCGTTATAATCAAATTGTGAAGATGTACATGCCTGGTAGGTATGGTACTGGTAATCTAAAATAGAATCATCTACAACTACTTTTTATTCAACGTCAAGAATATTCATTTTACTTGAAAACCAAGTGATTGTAAGAATTGTCGGTTGAAAGATGTTAATTGCTTAGGTCTTTTTAGAATAGTGAATTTTTACTGAATGTTTCTGTTTTTATACTTTGGCAACCAAGAGGGAGATATAAAGCATTATATCTCACAACCATTTATATGTATTTTTTAAATGCACCTTTACTGTAACCGTTTCACATCTAAAATTTACTAAGTTTCCGTCTTGATTAAGTACCTTAATGGTTATATTAGTAATGGTCTTAACAGTAACTGGAAAGTAAATTATGTTTTGAGGCGTTTCCACTATTTTATATCCAGGAGGTACAGTGGGAAAAAACTGATGTATTGTATGAACCGGCTTACCATTATTATAGGAACCAGAATATATGTTGCAGTCAATACATAAAGCATTTACTTTAATAATTTCAACTGGATTTTCTGATTCATGAACTAAATTTGCCTTTAGAGCTTATTACTAAATCCTTAAAGTTTACCGATGGAATTGGCTTTTGAAAAATCAATATCTTTACTACATTTTAAAATAGTTTTTAATGTATTATTATTCGCTTCGGGTTCTAAAGTTTCTTTTTTCATGTTTTTCTGTAAATACTGATGTATATCTGAAATTTCATAAGAACCTGTTGGAATTGTAACATGTTCGGTGCCATAGAAAAATTTATTGTTGGTTTCATCTCGAAATTTGTTAGACCAATCACATATTGTGAATTGTCATCTAGAAATATTGGAGGATAAAAATCTGGGCTAAGCACAGATTCCTTTCCCGAAAATGTAAAAGCGTAAGACATGTTACACAACTGGCAATACAGCAGAGATTACTGTGTGTTATATAGAAATTTCAAACACAGGTGACCACACCTAAAAGAATGGGGACTTTGCTCCCTTTGATAATTATAAATGATTGTGTTATTATACCCATCACTAAAAAAAATAATTAACTACATCGCTGAGGGGTCGCAAATGCACATAACTATCGAAATAATTTATGTGTGCTTTTTTCTTTACATATGCGGTCCAATGAGTTCCGCTACCCTGTTTACTGTCATGATTAATAATGCCAGACTTGTTGTTTTTAATTTTGATTGGTAGGTTGTCTCTCATGTATACTCCCCGAAATTCTTTTATCTTTAACAAATTTGCAAACTTTAGTAAATCAACATTCGTCAAAGGTGATAGTAGTTTTATCGGAAGTTTTTTTGATACAGTTTTTAAAATAACCCAGAACCCTTAGTTCATCTGGCAACTTTTTCAAGCTCCATATTATGACGTTTTGCTTCTTGTAATACCTTTACAGCATTCTTGGCATCAACTACGGTTTTCACTATACTGGCGCCGCCTCCGGATAACGCACCCAACGCTCCCAAAGCAGGTAGCAAGAAAGGTAAAAAACCAACAATTTTGGGAGCACGTTCTATTCTACTTTTCTTACTACGTTTCGATTTTTTATGTTTTCCTTTAATGCCGAAACGCATTTTGTAAAAAGATAAACCTCTTCCTTTTTTTAATAATTCACCTTTTCTACGAAGTGCCAGTGCCATCAAACGTTTTAACTTCATATTGTGTGATTAGGTTAAAAAATAATACAAGTATGATTGATTTATGAAACTGTTCGGCTATATATACTCTTGAAGTTTGTTTTTGTAATCTATAAATACATTTAATTTACTTAATTCAAACCATTTGTCATAAATAAAATGAGGGTGACGCAATAAGCATTAAAGTTGCCGATTCAGGATCACGATGATATTTCTTTAGCAGAAAAGTTTAGCCGACACGGTACTTTACCATCCCCTCCACTTTTTCTGCGCATGCGTGATGACGTCACGCGCATGCTTGTGAGGTTGACAGTTGACAAGTGACCTGACATCTGTAAACGTCAGCTGTCAACGTCAGCTGTCAACGTCAGCTGTCAATGTCAGCTGTCAATATCAGCTGTCAATGTCAGCTGTCATTGGGGCTGTCAGGTGTCACTTGACCTGTCATTTGTGACCTGAGCTGTCCGATGACGTCAAATGTTCCAAAGATGGTCGCAATCAGTTTTGGTCTCCATGTGTTTATCGATTCCCAGCTATCTGATTGTTTGTTGAGGTTATGTTGGCACACACGTGATACATACCGATTCCCCCGCTATGTGACTGTTGAGGTTAAGTGTGTTGTTTGTTAGTCTCCACATGTTTAAGGTTAAGTCGGCTACCCCCTAGCCGACTTAACAGTTGTCATTTCCTGCCTATGACCTAGTTTCTCTATTAGAGTTCGCTTTAAGCTCATTTACAATTGAGTTGTCGCGGAGAAAAGACGTGCTTCAGTTTGCTGTATCCAAGTCTGTTTCAAAATGGCTACATTAAGTGATGTGTGTTACCAGCAAATTAAAGACAACTTCTGGTATGGTCTATTTGGAGACTTTAAAGTTATTATGGTTATTTTAATGCAACTAAACTGTGTAAAAATAGTGAGAAAAGATTGCGACATTTGTTGGAAAATAAGAAAACTAAAGAGTTGATCGCTTATTACAACAACAATTTAAAGTCACAATTATAATCACATCTAGGGGGCCGGTATTCCGGCCCCCTAGATGTGCCGGAAGCAACATCTCAAGTAACACCAACAACCGCTACTTACTTGGTGTACTTTGTTGGAACAGAGACTGAAAACAACTCAATATCTGGTACATATGTGTGCAAAGATTTGATAGTAAATTTGGCTTGTTGGATATCCAATCAGTTCTATGACAAATGCAACCAAATTATTTTTGATTTTTTCCTAAGCGAATTTAATCAGAAATACAGGGACAACCTAAAGGAGATTGAAGTAACATTAATGGAGATAAATGATGAGGTGCAGCGTATGCGAGAAACAAATGCTTAAGTCACAGAACATCTTGAAGATATATCCCCAAAGCCAAGTAACCCGGGAAAAATACGTGTGTTTAGTTTACTTGCACGAAACGAGAAAGGCGCCTCCTATCCATATCATGCTGTAAGAACACAAAATAAAAGTTTCCCAAGAGCTGTCAGGAACTTTAAAAATAAACACCTTAACGCCCAAGTTTAAACAAGCTGTATGATCCAAATTCAGTAAATCTCTTTAACAGAATAAATACTGAAGTGAAATACCTTACAGCACATAGAAACAACCTACATATAGCAAATGTACCACAAGAGAAGTTTGTTCAGGATATTATTGCTTTACGACATACTTTTTAATTGTATTATTATTAAATAAAAACACATTAATTTTAACAAAGACTTTTATTTGATTCTAAGTACAAGTATGTAAATTCTTGCCCGTTTGTTGGAATACATTTATAGAATTAGTAACATTAGATGGTTCAGTGTTACGTTGGTGTTGTTGTCGTCGGTAATTTTTAAAAATAAAAAATATTTACCCGACTGTGTGTGTTGTCATTACCTGCCTGCGTGACCTCGTTTCCTACTGGTGACCTACTTTCAGAGTTAAACCGCGACAAGTGAAAGGTATCAGGTTGCGAGTGACCTCGTTTCTTACCGGTGACCTACTTTCAGAGTTGAACCGCGACAAGTAGGCATTTAAAAATAAACATCCCGACGCCCAAGTGATCCTAAACATGTTGTATGATCCAAATTCAGTAAAGCTCTTTAACAGAATAAAGACCGAAGTGAAATAGGTTACGGCACATAGAAATAACATACAGATAGCAGATGTACCGCAGGAGAAGTGTATTATAAAATAAAAACACATTAATTTTAGCAAAGACTTTTATTTTATACAAAGTACAAGTGTGTAAACTAAATCAAATCAATCTGCCACAAGCCATTCCAGCCTTTAAGTATGGTACGCTTACGTTGTACGATTCTTGCCGGTTGCTGGAATTTATTTATAGAATTCTCAGCATCAGATGGTCCATCGTTACGTTGGTGCTGTTGTCGTCGGCGACGCTTCATGGTGATGTTGGACTTAAAAGTATCCACTTGTCGTGCAAATCTTCTAGATTTTTGTCTATTTCAACCAACTTCTTCTTTAGCGTGTGGCTCTTTGACAGATCGATTACTTTTAAAACTTGAGCTGTTATAGTCTTGGTTAAATTTTTCAATTTCTGTTCAAATTCGTTTTTCAAATCTTCCAACTCTGGCTTGTGCACAGCTTCTAGCAGTATGGCTATTAGTCTTTGTGTCACTTCATCTTTATTCTTCAGATATTCAGCTTGATGGTTCTGATAGTCGTCCACCCACGCATCAACAAATGTTTTAGTTACTCTATCTGTGGAAGCAATGGGGTCCGCGACGTTACACAATCTATGTCGAAATCACCACTTGATGTTCTTGGGAAAATCTCTCTTTTTAAATTTTACACGTTTATTGGGCGGGAAACGTCTGAACTTATCGATATACATTTTTATACTAAGGAGTGATAGGCATATATGGCCTTATGTAGGTTTACTAGGCGGTGATAACACTAGCTTCCTTTAGTTCTTCCAAGATTGACTGAATTTCGTTGTTATGAGCATTATTACCAGCAACAACTTGGGAAGCCACTAAAAGCCTAAGTCTATCAACCAACTCCTTTATGTCATCCCAATACACATATGCTATTGCTTTGTTATTTTGTATTATATAGTTGTTAGTGCTGCTGCTGCTGCTGCTGCTGTTGTTGCTGATACCACTGCTTTTGTCACTCTGAGCATAAGATTCAGTATTTTGTTAAGATGTGTGGTGTGGTCGTTGTGGTCGTCGTGGTCGTCGTCGTGGTCGTCGTCGTCGTCGTCATAGGCGTAACCAAAACCTTGAGGAGTTGAGGATCTTCGCCCTCGTGGGTTTATAACTGGTTTTATTAGAGTCAGATACTTTTCCGAGGAACAACCCTTGGTTCGTGCATTGGGATCGTAGTTCATTTTATGAACACTAGTTGCTTCTAGAATATCTCTATAGTGTTGAAGATCGTCATAAGTATACCCCCTAGGTGTTTTCATAAATATAAATTCTAGCAGACCATGTGTTTGCGGATATCTCCTTTGACCCAGTCGAATGTCATCATGAGTAAAGTCTAAGCGTTTCTTGCCAACACTCCAGCTACCAGTATCTTTAGCGTAGCGAGCACCATACGTTTGATCAATGGCAGCAAGTCTCGGTGGTTCAGTAAAATACTTGTCTATATAATATCGAACTCGTTCAGGGTATTGCTCCAAAAATTCGTGATATGCTGGGTTGGTTGTGACAGTTTGTAGGTCTGTCTCAAGCTCTTCAAATGTTGAGATATCCTCATCGGAACTTGTCTCCTCCCCTGGTTCGGCTTCAAAAACTTCATGGTCTTTAAGGAACTCAACTTTTGGTTTCGTTTTTGGTATATCAACTTCTTCTTTGATTTGTTCAGCCACTGGTGGCTGCTACTGCTGCTGCAGTGCTGATGTGTTTTTAGATATTTAACTTAGCGGTTCAACAATTGGTTTATATAAACGATGCAGAGCATCATCATTCTCAGCTCTGTTAAGCTTAAGCATTAGATGTTTTTTGCGAATATTTTCAGCAAGTTGTAAAATCATTTTCTTAACTTTTCGCTCTTGCTTACCCATCACTTCCATCGTGCTAAAGTTAGTTGGTGCTACCTGCTGGTCTAATCACTTGTTAGAGCGATACAAGCTGTGTGGTGGTTTAAGGTATACTGACTCCGCCATGGTGCATGTCTTCTTCTTATTTATCACGATGCCTGCCTGTTTGTCTGTCATGTTAGACACCTGTGTTAGACACCTGTGTTAGACAGCTGTCTTAGACAGTTGTGTAAGACAGCTGTGGTAGACAGCTGTGTTAGACAGCTGTATTAGACAGCTGTATTAGACAGCTGTATTAGACAGCTGTGTTAGACAACTGTGTTAGACAGCTGTATTAGACAGCTGTATTGAACAGCTGTGTTAGGCAGCTGTGTTAGACAGCTGTATTAGACAGCTGTATTAGACAGCTGTATAAGACAGCTAGACAACTGTGTTAGACAGCTGTATGACAACTGTTAGACAGCTGTGTGCCCTGTCTATCATTGGTTGCAACCAATCGAATCCTTTTCTATATCTGCCTCTGCGAACAGCATTTTCTTTTACAATCACCAACACACCATACTTATTGTCTTTCCAGCATTGGCAGCATATATTTTTAAATTGTTTAAAGTCCATATCGGTGGTCACATGATCGTCGTACACATGTTTTAAATTGGTTTCATCTTGCTTGAATAACACAACAACATTTGTGTTGTCACGCACCAGATGTTTGGGTATTCGAGTATATGTTTGACAGAGGTAGAATGAATCAATATTCTTATGTCTGCCCATACTAAAGTATGCTCTTATTTTATCTTGTTTGTCACAAGCTACATCGTCAAATATAAACACAGAGTTGTGCAAGGCATCTCCCGGATCTAAGATTTCATCGTTTTCACTATACGGATAGTAACCAACACCTTTTGCTGCATCCAACACCTCCTTTAACATCTTGTATTTCGGTTGATACAACGACTTTGAATACACATATACGTTATTAAACTCTAAACCGTTTGCTTCAAACAATAAACTCAGCATGACATTTGTTTTACCACATCCACTAGGACCACATATGATACATCGAACGGTGTTTAGAAAGAGAGGACCATGCCTCAGTTTTTCTGCTGTATCTGTAACAGCTTCGTCTATATTTGTAATGGGTAAGACAGAAGCGTGTTTGATGGTACGCATCTTGACATGAACTAAACTATATATTTTGGTGCGTGTGTGTGTGTATATAAATATAGATGAAAGTGAGACGCAGTCAGTATGAATGTTGGTGTCACAGAGTGAGGGTCGTTATTAACAAAGAAGGACGCAAGTTTTGCTGAAAAATTGGAGCGTTACAAACACCATGAAAGTTAACAGAAAACTTGGCGCGGTTCTTGATGTAATCAGCTCGAAACCAAAGAAGAAAGTTCCCTTTAAAAACATAATAAGTCTGATTGGGGAAGTTATAAAAGATAGAAATCTTATTCCAACAGAGAACGCTGTGTTTGAAATAGCTCATGCAATCGTCAGAAACATTGGTGGGCGTAATAAAGTGCAGAAACCTCGAGTTATTCCAATACCTAAAAGCGGAGGCTTCCTTCCGCTGTTGCCTCTGATGTTTGGTGGTCTGTCGGCACTAGGCGCTCTGGGTGGTTGTGCTGCCGGTATTGATAAAGCCGTGAACGATGTCAAGTCTGCGAAACAGAAACTGGAGTAAGAAGAACGTCACAACAAAACAATGGAAGCCATCGCGATGGGTAAGAGAGGCAGTGGTTTGAAATTTAAGCCAAAATGCAAGAGACTGGGTAAAGGCATGTATCTCAAGAAACAACGCTCCGGTTATGGGTTGTATCTGCAAAAGCCAAAAAACTAAAGTGTTTACCAGCAAGACCTCTGACAAATCTAGATCTTGTCAAGTTTGCTGGTAAAATGAAAATCCCATATTTTAGAGGTGTATACATGCGAGATGAGCTACCTCGCAAGGGACCACGTATAAACGAATTGTTCATTATGAATTTGCAAACACACGCGGAGCCAGGCAGTCATTGGGTTGCTGTGAGGAAACGTGGTGGCATCGTCGAGTACTTTGACTCGTATGGAAACTTGAAGCCTCCTGTGGAGCTACAACGTTACCTTAAAGACTATTCCATATTGTATAATCATGATGTGTATCAAACATATAATATTTTTAATTGTGGTCACTTGTGTTTAAAATTTTTGCAATAAAAGACTCAAACAGTAGCCTGTGTGTATCAGTCATGGCGTACATCTTTGTGTTGGAAGATCGCAGCTTCCATCTGTCGTCAGACTACCATCCACCAATTGCTTTGGATGGTAGTTATCCTGGGCTTTGATAGGCTTTAACACCTACAACAACATACCTAACATTTATGAAGGTAAAAACAGATTTCATGTAAAAGAAGGAACTGGTTGGCGGACCATCACGATACCCACTGGTGCATATGAAATAACACACTTGGAAGAGTTACTTCAAAATGAGCTTGTTGGTGCTACAGCAACACACGAACAAAAGCAGCAGGCTCTGATTCTGACACCTAATCCGAATACCATCAAATGTAAACTAAAGTGTTATACAAGTGTCAGTTTTGAATTTGATGGTTCGATTGGGCGAATGTTGGACTTTTCAAAACAGGTTCTTCAACCGGACATCTTTTATGAATCTGATTTACCTGTTGAAATAGTGGATGTTAGACAGATACGCATAGAAACTAATATTGTGTCTGGTACCTATTATAACGGACAACCCTCACATACGCTGTATGAGTTTGCTCCGATGGTTGATCCTGGCTACGCAATCGACATAGAACCTAAAAATTTAATTTACTTGCCGGTGAACAAGCAAGAGATTTCCAATATAAGCATCGACATCGTCGACCAAGACAGTGCCTGTCAACTTTCAAGGTGAAGAGGTGTCTGTTCGCTTGAAACTTACAAAGGTTGCTTAGCATGTTGGTCTTTAAAGATATAAAAGCAAGTGCACCCACCAAAACAAATTCAGTTGAGGCAGACAGTTCAAAGGGTACACTTCGTCCCGATAATATTGAGTTCCTGAAAAGCCTGGGTTATCATGTCAAAACTAGAAATATTCAAAGACCTCGTGTTTGATGATGCCATCGATCGCGAAGAACTGCGCTCTTACTATTCACCAACTAAATCGTTTGGTAACAGCGATGAAATTGAAATAACCATCAATCAGCAAGATGCGTTCGTATGTCTGGCCGAGTCAGCTCTAATAATCGAAGGTGCTCTGGAACCTTTAGCAGTACAAAACCCCAATGGTGAGGGTTATCTGTCAAATAATGGAGGAGCTGCTCTGTTTGAATCGATGACCTATGAGTTAAATAACAAGGAGGTGGAACGAGTGCGAGACCCATACACCACAACAACCATCAAAAGTCTGCTATCCTTCAGTAATAATGAAGCCAAATCTCTTAGCAACGCCGGACTGAATGTGTCGTCGGAGCACATCACCATAAACGATAACAAGTTTCACATGCTCATACCTGTTTTGTTCCACTTCAGTTTCTTCCATCATTTCAAAGGAGTTCTCTGTGGCAAACATACTTTCCGATTTACAAGAGCTCGAAATGATTCCAATGGCTATTACAGCACAGGTACAGCACGAGCAAAAATTACCGTAAGGAATGTTTTTAAAGGCAAAACATGTCTTTCCCAATGATAAAATGAAACTGGAACTAATTGATAAAATAGCAAAAGACACATATATATTTATCGCATACCGCAAATGGGACATATATGAGCTACCATCACTCAGAGATATATACAGAGATGTGTGGTCTGTTAAAACTGCAACCAACTTGGAAAGACCTAGGTATGTAATTATAGCATTTCAAACAGATCGTAAAGATAACGTAATCAAGAAAGCAGACTTTTTCTGTTACAACTGCAACAAACTTAGAAAGACCAAGATGTGTGATTATACCATTTCAAACAGATCGGAAAGACAACGTAAGCAAGAAACGTGACTTCTTCGATAACATTGATATGGTGGATCTCCGAGTATTTCTAAATTCCGAATGCTACCTTTATGAATCTATGAATATGGATTTCGAGAAATCCAAATACGCTGAAGCCTATCAGATGTATACAGATTTTTAGAAAATCCTCTGTTATAAAAACATGACGGAACCTATCTTGAATTATGACGAGTTTAAAGACCAAGCTCTATTTGTGATCGACTGTCAGCACCAGAACGAGTCAATCAAGTCTTCAGCGGTGGACATTAAAGTGTAGTTTTTGAGCCGAGCAAATTTCCCCAATAACACACGAGATTACTGTTTAGTTATTCACGACAGTGTATTGGAATATAAACCTTTAACGGGCATCGTTAGAGCCATTATGTAATAATAGTAACTATGTCACTTATGTATCAATATAGACAGCCATTATGTAATAATATAATTTACTATGTCACTATGTATCACTATGTACAGCCTAGGGTTGTACCCTAAATAAATTCTTTATTGTATGTAAAGCAATTGTTTTATTTTTCTTACTTGCATTTTGATCAACCCTTGTATATTCCACTAGTAAAATCGACACAAGTAAAAAAAGCGTGTGTGTGTATTTTTTAAAACACTCATTCTTAATGGGTAACGCTTATATATTTTGTTTTAAACCAATGTTATTATTGAATACCCCTCGTATTGGTGTGTGTTTAAATTCCATTCTTAATTGTAGTGAACACCCCGTCGTTTATACATTTTTGTTTTATACCTATGTTATTATTAAACACTCCTGGTATACCTGTGTGTGTGTTTACATTTCATGCTCAATTGCGTTGAGTGGCCACTGTTATCTGTTTACCTGAAGCCGTCTATGTAATGATATCTAGGTCAGCGAGCTATTTTAATTGCAAACTCGCTTCTTATTGAGATGTTTTGAATTAGCGTTATGGTAATGAATATTAGTTATGATATACATATAAAACTGGATTTTTTACCTATTCAAACGTATGTTTACATTTACATACTAGGTTATTGTTAGATAAATAATTGTCTAAACTAATAATATACCGGAGGCTATCTAGGTTATTTGTTTGTTATTCAGGTATCATACGCCCTCTATGTTGTAGTCAGACAAAATAACGTCTCCAAAAAGCATGTAACTATTATAGTCAATGAACTCACTACTTACCTAGTATAGAGTTCGTTGATTATACTTGTACATGGTTGATCTGTTAACTAGTCATCTGCCCACATGCTTGTATAAGCTAAACACGTCTCATTTGTAAAACGGAAAATTATCATAAATATCACACAATAAATGTATAATAATAATTTGTTGGCTTTTAATACGATGCATCATACAATTATAACCCATATATTATGTCGTATATAATTGTATAAAGTCCAAACAGCCAATTAAGTATTAATTTAATAATAATATATCCTATTTAGGTCACCATAATATTCTCACTAATATTTTCGTTGTAATCTGGACGACGGTGCTTAGATACATATATATCTCACAATAAATGCGTTGGCTGTGTTATTCAATACTTATACTTTTATAACACATTAATTATGTCCTTTTGTTTTAAGAAATTTAGATATTAATTCAAAAGATAGTTGCATATATAGCCTCTGTAACAGTACAATATTTATATTCCTCGATAGCTCAGTGCCTTGAGCTGTTGGTTCGTTATCCTAAGGTAACGCGTTCAATCCGTCCTACTGCTTCAATACGCTTTTCTATAAAACAAATTAGTTGTCTCTATCTCTGTCCATTTCAAGTATCAACTAGCTAGCCTTCTATATGTGTGTGTGTGTATGAGTGTGCGTGTGTGTGTGTGTGTGCAGAGTCCAGAATACCAATAATAAATCCTACAAATGTATGGACTCTGCACAGACGCACACTTTTTCGATAAAATTCAAAAACCCGCCAAAACGGAGTAACATAGCAACCCTAAAACACACCATCAAACATACAGCACTTAACCTTAGCAAACAAATAACTATAACCACAAATTTTCACATGGTAAGATTATAACAACCAATTATATACAACACGTTGTGAGGCTGTTGCCTGGCAACCAATAACCTAAGAGCACAACACATACTTGATGTCAACAAAAACATAACCTATACAAGACCTAACATTCAGCATGGGGAATCGGGAGCCCTAACCCCACATTCGGCTAGCGTGCGGCAGTAGCCGGCATAACCTTACAAACGAACAACACATGTATATCTTTCATTCTCGGATAGCGCAAAGCAGCTTGCTTATATGTCAGACTTAACCTCAAATTAACACATGCGTGGCTTAACCTTACATTCTCGACAAGCGGGCCGCCGGTACCTGTTCAACACGTGTGTATAACCACATGGCGGCAAATTGGGATCGTGCAGCAGCAGCAGCCATCTTGGAACATGTGAACTGACAGGTTATCCGCAACCAGATGTCCGGTTGCTGTAGCGGACATCTTGGAACCTACCAGCGGCGGCCATCTTTGAACATGTGACGTCAGCTGACAGCTGACAGGCTTGGAACATCTCAGATTTGACAGCTGGCTCCCACCATCTTGGAACAGCTGACAGATGACATCTGACTCCCGCCGCCGTGACGTCATCTGTTCACGCATGCGCAGAAAAAGTGGAGGGGTGGGCCCAGGTGACCGGCTATCTACTAACTTAGGAAGCCACTAAAAGTCTAAGTCTGTCAACCAACTCGTTTATGTCATTCCAATACACATATGCTATTTGTTTGTTATTTTGTATCATATAGTTGTTAGTGCTGATGCTGTTAGTGCTGGTGCTGTTGCTATCGCTGCTCTTATCACTTTAGGTTCAGTATTTTGTTTTTTTTTAATGTCTAGCGTTGTTGTCGTCATCGTCTTCCTCGTAGGTGTAACCAAAACCTTGAGGAGTTGAGGATCTACGCCCTCGTGGATTTATAACTGGTTTTATTAGTCAGATACTTTTCAGAGGAACAACCCTTGTTTCGTGCGTTAGGATCGTAGTTCATTTTATGAACACCAGTTGCTTCTAGAATATCTCTATAGTGTTGAAGATCGTCATAAGTATACCCCCTAGGTCTTTTCATAAATAACAATTCTAGCAGACCTCGTGTTTGTGGGTATCTCCATTGACCCAGTTGAATCTCAGCATCAGTAAAGTCTAAGTGTTTGTTACCAAGACTCCAGCTACCAGTATCTTTAGCGTAGCGAGCACCATACGTTTGATCAATGGTAGCGAGCCTTGGTGGTTCAGTAAAATACTTGTCTACATAATATCGAACTCGTTCAGAATATTGCTCCAAAAATTATTGATATGCTGGGTTGGTTGTGACAGTTTGTAGGTCTGCCTCAAACTCTTCAAATGCTGGGATATCCTCATCGGAACTTGTCTCCTCCGCCTCATCCCCGGTTCAGCTTCAAAAACTTCATGGTCTTTAAGGAACTCTACTTGGGGTTTCGTTTCTGGTATATCAACTCCTTCTTTGATTTTTTCAGTCACTAGTGGCTGCTGCTGCTGTAGTGCTAATGTGTTTTTAGATATTTCACTTAGCGGCTCAACAATTGGTTTATATAAACGCTGCAGAGCATCATCATTCTCAGCTCTGTTAAGCTTAAGCATTAAATGTTTTTTTCGAATATTGTCAGCAAGTTGTAAAATCCTTTTCTTAACTTTTCTCTCTTCCTTACCCAGCACTTCCATTGTGCTAAAACTGGTTGGTGTTACCAGCTGGTATAATCATTTGTTTGAGCGATACAGGTTCTGTGGTGGTTTAAGGTATACTGACTCCGCCATGGTACATGTCTTCTTATTTATCACGATGTCCGTCTGTCATGTTAGGCAGCTGTATGACAGCTGTGTTAGACAGCTGTGTTACAGCTGTGTTAGACAGCTGTGTTAGACTGCTGTATTAGACAGCTGCCTTAAACAACTGCCTTAGACAGCTGTGTTAGACAGCTGCCTTAGACAGCTGTGTTAGACAGCTGTGTTAGACAGCTGTGTTAGGCTTTTTAAATTTTTCTTCTTTTACTTTGGATGCATTTTTTCCAGTTTAATATCTGAAAGTATCTTTTTTAAGGGTTCTGTAATAGGTTTTAATTCTTCCTCTCTCTGAATGGCAGATTCTACAACATCAGATTTTAGACCTTGCAATTTTCGTTTAAGTGCTTTTCTTGTTTTAATTAGCTGTCTTGCAACTATTTGATCCATGTTTGCGTTATCAATAGTTAATTAATACTAAAACTTTTTTCATCCTTACGGATAAATATAGGCATCAAATCCTTTTCTATATCTGCCAGCCTGGAATGGAAATTCTTTATTTATAACCAAAAATCCGAATTCATCTTTCCAACAATAACAACATATATATTTAAATTTCTGAAATGTCATATCAACATTAACGTGATCATCATAAATATGTTTCAGATTAGTATTATCTTGTTTAAATATTACAAGCAAATTTGCATTATCTCTAATTAATTGTTTTGGAATTGAGGAATAAGTTTGACAGTAGGTAGAGATGAGGCATTCTGCGCCCGCCTTCCGCCTCCCGCCTCCAGCTAGTGAGCATGCGTGTGACGTATCAAATATGGTGGTTGTATTGAGGATGACGTAATCAACAAATTAAGATGACGCAATCCAAGATGGCGGCCAATATGGCCGACCGGAAGTGAAAAAACTGGGAAATTTAAAATTTTAGCTGGCAGTTGGCACCACTAATTAAAGTAAGAGGCTCCACCATTTTGATTTTTGCAAAAAGTGACGTAACAAATATGTCGGTTAGCGCAGGCGCAAAACTAAATTTTTAGTTTTTGGTTAAAGTCCTAAGTGTGGGGTGTCGTTTTACTCGGCTTGGCAAGCAGAATTCAAATTTAGGATTTACGCATGCGCAAGCCCAACTTTGGAGTTTTCGGTCTAAGCCTTAGGTGCTTGGATTTAGGCTTAGCAAGCAGATTTAAAAAAAAATAGAATATGCGAATGCCTGGCATGCTAGATATGACAACATAGCAACAACTGCGTATGTAGAGCAACCTTGACACGTGACAGGAAATGAGTCATATGTTTTCAGAGAGTAACCGGTAAATGTATTTGACCTTCTACAAATGTATGTGACCTTCTACAAATGTATGTGACCTTCTACAAATGTATGTGATCTTCTACAAATGTATGTGACCTTCTACAAATGTATGTGACCTTCTACAAAAATGCAAAAAACAACGATGACGGTTAAACGAATTTCAAAAGCAACCTTTGAGGGGCCTCTTTCAATCAAGTATATAAATATGTTATGTTAGCTAATTTTTGTGACAGGAAATGAGTCACATGTTTTCAAATTGGAGAGTGACCTTCGACAAATATAGTTTTCACAAACAAGCCATAGCGACAACACCGATGACGGTTAAATGAGTTTCAATAACAAGTCAAAAGTAGGGGTATAAGTATATATAAACATTAGGTAGCAAGCAAGTACATCAGTCGTTGTCTGTAGTGTACTCACAGTAGTTATATATATATATATATATATATATATATATATATATATATATATATATATATATATATATATATATATTAGTGTATTTGTTCTGTTCAACATGTATGGTATGGGTGTTAACGACGAACCTATTAATAACAATGTTTGTGATTGTTATTGGGGCCAAATTGATGCAGCTCTACTGCAGAATATTGGTGATATCAAGCAAGAAAGTAGAATGTTGCTGGAAACAGGGTATACTATTACTCCAGCTCTAAGTGTTACAATTGGTATATCAAAAGCAGCCGGATTGATTCCAATAATTAAAATTGTAAATACAAGCCTATATCCACCAAATCAAAATATAACAATCTCATCTGGTTCATGGGAATGGGAGTATTTTATTTCAACATTGAAAAACACAGCTGAAGAGTACTTTACCAACGCTAATAAGATCGAACCTGAAAATATTGGAATATGTACCATCAAACCTATTAAAGTATTAGACAGTAAATGTATATCAATCTCAGATGATTCTATTACTTTTTATTTAACCGAAGACGCAGTTCAACGGTTACTAGATCTGGTTGAAATCATCAACGAAAAGCTGAAGTATCTAACCGATTTGAACTTTGATATTCGACTTAGTGATTTCCTCTATTGTGTTGCTGATGTTCTCAAATGTGTTAATAAGAAGGAGCTACCACGTGATGAGGAGGTGATAAAGCTTATAAAAGTCATGTTTAAAGACTATGAATCCTCATTCCGAGTTAGTATGTTAGAGTGCTTACACTTTACAAAAAACAAGTACTTGATCGTTTCAAAGAAATACACACGATATATAATGACTCATCTTAAAGCAAGCTTCATCATCCTGACAGCACTGTGTCAAAATGTGTTTTATATTTACAAACCGCCAAATGTGAAGGAAGTAAGAATTTGTTTTGATGACTGCACGAAATGGTTTGGCCTTCCAACAACACATCTACACAATGATGAACTTATACAACTTTCAATGTACAACATGACCACAAGCAAGTCTGAAGTGGTACAATACAAACTTATGTTTCTGTTTGATGATGGTACACGTGGTGAGACATCTGATTGGAGAACTCTTGTATTAAATAATTCTTACCTGTTTACCTCAAATTATATTTCTGTATTTATAGCAACTGGTCTTCTTATATGTCTTGCATTATTTATGTTGATGTACTTTTGTTTTAAATATTACACTGTACTTAAGGATATGTATCGTAAACATGTTTGTTAATATATCTATTTAAACGAAACACATGTGTTTTATTCATTAGTTAAGCATCTGTAGTTAAGATAAGATATTGTGAGTCATGCTCGATACAAGTGAAAAAGAATCAATTTTCTGGACATTTACGTAATGAAGCTCACAAAGCAAAAGTATGTGAGCCATGGGAAGTTGAACAAGTGCATATGCTAGCTCAAGCTTTTAAAAATAGAGTGGCTACCTATCGTATTAACTTAGATGGTAATGACATAAACTTAGCTATGGATACTGTGAAACATAAAGTGTTTCATCTAATTGAAACTTCTTTAGCTAAACATAATCAAATTAAAATGAATTTCGAATTGTTTGGATTGTATGTGCTCCAAAGTCGGAATATAAAAGAAATGAAGTCATTTAATACTAAAAACAAAAATGTTGCAGTTTCAACTGATTTTGAAAATATATTTAAGGAATTCAGCAACGAGATTTATACAAAAGCTTTGGAGTTTGCAGAAGCCGAAAGTGGATGGATGTTGGAGCGACTAATGTGGTTGGAAATAAACATTAATAAACACAGTTTTAAGCCGTAGAGTGGGGGGGTCAACATCTATAAATTGTCGTACGCATACTCTGAAGCTCATTCAAAATTTAGTTTTCTTAGAAGTAAGACGTGTTCTTGAGTATCTAAGTGTTTAGTAGTGTGTTTAAAATGGCTACATCAAGTGATGTGTACTACCAGCAAATTAAAGACAACTTCTGGTATGGTTTATTTGGAGACTTTCAATTAATTATTTATAAGAACACTGGTTATTTTAATGCAACTAAACTATGTAAAAATGGTGAGAAAAGATTCAGACATTGGCTGGAAAATATTAAAACTAAAGAGTTGATTGCCTATTACAACGGTCAGCTGAAGAAACATTTAGGTAGCCAGAATACCGATACCCTAAATATTTCAACCGAAGGTGTCCACTTAGAGTCACATCTAGGGGGCCGGAATACTGGCCCCCTAGATGTGCCGGAAGCAACATCTCAACTAACACCTACAACCGCTACATACTTGGTGGACTTTGGCGAAAACGCAGATTGAAAACAACTTGATATCTGGTACATATGTCTGTAAAGATTTAATATTAAATTTGGCCTGTTGGATATCCAATCGTTTCTATGAAAAGTGCAACCAAATTATTTTTGATTTTTTCCTACGCGAATTTGATCAGAAATACAGCAACAACCTTAAATAAATTGAAGTGAAATTAATGGAGATAGAGGATGAAGTGCAGCGTATGCGTGAAACAGATGCTAAAGTCACAGAACATCTTGAAGATATATCTCCAAAACCAAGCAATCCCGGAAAAATAAGTATGTTTGGTTTACTTTCAAGAAATGAGAAAGACGCTAAGTACCCATATCATGCTATACGAACCCAGAAGAAGAGTTTTAGAAGAGCCGTCAGAAACTTTAAAAATAAACATCCCGATTCCGAAGTGGTTCTAAACATGTTGTATGATCCAAATTCTATAAATCTCTTTAATAGAATAAAGACCGAAGTAAAATACCTCAAGACGAATAGAAACGATCTGCAGATAGTTGATGTGCCACAGGAGAAGTTTATTCAGGACATTATTGATTTACGCCAGAATTTTTAACTTTTCACTTGACTTAATTGTATGTAACAATATGGAAAAATAAAACACACTAATTTTAATAACGACTTTTATTTTATTCTAAGTATATTAATACATTAAATATATAAGTATTTAACATCATCTGAATTTATCCAAGAATTGTGAGATTTATCAAAGCCCAACCATTTTACATAGAATTTCTTGCCTTTCTTCCTCAAAATGCGTTCAACTAGATAGATGTCTGTTTAGTCTTTTGTAGTTCTTCCTCGTAAAACCATCCACTGATAGGCTTGCCTTGCATGTCTTCAAGAAAGTATGTTACTGGATTTGTGTAATGAACACTAACAATCTTGAATAACTCTGTTGACCAGCGAGGTGTATACCCCTTTTCGAATTGAGCTTTTGCTTTACTTAGACGTACAACATTACCCACTTTGAATTTATTCTGATCAAACACTTTAATATTTGAATATGTTTGTTTACGGATAGCTTCTTCATTTTTCTTATTAACATCTTTAGGTTTTACACCAGTTGTTCTATGAATTGTAGCGTTGTAGTTAGCAGTGACATCAGGTAGTGTATTTAACCACTTGTAAGAGCCAAACAAGTTGAAATTTGTGTAGATCTTCTCTTTTAAGGTACGTATAACTTTTTCCACTATTGCAGCTTTTTTCACACTATAAGTGCTATAGTGATTGATGTTATATTTTTTCATTAAGGCATTAAATTTGGAGTTGTAAAACTCCTTACCGAGATCAGACTGAATGTTAGAAGGTATTGTACTATTAGCTAAAATATCAGCCATAGCTTTAGTCACCTCTTCAGCAGTTTTAGATTTAAGTGGGCGAGTCCACACATACTTTGAAAAACAATTGATAACCACTAAAATATACTTGTAGCCAGAGTTTTCGCGATGATAGTCTTGAAACTCTGCCAAATCAATCTGCCACAAGTCATTTAAACCTTTGATTATGGTACGTCTACGTTTGAAGTTGATTCTTGCTGGTGTGTATAACTCATTTATTACTTGTTTCTTAGCATCAGATGGCTCAATTGTTTTCCTCTTCATGATGATGATGGATTTAACAGTATCCACTTGTTATGTAAATCTTTTAGTTTGTTGTCTATTTCGCCCAACTTCTTCTTCAACTTGTTATTCTTTGACAGATCAATGTCTTTTAAAACTTGAGCAGTTATGTCCTTAGCTAAATTTTTCAATTTATTTTCAAATTCGTTTTTTAAATCTTCTAACTCTGGTTTGTGCACAGCTTCAAGTAAGATGGCAATTATTCTTTGTGTCACTTCGTCTTTGTTTTTCTGATAGTCGTCTATCCATGCATCTACAAATTTTTTATTTACACCATCTGTTGGATCACCAACCTTACACAATCTATGGTTTTGCAAATCAAAGTCACCACTTGTAGTTCTTGGGAAAAGTTCTCTTTCAATAATTTTAAACTTAAAGCGTTTATTGGACTGAGAACGTCCGAACTTATCGATAGACATTTTTATACTAAGCAATAGGTAGGTATGTATGACATATATGTAGGTTTACTAAGCAATAACACTGACTTCCTTTAATTCTTCAATGATTGATTGAATTTTGTTGTTATGAGCATTATTACCAGCAACTTGAGAAGCTACTAAAAGTTTAAGTATATCAACCAACTCATTATGTCATCCCAATAGACATATTTCATTTGTTTGTTATTTGGTATCATATAGTTGGTGCTTACATTCTGAGCTCTAGGTTCAGTTTTTTGTTCTTCGTTAAGATGTGTATCGTAACCAAAACCTTGAGGAGTTGATTATCTTCGTCCTCGTGGGTTTATAACTGGTTTTATTAGTCAGATACTTTTCCGAGAAACAACCCTTGGTTTGTGCGCTGGGATAGTAGTTCATTTTATGAACACTAGTTGCTTCTAGAATATCTCTATAGTGTTGAAGATCGTCATAAGTATACCCCCTAGGTGTTTTCATAAATATCAATTCTAGCAGACCCTGTGTTTGCGGATATCTCCTTTGACCCAGTCGAATGTCATCATCAGTAAAGTCTAAGCGTTTCTTGCCAAGACTCCAACTACCAGTATCTTTAGCGTAGCGAGCACCATACGTTTGATCAATAGTAGCAAGCCTCTGTGGTTCAGTAAAATACTTGTCTACATAATATCGAACTCGTTCAGGATATTGCTCCAAAAATTCTTGATATGCTGGGTTGTTTGTGACAGTTTGTAGATCTGCCTCAAGCTCTTCAAATGTTGGGATATCCTCATCAGAACTTG
This sequence comes from Tillus elongatus, assembly GCA_964006375.1. Taxonomy (NCBI): domain Eukaryota; kingdom Metazoa; phylum Arthropoda; class Insecta; order Coleoptera; family Cleridae; genus Tillus; species Tillus elongatus. The sequence goes on along the minus strand of OZ023264.1, from coordinate 99,043,438 downwards.
TCTCTACCTCTGGTTCGGCTTCAAAAACTTCATGATCTTTAAGGAACTCAACTTTCGGTTTCTTTTCTGGTACATCATCAGAAGCTTCTTCTTCTTTGATTTGTTCAGCCGTTGGTTGCAGTTTAAGTACCGATGTGTTTTTAGATATTTTATTTAGTGGTTCAACAATTGGTTTATATAAACGTTGTAGAACCTCATCATTCTCAACTCTACCAAGCTTAAGCATTAAATGTTTTTTTTAATGTTTCGGCAAGTTGTAAAATCTTTTTCTTGATTTTTCTCTCTGGTTTACCCATTACCTCCATCTTGCTAAAGTTATTTGTTTCATACCGTGCTAAGAGATGCAAACTGTTTGGTGGTTTAAGGAGTACTAGCTTCGAATTGGTGGTATGTCTACCTATCTAGTTAGACAGGTTTTTAGACAGGTTGTCTAACAGCTGTTAGACCGCTGTCTAACAGGTTGTTAGACAGGTTGTTAGACAGGTTGTTTTAGACAGGTTGTTTTAGCCATGTTGTTAGACAGGTTGTTTAAGACAGGTTGTTAGACAGGTTGTTAGACAGGTTGTTTTAGACAGGTTGTTAGATAGGCTGTCAGACAGGTTGTCTAACAGCTGTTAGACAGGTTGTTAGACAGGTTGTTTTAGACAGGTTGTTAGACAGGCTGTCAGACAGGTTGTCTAACAGCTGTTACACAGGTTGTTTTAGACAGGTTGTTAGACAGGCTGTCAGACAGGTTGTCTAACAGCTGTCAGACAGCTGTCAGACAGCTGTTAGACATCTGTCAGACAGGTTGTTAGACAGGCTGTCAGACAGCTGTCTAACAGTTGTTATGCAGGTTGTCTGTCCTGTCAGATAGTTTGTTGTCCTGCTAGACATCTCTTTGTTGTTGCTGTTGGTTGCAGTCAATTCGATTACTATGTAGCTATCGAATCCTTTTCTATATCTCCCTCTGTGTACTTCGTTTTCTTTTACAATCACCAACACACCATACTTATTGTCTTTCCAACACTCGCAGCATATATTTTTAAATTGTTTAAAGTCCATATCTGTCGTTACATGATCGTCGTAGATGTGTTTTAAATTGGTTTCGTCTTGTTTGAAGAGAATCAACATATTAGCATTATCACGTATTAGATGTTTCAGTATTCGAGTATATGTTTGACAGAGATAGAACGAATCAATATTCTTATGTCTTCCCATAGTAAAGAATGCTCTCATTTTATCCTGTTTGTCACAAGCTACATCATCAAATATAAACACAGAGTTACCCAAGGCATCTGCTGGATCTAATATTTCAGCGTTTTCACTATATGGATAGTAACCAACATCTTTTGTTGCCTCCAACACATCCTTTAACATCTTGTATTTGGGTTGATATAGAGACTTTGAATATACATACACGTTATCAATCTTTAAACCGTTCGGTTCAAACAATAAACTTAGCATAACATTTGTTTTACCACACCCGCTCGGACCACATATGATACATCTAACTGTGTTTGGCAAGAGAGGGCCATGTTTTCGTTGTTGTTCTGATGATGTATCACCAACATCGTCTATATTTGTAATAGGTAAGACAGAAGCGTGTTTAATGGTACGCATCTTGACTTAAACTAAACTATATTTTCGGTAAGTATAAATATATATATATATATATATATATATATATATATATATATATATATATATATATATATATATATATATATATATATATATATATATATATATATAGACAGATGCAAGTGAGTCATATAGTTAGTATCAATGTTGGTGTCACAGGGTGAAGGTCTTGTAAACACAGCTATTAACAAGTTACCTGTTGAGTTACACATACCTGGTTATCAATTTTGCAGTCCAGGTACTAAACTTAAAGAACGTCTTGCCAGAGGTGATCAAGGTATCAATCTGCTAGACCGTGCTTGCAGAGACCACGACATCGCTTACTCTCAATCAAAAGAGTTAAGTGATAGACATCGAGCCGACGAAGTTTTGGAGAATCGAGCTTGGGAGGGAGTTAAATCAAAAGACGCATGTTTTGGTGAAAAGTTAGCCGCTTGGAGCGTTACAAACACCATTAAAGTGAAAAGAAAGCTTGGTATGGGTCTTGATGTAACCAACTCAAAACCGAAGAAGAAAGTTCCCATTAAAAACATTCTTAGTCTGATTGGAGAAGTTATAAAAGACAAAAACTTTATTCCATCAGAGAATGCAGTGTTTGATGTCGCTCATGCAATTGTTAAACAGATTGGTGGGCGTAAGAATGTATTGAAACCTCGAGTTATTCCAATACCTAAAAGCGGAGGCTTCCTCCCATTGTTACCTCTTTTATTTGGTGGTCTATCAGCTCTTGGTGCTTTGGGTGGTGGTGCTGCTGGTATAGCTAAAGCCGTAAATGATGCTAAAGTGGCTAAACACAAACTGGAGGAAGAAGAACGCCACAAGAAAACAATGGAACCTATCGCAATGGGTAAGAGAGGTAGTGGTTTGAAATTAAAACCGAAATACCAGAGACTCGGCAAAGGTCTATATCTCAAGTAACAACGTGGCGGCTATGGTTTGTATCTGCAAAAGCCAAAAAACGAATAGGTCTTTTGCCAGCAAGACCTCTAACAGATGAAGATCTTCTGAAATTTGCTGGTAAACTGAAAATTCCATATTTTAGAGGTGTATACATGCGAGATGATAGTCTACCTCGAAATGGACCGCGTAAAAATGAATCATTCATCATGAATTTACAAACAAACAAGGAGCCTGGTAGTCATTGGGTTGCAGTGAGGAAACGTGGTAACACAAACGAGTACTTTGACTCCTATGGAAACTTAAAGCCACCAGTCGAGTTGCAACAGTACCTTAAAGACTACTCTAATGTATAATCATGATGTGTATCAAACATATAATATTTATAATTGTGGTCACTTATGTTTAAAATTTTTAAATAAAAGACTCAAACAGTAACCTCTGTGTATCAGTCATGTCGCAAACCTTTGTGTTGACAGACCGCAGCTCCCATCTGTCAACAGACTACGATCCCCCAATTGAATTGGATCCAGATGGTAGTTATGCTGTTGCTTTGATAGACTTTCACACATACAACAACATACCTAACATATATAAAGGTAAAAATAAATTTTATGTAAAAGAAGGAGGTGCTTGGAGAACCATCACGATACCTACTGGTGCATATGAAATAACACATTTGGAAAACTTGCTTCAAAATGAACTTGTTGGTGCTGCAGCGACACATAAACAAAAGCAACTAGCTTTGATTCTAACACCTAATCCGAACACCATTAGATGTGAAATAAAATGTTTCACAAGTATCAGTTTTGAAGCTGATGATTCGATTGGGCGAATGCTGGGATTTTCAAAGCAAGTTCTTCGACCAGGTGTCTTCCATCAATCTGATTTACCTGTTGAAATAGTGGATGTTAAACAGATTCGCATAGAAACTAATATTGTGTCTGGTTCCTACTATAACGGGAAACCTTCACATACGTTATATGAGTTTGTACCGATGGTTGATCCTGGTTATGCAATCGACATCGAACCTAAGAATCTAATTTATTTACCAGTGAACAAGCAAGAGATTTCAAATATAAGCATCGACATCGTGGATCAAGATTCAGTTCCTGTAAACTTTCAAGGTGAAGAGATGTCTGTTCGTCTGAACCTTAAAAAGATTGTCTAGAATGCTAGTCTTTAAGGATATAAAAGCAAGTGAATCTGCCAAAACAAGTTCAGTACAGTCATCCACTTCAAAGTGTACACTTCGCTCTGATAATATTGGGTTCCTTAAAAGTCTTGTTTATCATGTCATCAAAACTCAAAATATTCAAAGCCCCGAGTTTGACGATTCTATTGATCGAGAAGAACTTCGGTCTTACTATTCGTCAACTAAATCATTTGGTAACAGTGATGAAGTCGAAATAAACATCAATCAGCAAGATGCATTTGTATGTCCAGCAGAGTCGGTTCTAATAATCGAAGGTGCTGTGGAACCTTTAGCAATACAAAATGCCGATGGTGAGTGTTATATGTCAAATAATGGAGGAGCCGCTCTGTTTAAATCTGTGACCTATGAATTAAATAACAAGGAAGTGGAGCGAGTACGAGACCCATACACCACAACAACTATCAAAACCCTGCTTTCGTTTAGCAAGAATGAAGCCAAATCTCTTAGCAAGGCCGGGTTGAATGTATCGTCAGATCATATCACCTTAAACGATAACAAGTTTCACTTGCTCCTACCTCTTTGCTCCCTTTTCAGTTTCTTCCAGCATTTTAAAGGAGTTCTCTGCGGTAAACATACTTTCCGATTCACAAGAGCTCGAAGTGATGCCAACAGTTATTATAGTACTGGTAGTGCAAGATCTAAAATTACTGTAACCAACATGTTTTTAAAAGCTAAACATGTATTTCCAAACGATAAAATGAAGTTGGAACTGATGGATAAAATTGCAAAAGACACATCTATATTTCTAGCATACCGCAAGTGGGACATATATGAGCTACCCGCGCTTAGAGATATTAATAAATATGTGTGGTCAGTTAAAACTGCAACAAACTTAGCAAGACCTAGATATGTGATTATAGCATTTCAAACAGATGGAAAAGACAATGTAAGCAAGAAAGGTGACTTTTTTGATAATATTGGTATGGTAGATCAACGAGTGTTCCTCAATTCAGAATGCTACCCTTATGAATCTATGAATATGGATTTCGAAAAATCTAAATATGTTGAAGCTTACCAGATGTACACAGATTTTCAAAAAAGTTTTTGTTATAAAAACATAGCAGAGCCTCTCCTAAATTATGATCAGTTTAAAGATCGAGCTCTATTTGTAATCGACTGTCAGCACCAGAATGAGTCAATCAAGTCGTCAACAGTGGACATCAAAGTGGAGTTTATGAGCAAAAACAATTTTCCCAATAGAACCAAAGCTTACTGTTTAGTTATTCATGATTGTGTATTTGAATATAAACCTCTAACTGGTATTGTAAGAGCTATTATGTAATATTTTAGTATGTAAGTCTTGTGAATTAATCCTAATAAATTAATTGTGTTTAAATTAGTTGTTTTATTTTCAACCTTAAACTGCTAACATCTTGCTTTCTTTAAATAACATCATCTGACTGAGATGGTAAACATATGACTCATTTCCTGTCACGTGTCAAGGTTGCTCTACACACGCAGTTGTTGCTATGTTGCCATGTCTAGCATGCCGGGCATTCGCATATTATAGATTTTTAAAATCTGCTTGCTGAGCCCTAAGAACAAACACCTAAAGCTTAGGCCTAAAACTCCAAAAGTTTGGGCTTGCGCATGCGTATACATTAAATTTGAATTCTACTTGCTAAGCCGAGTAAAACAACACCCCACACTTAGGACTTTAACCAAAGACTAAAAATTTAGGTTTGCGCCTGCGATAACCGACATATTTGTTACGTCACTTTTTGCAAAAATCAAAATGGAGGAGCCTCTTACTTTAATTAGTTGCGCCAACTGCCAGCTAAAATTTTAAATTTCCCAGTTTTTTCACTTCCAGTCGGCCATATTGGCCGCCATCTTGGATTGCGTGCTCTTAATTTGTAGATTACGTCATCCTCAATGCAACCACCATATTTGATACGTCATACGCATACTCACTAGCAGGAGGCGGGAGGCGGAAGGCAGGAGGCGGGCGCAGAATGCCTCATCTCTACCTACTTTTGACATAGATAAAAACAATCTGCATTGCTATGGCGGCCGAAGCAAAAATAATCTCTCATAATGCTTTGATTGCAGCAAACAATATCATCAAATATTATTATTGAATTTGACTTTATCTGGTCAGGGGGAACTATGTCATCACCGTTTTCATATTCAAAATATCCTATATCTGTAATAGGTCGCAAAAGATGTTTGAGATATTTATATTTGGGTTTGTTATGTGACTTGAAATAGATGTAAATGTTTTCAAAACGTAATCCATTCGGCTGTTCTAAGAGCGTAACCATTACATTTGTTTTTCCACAACCGGATGCTAGTAGATATCCGGTCACCCTGTCCCACCCCCTCCACTTTCAAAGATGGCGTCTACACATGCGCGTGACGTCACAGGTGATGGCGTCTGCACATGCGTGACACCTGACCTGTCAGCTGACGTCACATGTTCTAGGAGTGGGGGTAAGCTGACAGTTGTCAGTGCGTGGCGGGTAACCTGGCAGTTGACGTCACATGTCACTAAGATGGCGGGAGCCAGCTCTCAAATGTCACATGTTCCAAGATGACCGACGCTGTCAGGTTCCAAGATGTCCGCTACAGCAACCGGCCATCTGGTCACGGATAACCTGTCAGTTCACATGTTACAAGATGGCTGCTGTTGCTGTCAGGTCCCAGGTTGCCGCCATGTGGTTATACACACGTGTTGAGCAGGTACCGGAGGCACGCTTTCCGAGAACGTAAGGTTAAGTCTGGCATATAAGCAAGCTGCTTTGCGCTATCCGTGACAGGTTGCGAGTGACCTCGTTTCCTACCGCTGACCTACTTTCAGAGTTAAACCGCGACAAGTGAAAGGTATCAGGATGCGAGTGACCTCGTTTCGTACCGGTGACCTACTTTCAAAGTTAAACCGCGCCAAGTGAACGTTAGCGGTTGCGAGTGACCTCGTTTCGTACCGGTGACCTACTTTCAGAGTTAAACCACGCCAAGTGAACGTTAGCGGTTGCGAGTGACCTCGTTTCGTACCGGTGACCTACTTTCAGAGTTAAACCGCGCCAAGTGAACGTTAGCGGTTGCGAGTGACCTCGTTTCGTACCGATGACCTACTTTCAAAGTTAAACCGCGACAAGTGAAAGGTATCGGTTGCGAGTAACCTCGTTTCTGGTTGAGCTTGTCTAGAATACACTCGACAGCTGTTTAACACATGCTTGACATAACAGACGTAAGAGGTCCGTGCACAACAACAAGCTATAGTTACCTTTAGGGGTCCGGAACACCGGACCCCTGGATGCGAGGTAAGCAGCATCTCAATTAACACCGACAACTGCCACATACTTGGTGGACTTTGGTGGAAGACAAGCTGAAAACAACTTTATATCTGGTACATATGTGTGCAAAAATTTGATATTAAATTTAGCCTGTTGAATATCCAATCATCTCTAACAGAATAAAGACCAAAGTGAAAGACCTTACGGCGCATAGAAACAACCTACAGATAGCAGATGTACCGCAGGAGAAGTGTCTTATAAAATAAAAACACATTAATTTTAACAAAGACTTTTATTTGATACAAAGTACAAGTGTACAAACTAAGTCAAATCACTCTGCCACAAGCCATTCCAGCCTTTAAGTATGGTACGCTTACGTTTTACGGTTCTTGTCAGTTGTTGGAATTCATTTATAGAATTCTCAACATCAAATGGTTCATCGTTACGTTGGTGCTCTTGTTGTCGGCGACGCTTCATGGTGATGTTGGATTTAAAAGTATCCACTTGTGCAAATCTTTCAGATTTTAGTCTATTTCACCCAACTTCTTATTTAGCTTGTGGCTCTTTGACAGATCGATATCTTTTAAAACTTGAGCTGTTATGGTCTTGGTTAAAATTTTCAATTTCTGTTCAAATTCGTTTTTCAAATCTTCCAACTCGGACTTGTGCACAGCCTCTAGCAGTATGGCTATTAGTCTTTGTGTCACTTCATCTTTATTCTTCAGATATTCAGCTTTATGTTTCTGATAGTCGTCCACCCACGCATCAACAAATGTTTTAGTTACGCCATCTGTGGAATCAATAGGGTCGGCGACGTTACACAATCTACGGCGTTGCACATCTAAATCACCACTTGCAGTTCTTGGGAAAGTCTCTCTTTGGATAGTTTTAAACTTTACACGTTTATTGGGCGGGGAACGTCAGAACTTATTGATAGACATTTTTATACTAAGCAATAGATAGGCATATATGACCTTATGTAGATTTACTAGGCGGCTATAACACTAGCTTCCTTTAGTTCTTCCAAGATTGACTGAATTTCGTTGTTATGAGCATTATTACCAGCAACAACTTGGGAAGCCACTAAAAGTCTAAGTCTATCAACCAACGCGTTTATATCATCCCAATACACATATGCTATTGCTTTGTTATTTTGTGTCATATGGTTGTTAGTGCTGATGCTGCTGCTGATGCTGCTGCTGATGCTGCTGCTGCTGCTGCTACCACTGCTCTCATCACTTGAAGATTTAGATTCAATCTTTTGTTTTTTGTTAAGAAGTGTGATGTGGTCGTTGTCGTGGTGGTCGTCGTCATAGGCGTAACAAAAAACCTTGAGGCGTTGAGGATCTTCGCCCTCGTGGGTTTATAACTGGTTTTATTAGAGTCAGATACTTTTCCGAGGAACAACCCTTGGTTCGTGCGTTGGGATCGTAGTTCATTTTATGCACAATAGTTGCTTCTAGAATATCTCTATAGTGTTGAAGATCGTCATAAGTATACTCCCTAGGTGTTTTCATAAATGTCAATTCTAGCAGACCTTGTGTTTGTGGATATCTCCTTTGACCCAGTCTAATGTCATCATCAGTCAAGTCTAAGCGTTTGTTGCCAACACTCCAGCTACAAGTATCTTTAGCGTAGCGAGCACCATACGTTTGATGAATGGTAGCAAGTCTCGGTGCTTCAGTAAAATACTTGTCTATATAATATCGGACTCGTTCAGGATATTGCTCTAAAAATTCGTGATATGCTGGGTTGGTTGTGACAGTTTGTAGATCTGCCTCAAGCTCTTCAAATGTTGGGATATCCTCATCGGAACTTGTCTCCACCCCTGGTTCGGCTTCAAAAACTTCATGGTCTTTAAGGAACTCAACTTTTGGTTTTGTTTCTGGTATATCAACTTCTTCTTTGAGTTGTTCAGCCACTGGTGGCTGCTGCTGCAGTGCTGATGTGTTTTTAGATATTTCACTTGGCGGTTCAACAATTGGTTTATATAAACGTTGCAGAGCATCATCATTCTCAGCTCTGTTAAGCTTAAGCATTGAATGTTTTTTTTTTCGAATATTTGCAGCAAGTTGTAAAATCCTTTTCTTAACTTTTCGCTCTTGCTTACCCATCACCTCCATCGTGCTAAAGTTAGTTGATGCTACCTGTTGGTCTAATCACTTGTTAGAGCGATACAAGCTGTGTGGTGGTTTAAGGTATACTGACTCCGCCATGGTGCATGTCTTCTTCTTATTAATCACGATGTCTGTCTGGCATGTTAGACATCTGTATGAAAGCTGTGTTAGACAGCTGTGTTAGACAGCTGTGTTAGACAGTTGTGTTAGACAGCTGTTAGACAGCTGTGTTTGACAGCTGTGTTAGACAGCTGTGTTAGACAGCTGTGTTAGACAGCTGTGTTAGACAGCTGTGTTAGACAGCTGTATTAGACAGCTGTATTAGACAGCTGTATTAGACACCTAGACAGCTGTGTTAGACAGCTGTATAACAACTGTTAGACAGCTGTCTGTCCTGTCTATAATTGGTTGCAACCACTTAGATTAATATATATCTATCGAATCCTTTTCTATATCTGCCTCTGTGAACAGCATTTTCTTTTACAATCACCAACACACCATACTTATTGTCTTTCCAGCATTGGCAGCATATATTTTTAAATTGTTTAAAGTCCATATCGTTGGTCATATGTTCGCCGTACACGTGTTTTAAATTGGTTTCATCTTGCTTGAATAACACCACAACGTTTGCGTTGTCACGTACCAGATGTTTGGGTATTCGAGTATATGTTTGACAGAGATAGAATGAATCAATATTCTTGTGTCTGCCCATACTAAAGTATGTTTTTATTTTATCTTGTTTGTCACACGCCACATCATCAAATATAAACACAGAGTTGTCCAAGGCATCTGCCGGATCTAAGATTTCATCGTTTTCACTATACGGATAGTAACCAACACCTTTTGTTGTATCCAACACCTCCTTTAACATCTTGTATTTCGGTTGATACAACGACTTTGAATACACATACACGTTATCAAACTTTAAACCGTTTGCTTCAAACAATAAACTCAGCATGACATTTGTTTTACCACATCCACTAGGACCACATATGATACATCGAACGGTGTTTGGAAAGAGAGGACCATGCCTCAGTTGTTCTGCTGTATCTGTAACAGCATCGTCTATATTTGTAATAGGTAAGGCAGAAGCGTGTTTGATGGTACGCATCTTGACTTGAACTAAACTATATTTTTGGTGTGTATATATATATATATATATATATATATATATATATATATATAAATATAGATGCAAGTGGGACGCACAGTCAGTATAAATGTTGGTGTCACAGAGTGAGGGTCGTTATTAACAAAGAAGGACGCAAGTTTTGCTGAAAAGTTGGAGTGTTACAAACACCATGAAAGTTAACAGAAAACTTAGTGCGGGTCTTGATGTAATCAGCTCGAAGCCAAAGAAGAAAGTTCCCTTTAAAAACATAATAAGTCTGATTGGGGAAGTTATAAAAGATAGAAACCTTATTCCAACAGAGAACGCTGTGTTTGATATAGCTCATGCAATCGTTAGAAATATTGGTGGGCGTAATAAGGTGCAGAAACCTCGAGTTATTCCAATACCTAAAAGCGGGGGCTTCCTTCCCCTGTTGCCTCTGATATTTGGTGGTCTGTCGGCACTATGAGCTCTGGGTGGCGGTGCTGCCAGTATTGCTAAAGCCGTGAACGATGCCAAGTCTGCGAAACAGAAACTGGAGGAAGAAGAACGTCACAACAAAACAATGGAAGCCATCGCGATGGGCAGGAGAGGCAGTGGTTTGAAATTTAAGCCAAAATGCAAGAGACTGGACAAAAGCCTGTATCTGAAGAAACAACGCTCCGGTTATGGGTTGTATCTGCAAAAGCCAAAAAACTAAAGTGTTTACCAGCAAGACCTCTGACAAATGTAGATCTTGTCAAGTTTGCTGGTAAAGTGAAAATCCCATATTTTAGAGGTGTATATATGCGAGATGAGCTACCTCACAATGGACCACGTAAAAACGAATCGTTCATTATGAATTTGCAAACACACGAGGAGCCAGGCAGTCATTGGGTTGCTGTGAGAAAACGTGGCGACATCGTCGAGTACTTTGACTCGTATGGAAACTTGAAGCCTCCTGTGGAGCTGCAACGTTACCTTGAAGACTATTCCATCTTGTATAATCATGGTGTGCATCCAACATATAATACTTTTAATTGTGGTCACTTGTGTTTAAAATTTTTGCAATAAAAGACTCAAACAGTAGCCTGTGTGTATCAGTTATGGCGCACACCTTCGTGTTGAAAGATCGCAGCTCCCATCTGTCGTCAGACTACCATCTACCAATTGCTTTGGATGGTAGTTATGCTGTTGTTTTGATAGGCTTTCACACATACAACAACATACCCAACATCTATGAAGGTAAAAACAAATTTCATGTAAAAGAAGGAACTGGTTGGCGGACCATCACGATACCCACTGGTGCATAGGAAATAACACACTTGGAAGAGTTACTTCAAAATGAGCTTGTTGGAGCTACAGCAACACACGAACAAAAGCGGCAGGCTCTGATTCTGACACCTAATCCGAATACCATCAAATGTAAAACAAAGTGTTATACAAGTGTCAGTTTTGAATTTGATGGTTCGATTGGGCGAATGTTGGGCTTTTCAAAACAAGTTCTTCAACCGGACATCTTTTATGAATCTGATTTACCTGTTGAAATAGTGGATGTTAGACAGATTCGCATCGAAACTAATATTGTGTCTGGTTCCTATTATAACGGACAACCCTCACATACGCTGTATGAGTTTGCTCCGATGGTTGATCCGGGCTACGCAATCGACATAGAACCTAAAAATTTAATTTACCTGCCGGTGAACAAGCAAGAGATTTCGAATATAAGCATCTACATCGTCGATCAAGATTCAGTTCCTGTCAACTTTCAAGGTGAAGAGGTGTCTGTTCGCTTGAAACTTATAAAGGTTGCTTAGCATGTTGGTCTTTAAAGATATAAAAGCAAGTGCACCCACCAAAACAACTTCAGTTGAGGCATACAGTTCAAAGGGTACACTTCGTCTCGATAATATTGAGTTCCTGAAAAGCCTGGGTTATCATGTCGTCAAAACTAGAAATATTCAAAGACCCCGTGTTTGATGATGCCATCGATCGCGAAGAACTGCGCTCTTACTATTCACCAACTAAATCGTTTGGTAATAGCGATGAAATTGAAATAACCATCAATCAGCAAGATGCGTTCGTATGTCTGGCCGAGTCAGCTCTAATAATCGAAGGTGCTCTGGAACCTTTAGCAGTAGAAAATGCCAATGGTGAGTGTTATCTATCAAATAATGGAGGAGCTGCTCTGTTTGAATCCATGACCTATGAGTTAAATAACAAGGAGGTGGAACGAGTGCGAGACCCATACACCACAACAACCATCAAAAGTCTGCAATCATTCATTAAGAACGAAGCCAAATCTCTTAGAAATGCCGGACTGAATGTGTCGTCGGAGCACATCACCTTAAACGATAACAAGTTTCACATGCTCATACCTATTTGGTTCCTCTTCAGTTTCTTTCATCATTTCAAAGTAGTTCTCTGTGGCAAACATACATTCCGATTTACAAGAGCTCGAAATGATTCCAACGGCTATTACAGCACAGGTACGGCACTAGCAAAAATTACCGTAACCAATATGTTTTTAAAGGCAAAACATGTATTTCCCAATGATAAAATGAAATTGGAACTGATGGATAAAATAGCAAAACACACATCTATATTTCTCGCATACCGAAAATGGGACATATATGAACTACCATCACTCATAGATATAAACAGAGATGTGTGGGCTGCTAAAACTACAACCAACTTGGAAAGACCTCGATACGTGATTATAGCCTTTCAAGCAGATCGCAAGGACAATGTAAGCAGGAAGGCAGACTTTTTCGATAACATTGGTATGCTGGATCTCCGAGTGTTTCTAAATTCAGAATGCTACCCTTATGAATCTATGCATATTGATTTCGAGAAATCGAAATATGCTGAAGCCTATCAGATGTATACAGATTTTCAAAAAAGCTTCTGTTATAAAAACATGTCGGAGCCTATCTTGAATTATGACGAGTTTAAAGACCGATCTCTATTTGTGATCGACTGTCAACACCAGAACGAGTCGATCAAGTCGTCAACGGTGGACATTAAAGTGGAGTTTATGAGCCGAGCAAATTTCCCAAATAACACACGAGCTTACTGTTTAGTTATTCACGACAGTGTATTGGAATATAAACCTCTAACGGGCATCGTTAGAGCCATTATGTAATAATAGTAACTATGTCACTTATGTATTAATATGTACAGCCATTATGTAATAATATAATATACTATGTCAGTTATGTATCAATATGTGCAACCTAGGGTTGTACCCCAAATAAATTCTTTATTGTATGTAAATCACTTGTTTTATTTTTCTTACTTGCATTTTGACCAACCCTCGTATATTCCACTAGTAAAATGGACACATGTGAAAACCAACACGTGCTACACAACAAACGTGTTTGTGTGTGTGTGTATTTTTAAAATCTCAATTCTTAATGAGTACCCTCGTATATATATATATATATATATATATATATATATATATATATATATATATATATATATATATATATATATATATATATATATATATATATATATATATATATATATATATATATATATATATATATATATATATATATATATATCATATTTAATTTTTTTGTATTAAATTGAGTTTGTTATTATTGAAAAACCCGCGCATATATGTGTGTTTAACTTCCATGCTTAATTTTATTGAACAGTCCTGGTATGTATATGCATCACATTCTCCTTATATCTTAATACGTGTGTTTACATTTACATAATATGTTGTTGAATAAATAACTGTATGAATAATCTGCCTTAGGCAGTCTAGGTTTCCGCGATAGACTCTCTCTTTTATATTAAGTGCAACTGCAGCTAAGAATTATAGTGTGTTTACGTTCATCGAAGCATTATTTACAATAAAAGCTACGTTTAAATATACATATCGAAATATCGTCCTCTAGGCCTTTGTTAATTAATGTAACCAGCTTCGTAAACGAGTTTGTCATATTTTCAACTGAAGATACATTTGTCTCGCACAAGAAAATGCATAATAACTGGCTATGTTATTTAATACTTAAATTATATAATATGTCGTTTTTGTTTTAAGCAATTCATGTAGGTATAACGCTAACATTCAACAGAAATAATTTAAAAAAGTTAAAACAGCCACTTTAGTACTAATATACCCTATTTAGGTCACTGATATTCATTCATTCAAAATATAGTTGTATATATTACACGTTAAACTATTACTTTCACTTAGATCTCCTTGGTCTAACGGCTTGCGTATCCGCCTGCTGTTCTGAGTTCTTGAGTTCGATTCTCAGCCACTTCTTCAACACCATTTTCTATAAACAAATTAGTTATCTATCTCTGTCCATTTCAAGTACCCGCTGGCTAGCCTTCTCTCTCTCTCTCTCTCTCTCTGTGTGTGTGTGTGTGTATGAGTGTGTGTATGTGCAGAGTACAGGATACCAATAATAAATACAGCAAATATATGTACTTTGCACAGGCGCGCACCAAACGTAGTACCATAGTAACCCTAAACCACGCCATCAAACATACAGCACTTAACCTTAACAAACAAATAACCATAACCACAAATTTTCACATGGCAGTCTCATAACAAACAAGCCTGTATACAAACATACACGTTGTTGCCTGGCAACCAATAACCTAAGAGCACAACAACACATACTTGATATCAACAAAAACATAACCTATACAAGACTTAACATTCAGCATGGGGAATCGGGAGTTCTAAACCCACATTCGGCTAACGGGCAGCAGCAGCCGGCATAAACTTACACACAACACATGTATACCTTTCATTCTTGTATAGCGCGAAGCAGATTGCTTCTATCTCAGACTTAGCCTCAAATTAACACACCTTACATTCTCTGCAATCGGTACCTGCTCAACACGTGTGTATAACCACACGGCGGCACGCGGGAACTTGGGACCTGACACGTTTCTGTCAACACATGCTCACATGGCTAATTATCAGGTTACCGTTACCCGCCATCTGTTAACGCATGCTCACATGGCGACTGGCGGGAACTTGGAACCCATCAGTTGACTCCCGCCGTCGTGACGTCATCTGTCGTCATCGGTCAACGCATGCGCAGACGCTATCTTGGAAAGTGGAGGGGGTCAGCCAGGGTGACCGAATGTTTACTGATGCTCCAACCAACAGAGCTCTTTTACATTCGTAGATAGTGCGACACCTAGGACCATCCCCTCCACTTTTTCAGCGCATGCGCGATGACTTCACGCGCATGCGTGTAAGGTTGACAGTTGACAAGTGACCTGACATCTGTCAATGCCAGCTGTCAATGTCAGCTGTCATTGGGGCTGTCAGGTGTCACTTGACCTGTCAGTTGTGACCTGAGCTGTCCGATGACGTCAAATGTTCCAAAGATGTCCGCAATCAGTTTTGGTCTCCATGTGTTTATCGATTCCCAGCTATCTGACTGTTGAGGTTATGTTGGCACACACGTGTTACATACCGATTCCCCCGCTATGTGACTGTTGAGGTTAAGTGTGCCGTTTGTTGAGTCTCCACATGGTTAAGGTTAAGTCGGCTACCCCCTAGCCAAATGTTTGTTTGTTACGAGCTATTGCCAACGTTTCTTAGGTTACAGACACACAGCCGTCATATATAAGCTCACCCATGTGTTTAATGCTTGTTGAGGTTAAGTGTGTTGTATTGGGGTTGCTAGGATATTTAGTTTTTGGCGGGAAATTTGAATTTTATTGAAAATTAGCGTCTCTCGTGTTCAAAGTTTGACTCGTCGTAGAAGGGAATATTTTATTGGAAGTTGGGTAAAGTGAGGGAATATTCCCTTATACGACGAGTTAAGCTTTTGAACACATATACATTTAGGTTAGCCATACATACAGATATGAGAAAGATAGACAGACAATTTGAAATCTCGTTGAAAGAAAAGCGTTCGCCTGAAATTAGATTTGAACTTCAATTCGAATTAACCCTATAATTCAACATACATGCATTCATGGGTAAACCAACTGCTCCACAGACACTATAGATAAGGTTTGTTTGATGCATGTATATATAAAACAAAACCAGTTGTTGACATATGATAATTAAAAGCGCTATCGAGTTGTGTGGGCGTTCTCTCTATTACATTGAATATTTAACATAAGTGAGAAACTTTGATTTTTAAATATTGGTAAATATACATTTAATAAGTCTAACACACTTCTTATAAAATCAAAATCTAAAACAAAAACGTGTTTGTATATGCAAACACGTTTCGTTTGCATATAAATGTTATCAGTTTTACGTGGGTGTCAGTTTATGTGAGTGTTTTCTATTACAGTGAATCCAAAATATATTGTGGGGGCGTGTATATATATATAGGGAGTGATCAAAATACAATTAACAAAACTCAATTTGAAAACATCAAATACGAGGGTTGTTTGATATGTGTTGTTTGAAATGAATGTAAACAGACATATATAAAAGGGTTAATCAAAATGCAATAAAATAAAAATAAAACAATTGATTTACATACAACAAAAATTTATTAGGATTAATTAGGCTGTACATATTGATACATAAATGACATACTATTATTACATATTGGCTCAAACGATGCCCGTTAAAAGTTTATATTTCAATACACTGTCATGAATAACTAAACAGTAAGCTCGTGTGTTGTTAGGGAAATTCGCTCGGCTCATCAATTCCACCTTAATGTCCACCATTGAAGACTTTATTGTCTCGTTCTGGTGTTGACAGTCGATCACAAATAGAGCTCGGTCTTTAAACTCGTCATAATTCAAGATAGGCTCCGACATGTTTTTATAAAAGAAGCTTTTTTGAAAATCTGTATACATGTGATAGGCTTCAGCATATATCGATTTCTCAAAATCCGTATTCATAGATTCATAAGGGTAGCATTCTGAATTTAGAAACACTCGGAGATCCAGCATACCAATGTTATCTAAATAGTCTGGCCTCTTCCTTACGTTATCTTTACGATCTGTTTGAAATGCTATAATCACATATCGAGGTCTTTCAAAGTTGGTTGCAGTTTTAACAGCCCACACATCTATGTTGATATCTCTGAGTGATGGTAGCTCATATATGCCCCATTTGCGGTGTGCGAGAAATATAGATGTGTCTTTTGCTATTTTAAACAGCTGTGTTAGACAGCTGTCTAACACAGCTGTGTTAGACATCTGTGTTAGACAGCTGACTGTCCTGTCTATCATTGTTTGTAACCAGTAAGAATAATATATATCTATCGAATCATTTTCTATATCGGCCTTTGTGTACATCGTTTTCCTTCACAATCACCAACACACCATACTTATTGTCTTTCCAGCATTGGTAACATATAGTTTTAAATTGTTTAAAGTCCATATCGGTGGTCACATGATCGTCGTACACATGTTTTAAATTGGTTTCATCTTGCTTGAATAACACAATAACATTCGTGTTGTCACGTACCAGATGTTTAGATATTCGAGTATATGTTTGACAGAGATAGAATGAATCAATATTCTTATGTCTGCCCATACAGAAGTATGCTCTTATTTTATCTTGTTTGTCACAAGCTACATCATCAAATATAAACACAGAGTTGTCCTTGGCATCTTCCGGATCTAATATTTCATCGTTTTCTCTATAAGGATAGTAACCAACACCTTTTGTTGCATTCAACACTTCCTTTAATATCTTGTATTTCGGTTGGTACATAGACTTTGAATACACATACACGTTATCAAACTTTAAACCGTTTACTTCAAACAATAAACTCAGCATGACATTAGTTTTACCACACCCACTAGGACCACATATGATACATCGAACGGTGTTTGGAAAGAGAGGACCATGCCTCAGTTGCTGTTCTGCTGTATCCGTAACAACATATATATATATATATATATATATATATATATATATATATATATATATATATATATATATATATATATATATATATATATATATATATATATATATATATATATATATCTATATATATGAATGCAAGTGAGACACCTTATATCGGCCTTTGTGTACATCGTTTTCTTTCACAATCACCAACACACCATACTTATTGTCTTTCCAGCATTGGTAGCATATAGTTTTAAATTGTTTAAAGTCCATATCAGTGGTCACATAATCGTCGTACACATGTTTTAAATTGGTTTCATCTTGCTTGAATAACACAATAACATTCGTGTTGTCACGTACCAGATGTTTAGGTATTCGAGTATATGTTTGACAGAGATAGAATGAATCAATATTCTTATGTCTGCCCATAGTGAAGTATGCTCTTTTTTTATGTTGTTTGTCACAAGCTAGATCATCAAATATAAACACAGAGTTGTCCTTGGCATCTTCCGGATCTAATATTTCATCGTTTTCTCTATAAGGACAGTAACCAACGCCTTTTGTTGCATTCAACACTTCCTTTAACATCTTGTATTTCGGTTGATACAGAGACTTTGAATACACATACACGTTATCAAACTTTAAACCGTTTACTTCAAACAATAAACTCAGCATGACATTAGTTTTACCAGACCCACTAGGACCACATATGATACATCGAACGGTGTTTGGAAAGAGAGGACCATACCTCAGTTGCTGTTCTGCTGTATCCGTAACAACAAGTGAGACACCCAGTCAGTATGAATGTTGGTATCACAGAGTGAGGGTTGTTATTAACAAAGGACACAAGTTTTGCTGAAACGTTGCGGGCGTTGCAAACACCATGAAAGTTACCAGAAAACTTGGTGAGGGGCTTTATGTAATCAACTCGAAGCCAAAGAAGAAAGTTCCCATTAACAACATAATAAGTCTGATTGGGGAAGTTATAAAAGATAGAAACCTTATTCCAACAGAGAACGCCGTGTTTGTTTGATATAGCTCATACAATCGTTAGAAACATTGGTGGGGGTAAGAATGTGCAGAAACCTCGAGTTATTCCAATACCTGAAAGCGGAGGCTTCCTTCCGCTGTTGCCTCTGATATTTGGCGGGCTGTCAGCACTAGGAGCTCTGGTGGCGGTGATGCAGGTATTGCTAAAGCCGTGAACGATGCCAAGTCTGGGAAACAGAAACTGAAGGAGGAAAAACGGCACAACAAAACAATGGAAGCCATCGCGATGGGCAGGAGAGGGAGTGGCTTGAAATTTAAACCAAAATGCAAGAGACTGGGCAAAGGCCTGTATCTCAAGAAACAACGTTCAGGTTATGGGTTGTATCTGCAAAAACCAAAAACTAAAGTGTTTACCAGCAAGACCTCTAACAAATGTAGATCTTGTCAAGTTTGCTGGTAAAATGAAAATCCCATATTTTAGAGGTGTATACATGCGAGATGAGCTACCTCGCAAGGGACCACGTATAAACGAATCGTTCATCATGAGTTTGCAAACACACAAGCAGCCAGGCAGTCATTGGGTTGCTGTGACGAAACGTGGTGACATCGTCGAGTACTTTGACTCGTATGGAAACTTGAAGCCTACTGTGGAGCTGCAACGTTACCTTAAAGACTATTCCATATTGTATAATCATGATGTGTATCAAACATATAACACATTTAATTGTGGTCACTTGTGTTTACAATGTTAGCAATAAAAGACTCAAACAGTAGCCTGTGTGTATCAGTCATGGCGCACACCTTCGTGTTGAAAGACCGCAGCTCCCATCTGTCGTCAGACTACCATCCACCAATTGCTTTGGATGATAGTTATGCTGTTGCTTTGATAGGCTTTCACACATACAACATACCCAACATCTATGAAGGTAAAACAAATTTAATGTAAAAGAAGGAACTGGTTGGCGAACCATCACGATACCCACTGGTGCTTATGAAATAACACACTTGGAAGAGTTACTTCAAAATGAACTTGTTGGTGCTACAGCAACACACGAACGAAAGCAACAGGCTCTGATTCTGAGACCTAATCCGAATACCATAAAATGTAAACTAAAGTGTTATACAAATGTCAGTTTTGAATTTGATGGTTCGATTGGGCGAATGTTGGGCTTTTCAAAACAGGTTCTTCAACCGGACATCTTTTATAAATCTGATTTACCTGTTGAAATAGTGGATGTTAGACAGATTCGCATAGAAACTAATATTGTGTCTGGTTCCTATTAAGACGGACAACCCTCACATACGCTGTAAGAGTTTGCTCCGATGGTTGATCCTGGCTACGCAATCGACATAGAACCTAAAAATTTAATTTAATTGCCGGTGAACAAGCAAGAGATTTCTAATATAAGCATCGACATCGTCGACCAAGATTCAGTTCCTGTCAACTTTCAAGGTGAAGAGGTGTCTGTTCGCTTGAAACTTATCAAAGTTGCTTAGTATGTTGGTCTTTAAGGATATAAAAGCAAGTGCATCTACCAAAACAAATTCAGTTGAGTCAGACACTTCAAAGGGTACACTTCGTCCGGATAATATTGAGTTCCTGAAAAGCCTGGGTTATCAGGTTTTCAAAACTAGAAATATTCAAAGACCCTGTGTTTGATGATGCCATCGATCGAGAAGAACTGCGCTCTTACTATTCACCAACTAAATCGTTTGGTAACAGCGATGACATTGAAATAGCCATCAATCAACAAGATGCGTTCGTATGTCTGGCCGAGTCAGCTCTAATAATCGAATGTGCTCTGGAACCTTTAGCAGTTCAAAATGCCAATGGTGCATGTTATCTGTCAAATAATGGAGGAGCAGCTCTGTTTGAATCAATGACCTATGAGTTAAATAACAAGGAAGTGGAACGAGTGCGAGACCCATACACCACAACAATCATCAAAAGTCTGCTATCCTTCGGTAAGAATGAAGCCCAATATCTTAGCAATGCCGGACTGAATGTGTCGTCAGTAGGTATTGCGCCACTCTGGCCAGACAGTGACGTCACAGGTAGTGGGGGTAGGAGTGGGGGTACCCCCTCCCCTAACCCCACCCCTAGCCCCACCCCTTGTGGCCACGCCCCCAAGATGGCGTCCAGCCACGCCCCCAAGATGGCGTCCAGCCACGCCCCCAAGATGGCGTCCAAGATGGCTTCCAATGTAACCTGTATTCTAAGGTCATTGACCTGTCTAGGAAACTTTGACAGTGACGTCACACGACTTGGGCCAGACAGTCACATTCCAAAGTGTCTAACCTATTACTTCAAATTTTTATATTTTGAAAAAAACCATTTGGAGCAGGTGAGTTTCGAACCCGGGGCATTCAGATGGGAGGCAACGATGCTACCCGTTGAGCTAAGCAGACGCTTGTTAATTTATTGTTTTAGGCTGGTATATATATACGACTTTTAATTACAAACAAACCATACATGTAACATAATTAAAGTTTTTGTTATTATTAGACAAATGGATGATTTACAAAATAATAATATGTTTAATATTAGAGGCGGAACCAAAACGGAGGAACCAAAATGGCGGAATAAAAAAATGGCGGAATGAAAGATGGCGGTTTAACCTGTGATACCTTATGCTGACATCCCTGACATTATAAAAATGGCGGCTTTCGTTCTTAAAGATGGTGCCTTTCGCTGATAAAGATGGTTGAAGACTCCATTATTTAAAGTTACGTCACCCCAACCTTTAGAGCCGACAAATGAGAGTGAGGTTGATAAGCGAGAATAATGGTATTGGTCGAAGACTCCATGATTTAAAGTTACGCCCCCCATTAAAACAAACCATTCATAAAGCTTTTGTTATTATACATAAGACATAATAATTAATATGTTTAATATTAGACTATTAGATTTCGCATAGAAATTAGCCGAACGCCACAATTGTTATATGGGTAGGTTCTAAAAATAACACACAGAGGTCGTTGGCAAACAAAAGAAGGAAGTTCAGAAACAAAACTAATGTGGTTGGAAATAAATATTAATAAATACAGCTTCAAACGATAGTGGTATCAACATCTATAAATTGTTCACTACATACTGTTAAACTCATTCAAAATGTAGTTATCGTAGAGGTAAGACGTGCTTCAGTTAACTCTAACGTATCCAAGTGCTCAGTAGTGTGTTTAAAATGGCTACATTAAATGATGTGTGCTACCAGCAAATTAAAGACAACTTCTGGTATGGTTTATTTGGAGACTTTCAATTAATTATTGATAAAAACACTGGTTATTTTAATGCGACTAAGCTGTGTAAAGATGGTGAGAAAAGATTCAGACATTGGTTGGAAAATAAGAAAACTAAAGAGTTGATTACCTATTACAACGGTCAGGCGAAGAAACATTTAGGTAGCCAGAATACCGATTACCTAAATATTTCAACCGAAGGTGTCCACTTAGTCACATCTAGGGGGCCGGAATTCCGGCCCCCTAGATGTGCCGGAAGCAACATCTCAACTAACGCCTACAACCGCTACATACTTGGTGGACTTTGGTGGAACACAGACTTAAAACAACTTGATATCTGGTACATATGTCTGTAAAGATTTGATATTAAATTTGGCTTGTTGGATATCCAATAGTTTCTATGAAAAGTGCAACCAAATTATTTTTGATTTTTTCGTAAGTGAATTTAATCAAAAATACAAGGATAACCTCAAAGAAATTGAAGTGAAATTAATGGAGATAGATGATGAAGTGCAGCGTATGCGAGAAACAAATGCTAAAATCACAGAACATTTAGAAGATATATCTCCAAAACCAAGCAACCCTGGAAAACTTTGTGTTTTTGGTTTGCTTTCAAGAAATGAGAAGGATGCTACCTATCCATATCATGCTGTAAGGACTCAGAAGAAAAGTTTTAAAAGAGCTGTCAAGAACTTTAAAAATAAACACCCTGATTCCGAAGTAGTTTTAAACATGTTGTATGATCCAAATTCTGTAAATCTCTTTAACAGAATAAAGACCGAAGTCGAATACCTCAAGGCGAAGAGAAACGATCTACAGATAGCAGATGTACCTCAGGAGAAGTTTATTCAGGATATTATTGATTTACGACATAAATTGTAATTGTTCACTTAGCTTAATTGTATGTAACCAGATGAAAAAATAAAATAACATTATTTTAATAAAGACTTTTATTTTATTCTAAGTACATTAATACATTAAATATATAAGCTTATTTAACATCATCTGAATTTATCCAAGAATTCTGAGATTTATCAAAACCCAGCCATTTTACATACAGCTGCTTGCCTTTCTTCCTCAAGATGCGTTCAACCAGATAGATGTCTGTTTGTTTAGTCGTTTGTAGTTCTTCCTCGTAAAACCCTCCACTGATTGGTTTCCCCTGCATATCTTCAAGAAAGTATGTTACTGGATTTGTGAAATGAATACTAACAATCTTGAATAATTCTGTTGACCAGCGAGGTGTATACCCCTTTTCAAATTGAGTTTTTGCTTTACTTATACGTACAACATCACCCACTTTAAATTTATTTTTGTTAAACACTTTCAGATTTGAGTAAACTTGTTTCAGAATAGCTTTTTCATTTTTCTTGTTAACATCTTGAGGTTTTACACCAGTTGTTCGATGAACAGTAGCGTTGTAAGTAGCAGTGACATCAGGTAGTGTATTAACCCACTAGATGGTTCAACAGTTTTGCGTCTCATGGTGATGTTGGATTTAAAAGTATCCACTTATCATGTAAATCTTTTAGTTTGCTGTCTATTTCTCCCAGCTTATTCTTTAGCTTATTATTCTTTAACACATCAATATCTTTTAAAACTTGAGTAGTTATGTTCTTAGCTAAAATTTTCAATTTATTTTCAAATTCGTTTTTTAAATCTTCCAACTCAGGTTTGTGTACAGCTTCAAGTAGTATGGCAATGATTCTTTGTTTTACCTCATCTTTGTTCTTCTGATAGTCGTCTATCCATACATCAACAAATTTTTTATTTACACCATCTGTTGCATCGACTGGATCAGCTATGTTACACAATCTATGGCTTTGCAAATCAAAATCACCACTATCAGTTCTTGGGAAAATCTCTCTTTCAATAATTTTAAACTTAGAACCTTTATTGGATTGGGAACGTCCGAACTTATCGATAGACATTTTTATACTAAGCACTAAGGTAGGTATGTCTGTGATATATGTAGGTATACTAGGCGATAACACCAACCTCCTTCAGTTCTTCAATGATTGACTGAATTTCATTGTTATGAGCATTATTACCAGCAGCCTGGGAAGCTACTAAAAGTCTAAGTCTATCAACCAGCTCATTTATGTCATCCCAATAGACATATTCTATTTGTTTGTTATTTTGTAGCATATAGTTGTTAGTGTTGCTGCTTACATTCTGAGCTCTAGGTTCAGTTTTTTGTTCTGCGTTATGATGTGTGTCGTAACCAAAACCTTGAGGAGTTGAGGATCTACGACCTCGTGGATTTATCACCGGTTTTATTAGAGTCAGATACTTTTCAGAGGAACAACCCTTGGTTCGTGCGTTAGGATCATAGTTCATTTTATGCACACTAGTTGCTTCTAGAATATCTCTATAGTGTTGAAGATCGTCATAGGTATACCCTCTAGGTGTTTTCATAAATATCAATTCTAGCAGACCTTGTGTTTGCGGATATCTCCGTTGACCTAGTCGAATGTCATTATCAGTAAAATCCAAGTGTTTATTGCCAAGACTCCAGCTACCGGTATCTTTAGCGTAGCGAGCACCATACGTTTGATCAATGGTAGCGAGCCTTGGTGGTTCAGTAAAATACTTGTCTACATAATATCGAACTCGTTCAGGATATTGCTCCAAAAATTATTGATATGCAGGGTTGGATGTGACAGTTTGTAGGTCTGCCTCAAGCTCTTCAAATGTTGGGATATCCTCATCGGAACTTGTCACCTCAGCCTCTTTCCTAGGTTCAGCTTCAAAAACTTCATGGTCTTTAAGGAACTGTACTTGGGGTTTCGTTTCTGGTATATCGACTTCGTCTTTGATTTGTTCAGCCTTTGGTTGTTGCTGGGGCTGCTGCTGCTGCTGTGCTGCTGTGTTTTTAGATATTTCACTTAGCGGCTCAACAAGTGGTTTATATAAACGTTGCAGAGCATCATCATTCTCGGCTCTGTTAAGTTTAAGCATTAAATGTTTTTTTCGAATATTGTCAGCAAGTTGTAAAATCCTTTTCTTAACTTTTCGCTCTTCCTTACCCAACACTTCCATTGTGCTACAACTGGTCGGTATTACCAGCTGGTCTAATAATTTGTTTGAGCGATACAGGTTGTGTGGTGGTTTAACATATACTGACTCCTTCATGGTACATGCCTTCTTATTTATCACGATGTCTGGCTGTCTTGTTAGACAGCTGTGTTAGACAGCTGTGTTAGACAGCTGTGTTAGACAGCTGTGTTAGACAGCTGTGTTAGACAGCTGTGTTAGACAGCTGTGTTAGACAGCTGTGTTAGACAGCTGTATGACAGCTGTATGACAGCTGTGTTAGACACTTGTATGACATCTGTGTTAGACACCTGTGTTAGACAGCTGACTGTCCTGTCTATCATCGTTTGTTAGAATAATATATATCTATCGAATCCTTTTCTATATCGACCTTTGTGTACATCGTTTTCCTTCACAATCACCAACACACCATACTTATTATCTTTCCAGCATTGGTGGCAGATAGTTTTAAATTGTTTAAAGTCCATATCGGTGGTCACATGATCGTCGTACACATGTTTTAAATTGGTTTCATCTTGCTTGAATAACACAATAACATTGGTGTTGTCACGTACCAGATGTTTGGGTATTCGTGTATATGTTTGACAGAGATAGAATGAATCAATATTCTTATGTCTGCCCATACTGAAGTATGCTCTTATTTTATCTTGTTTGTCACAAGCTACATCATCAAATATAAACACAGAGTTGTCCTTGGCATCTTCCGGATCTAATATTTCATCGTTTTCTCGATAAGGATAGTAACCAACACCTTTTGTGGCATTCATCACCTCCTTTAACATCTTGTATTTCGGTTGATACAGAGACTTTGAATACACATACACGTTATCAAATTTTAAACCGTTTGCTTCAAACAACAAACTCAGCATGACATTAGTTTTACCACACCCACTCGGACCACATATGATACAGCGAACGGTGTTTGGAAAGAGAGGACCATGCCTCAGTTGTTGTTGAGCTGTGTCCGTAACAACATCGTCTATATTTGTAATGGGTAAGTCAGAAGCGTGTTTGCTGGTACGCATCTTAACTTAAACTAAACTATATTTTATTTGGGTGTGTATATATATGAATGCAAGTGAGACACCCAGTCAGTATGCATGTTGGTGTCACAGAGTGAGGGTTGTTATTAACAAAGACAGATACAGGTTTTGCTGAAACGTTGCGGGGCGTTACAAACACCATGAAAGTTAACAGAAAACTTGATGAGGGGTTTTATGTAATCAACTCGAAGCCAAAGAAGAAGGTTCCCTTTAAAAACATACTAAGTCTGATTGAGGAAGTTATAAAAGATAGAAATCTTATTCCAACAGCGAACGCCGTATTTGATATAGCTCATACAACCGTTAGAAACATTGGTGGACGTAAGAATGTGCAGAAACCTCGAGTTATTCCAATACCTAAAAGTGGAGGCTTCCTTCCGCTGTTGCCTCTGATATTTGGTGGGCTGTCAGCACTAGGAGCTCTGGGTGGTGGTGCTGCAGGTATTGCCAAAGCCGTGAACGATGCCAAGTCTGCGAAACAGAAACTGGAGGAGGAAGAACGGCACAACAAAACAATGGAAGCCATTGCGATGGGTAGGAGAGGGAGTGGCTTGAAATTTAAGCCAAAATGCAAGAGACTGGGCAAAGGCATGTATCTCAAGAAACAGCGCTCCGGTTATGGGTTGTATCTGCAAAAACCGTTGCAATAAAAGACTCAAACAGTAGCCTGTGTGTATCAGTCATGGCGCACACCTTTGTGTTGAAAGACCGCACTGTCGTCAGACTACCATCCACCAATTGTTTTGAATGGTAATTATGCTGTTGCCTTGATAGGCTTTCACACCTACAACAACATACCCAACATCTATGAAGGTAAAAACAAATTTCATGTAAAAGAAGGAACCGGTTGGCGAACCATCACGATACCCACCGGTGCTTATGAAATAACACACTTGGAAGAGTTACTTCAAAATGAACTTGTTGGTGCTACAGCAACACACGAACAAAAGCAACAGGCTCTGATTCTGAGACCTAATCCGAACACCATCAAATGTAGACTAAAGTGTTATACAAATGTCAGTTTTGAATTTGATGGTTCGATTGGGCGAATGTTGGGCTTTTCAAAACAAGTTCTTCAGCCGGACACCTTTTATGAATCTGATTTACCTGTTGATATAGTGGATGTTAGACAGATTCGCATCAAAACCAATATTGTGTCTGGTTCCTATTATAACGGACAACCCTCACATACGCTGTATGAGTTTGCTCCGATGGTTGATCCTGGCTACGCAATCGACATAGAACCTAAAAATTTAATTTACTTGCCGGTGAACAAACAAGAGATTTCCAATATAAGCATCGACATCGTCGACCAAGATTCAGTTCCTGTCAACTTTCAAGGTGAATAGGTGTCTGTTCGCTTAAAACTTATAAAAGTTGCTTAGTATGTTGGTCTTCAAGGATATAAAAGCAAGTGCATCTACCACATCAAATTCAGTTGAGTCAGACACGTCAAAGGGTACGCTTCGTCCCGATAATATTGAGTTCCTGCAAAGCCTGGGTTATCATGTCGTCAAAACTAGAAATATTCAAAGAACCCGTGTTTGATGATGGCATCGATCGAGAAGAGCTGCGTTCTTACTATTCACCAACTAAATCGTTTGGTAACAGCGATGAAACTGAAATAGCCATCAACCAACAAGATGCGTTCGTATGTCTGGCCGAGTCAGCTCTAATAATCGAAGGTGCTCTGGAACCTGTAGCAATCCAAAATGCCACTGGTGCTTGTTATCTGTCAAATAATGGAGGAGCAGCTCTGTTTGAATCATTGACCTATGAGTTAAATAACAAGGAAGTGGAACGAGTGCGAGACCCATACACCACAACCATCATCAAAAGTCTGCTATCGTTCAGTAAGAATGAAGCCCAATCTCTTAGCAACGCCGGTCTGAATGTGTCGTCGGAGCACATCACCTTAAATGATAACAAGTTTCACATGCTCATACCTGTCTGGTTCCTCTTCAGTTTCTTTCATCATTTCAAAGGAGTTCTCTGTGGCAAACATACTTTCCGCTTTACAAGAAGTCGAAACGATTCCAACGGCTATTACAGCACAGGTACGGCACGAGCAATATTATATTAAGAAATTGAACATCCAAAAGTATTTTATTTAATTTTCACAAGAACAAAAAAATAGAATCGTAAATAAGTTCACTTATTTTGGCATGTCCTTAAACCACAAATTTGTAGGTAACTCTTCGAAGATCGCTCTCTCTCTCTCTCTCTCTCTCTCTCTCTCTCTCTATCTTCTCGTATGTATAATAATAATATCAGAAAAGTATTACCTTAGGTTATTGGTTTTAAACTTTGGGTCAAACTTTGACTGCTATATTGTTTCGTAACACCAAACCAAATAAGTCTTCACTCCGACAAAGCTTAGTTTACCAAATAAATTCAGAAAATTGACGTATGCCGGAAAAGGCTGTATTTAACTTTTCTAGACTAACTTTCCAAATTATCACGCATTTTCTCTGTCCTTTCTATGTATATACTTCCGTGTCTAAATATCTTCTGGGTAATTGCCAATTGAGTATGACAAGTGATATTATCCAACGTAACGGCTGCGATTTATACAAAACAACAGTTTTTTTTTAAACTAACAAGACGTGAGTCTTTTCCTTCTAGATTCTGACTGCTAATTTCACTTTGGTGTTTTTGATTATCAAAAAATTTTTCGCCCAGAAGAGAACAACACTTTTCCATTAATGCCAAGTTCACTCTTCCGAGAACGATATCAATCTCTCGTCCCTTTACCAGCGCCGCAGGTTCTCTCCGATACCCCCCGTCTCCGCGCTATCAATTTCCTACCTCGTTCCGATAAATATCGAAATATCGGCCTGAAGTAGATATCAGGGAAAGAGAGATAGATCGATACCATTGACAGCGGCGTCGATTGGGGGAATTGAGTATTTTAATTAAAATGACGATCTTCACCCGGAATATGAAACCAACTATGGAGATGATCAATTGAAACGGGGATTTATAAAAATACCACGTTGCAACTGGTACATGTTAGCGATGTTAGCTGTTACTTTTGAGATACATGGCTAACCTTTACATGCCAAGTATGTAACAGCGACATAGCAATAATTTACATTTCAGAAGTTAATTTTAATGATATGCTAGCGATATTATAAACTATATCGCTGTTACTTCAGAAAAATAACATGCTAAGCATGTAATTAACACATGATGACCGTTACTTTATAGATTCACAGTTCCTATTAACGCCACACCGTTTGTGATCGCTGGAATCGCATTGACAGTTGGTTATTTTTTAACTTTTATTGTGTATTGTGTGTGACATGTGACGCACGACAATGGCATACAAGAGTTCAGTGTTTTGTTGTGGATCTGGATTAATTATTGCAATTTAGCTTTTAGCAAGAAGTTTTTTGTGTTTGTAGATTAAGCATTATCCTGCAATTACAATTACGAGGTAAGTACCTACCTATATAGAATAATCTATTACCCAGTAAGTACATTTCCTAGGTTAAGTGTACCTATACCTACTTATTATATGATGAACATCTAATATGTTTGGCAAATCAAATCGATTATTTACAAACAATACAGCATTTGTGTGCATGGCAGTAGGCAGTAAGTAACAGTAAAACCGCCACAGAAAATTTGATGGTACGCATCTTAACTTAAACTAAACTATATTTTTGGTGTGTGTGTGTATATATATATATATATATATATATATATATATATATATATATATATATATATATATATATGAATGCAAGTGAGACGCCCAGTCAGTATGAATGTTTGTGTCACAGAGTGAGGGTTGTTATTAACAAAGAAGGACACAAGTTTTGCTGAAACGTTGCGTGCGTTATAAACACCATGAAAGTTAACAGAAAACTTGGTGAGGGGCTTTATGTAATCAACTCGAAGCCAAAGAAGAAAGTTCCCTTTAAAAACATAATAAGTATGATTGGGGAAGTTATAAAAGGTAGAAACCTTATTCCAACAGAGAACATTGATATAGCTCATACAATCGTTAGAAACATTGGTGGGCGTAAGAATGTGCAGAAACCTCGAGTTATTCCAATACCTAAAAGTGGAGGCACTAGGAGCTCTGGGTGGCGGTGCTGCAGGTATTGCTATAGCCGTGAACGATGCCAAGTCTGCGAAACAGAAACTGGAGGAGGAAGAACGGCACAACAAAACAATGGAAGCCATCGCGATGGGCAGGAGAGGGAGTGGTTTGAAATTTAAGCCAAAATGCAAGAGATTGGGCAAATGCCTGTATCTCAAGAAACAACGCTCCGGTTATGGGGTGTATCTGCGAAACCAAAAAACCAAAGTGTTTACCAGAAAGACCTCTGACAAATGTAGTTCTTGTCAAGTTTGCTGGTGAAATGAGAATCCCATATTTTAGAGGTGTATACATGCGAGATGAGCTACCTCGCAATGGACCACGTAAAAACGAATCGTTTATCATGAATTTGCAAACACACAAGCAGCCAGGTAGTCATTGGGTTGCTGTGAGAAAACATGGTGACATCGTCGAGTACTTTGACTCGCATGGAAACTTGAAGCCTCCTGTGGAGCTGCAACGTTACCTTCAAGACTATTCTATATTGTATAATCATGATGTGTATCAAACATATAACACATTTAATTGTGGTCACTTGTGCTTACAATTTTTGCAATAAAAGGCTCAAACAGTAACCTGTGTGTATCAGTCATGGCGCACACCTTCGCGTTGAAAGACCGCAGCTCCTATCTGTCGTGAGACTACCATCCACCAATTGCTTTGGATGGTAGTTATGCTGTTGCTTTGATAGGCTTTCACACATACAACATACCCAACATCTATGAAGGTAAAAACAAGTTTCATGTAAAAGAAGGAACTGGTTGACGAACCATCACGATACCCACCGGTGCTTATGAAATAACACACTTGGAAGAGTTACTTCAAATTGAACTTGTTGGTGCTACAGCAACACACGAACAAAAGCAACAGGCTCTGATTCGGAGACCTAATCTGAACACCATTAAATATAAACTAAAGTGTTATACAAATGTCAGTTTTGAATTTGATGGTTCGATTGGGCGAATGTTGGGTTTTTCAAAACAGGTTCTTCAACCGGACATCTTTTATGAATCTGATTTACCTGTTGAAATAGTGGATGTTAGACAGATTCGCATAGAAACTAATATTGTGTCTGGTTCCTATTATAACGGACAACTCTCACATACGCTGTATGAGTTTGCTCCGATGGTTGATTCTGGCTACGCAATCGACATAGAACCTAAAAATTTAATTTACTTGCCGGTGAACAAGCAAGAGATTTCCAATATAAGCATCCCCAGGCAACACAATTGTGATATTCACATCGCTGAGATGTTATTTTTAAGTAACCAATGCGATATATCCTGATACATGCATGTCATGTTTCTGGGATGGTTGTCTGTTACCTATGATTTTGCGCTTACACTGTGCTACGCTAATTTCAAAAAAAAAAATCAAATTTTTATTTTTTATTTTTTTTTGAAAATAAGGGAACTGATTTTTATTATCGGTATCCGTTTAAAATAGATATCTACAAGAAAGGAAAGTAAAACTGTCAGAGATGCCACTATAATTTAATTTAATTTGGAAAAACTATAGAAAAACCTACTAATACTAAGGTGTGAACCCTTGCTCCAATTTATTAGTTGTCTAATTGAAAATCCTTTAACAAAAACAAACTTTATAAAAGTGTAAGATTAACAATAATAATTATGCGACAGGCTGTTTGCAAACGTATGTCGTTACATTATAAATACAAAGATACGTTATTATTATATTAAGAAATTGAACATCCAAAAGTATTTTATTTAATTTTCACAAGAACAAAAAAATAGAATCGTAAATAAGTTCACTTATTTTGGCATGTCCTTAAACCACAAATTTGTAGGTAACTCTTCGAAGATCGCTCTCTCTCTCTCTCTCTCTATCTTCTCGTATGTATAATAATAATATCAGAAAAGTATTACCTTAGGTTATTGGTTTTAAACTTTGGGTCAAACTTTGACTGCTATATTGTTTCGTAACACCAAACCAAATAAGTCTTCACTCCGACAAAGCTTAGTTTACCAAATAAATTCAGAAAATTGACGTATGCCGGAAAAGGCTGTATTTAACTTTTCTAGACTAACTTTCCAAATTATCACGCATTTTCTCTGTCCTTTCTATGTATATACTTCCGTGTCTAAATATCTTCTGGGTAATTGCCAATTGAGTATGACAAGTGATATTATCCAACGTAACGGCTGCGATTTATACAAAACAACAGTTTTTTTTAAAACTAACAAGACGTGAGTCTTTTCCTTCTAGATTCTGACTGCTAATTTCACTTTGGTGTTTTTGATTATCAAAAAATTTTTCGCCCAGAAGAGAACAACACTTTCCCATTAATGCCAAGTTCACTCTTCCGAGAACGATATCAATCTCTCGTCCCTTTACCAGCGCCGCAGGTTCTCTCCGATACCCCCCGTCTCCGCGCTATCAATTTCCTACCTCGTTCCGATAAATATCGAAATATCGGCCTGAAGTAGATATCAGGGAAAGAGAGATAGATCGATACCATTGACAGCGGCGTCGATTGGGGGAATTGAGTATTTTAATTAAAATGACGATCTTCACCCGGAATATGAAACCAACTATGGAGATGATCAATTGAAACGGGGATTTATAAAAATACCACGTTGCAACTGGTACATGTTAGCGATGTTAGCTGTTACTTTTGAGATACATGGCTAACCTTTACATGCCAAGTATGTAACAGCGACATAGCAATAATTTACATTTCAGAAGTTAATTTTAATGATATGCTAGCGATATTATAAACTATATCGCTGTTACTTCAGAAAAATAACATGCTAAGCATGTAATTAACACATGATGACCGTTACTTTATAGATTCACAGTTCCTATTAACGCCACACCGTTTGTGATCGCTGGAATCGCATTGACAGTTGGTTATTTTTTAACTTTTATTGTGTA
Source organism: Tillus elongatus (assembly GCA_964006375.1). NCBI lineage: Eukaryota > Metazoa > Arthropoda > Insecta > Coleoptera > Cleridae > Tillus > Tillus elongatus. The sequence goes on along the minus strand of OZ023264.1, from coordinate 99,010,101 downwards.
TTGTGTGTGACATGTGACGCACGACAATGGCATACAAGAGTTCAGTGTTTTGTTGTGGATCTGGATTAATTATTGCAATTTAGCTTTTAGCAAGAAGTTTTTTGTGTTTGTAGATTAAGCATTATCCTGCAATTACAATTACGAGGTAAGTACCTACCTATATAGAATAATCTATTACCCAGTAAGTACATTTCCTAGGTTAAGTGTACCTATACCTACTTATTATATGATGAACATCTAATATGTTTGGCAAATCAAATCGATTATTTACAAACAATACAGCATTTGTGTGCATGGCAGTAGGCAGTAAGTAACAGTAAAACCGCCACAGAAAATTTGATGGTACGCATCTTAACTTAAACTAAACTATATTTTTGGTGTGTGTGTGTGTGTGTATATATATATATATATATATATATATATATATATATATATATATATATATATATATATATATATATATGAATGCAAGTGAGACGCCCAGTCAGTATGAATGTTTGTGTCACAGAGTGAGGGTTGTTATTAACAAAGAAGGACACAAGTTTTGCTGAAACGTTGCGTGCGTTATAAACACCATGAAAGTTAACAGAAAACTTGGTGAGGGGCTTTATGTAATCAACTCGAAGCCAAAGAAGAAAGTTCCCTTTAAAAACATAATAAGTATGATTGGGGAAGTTATAAAAGGTAGAAACCTTATTCCAACAGAGAACATTGATATAGCTCATACAATCGTTAGAAACATTGGTGGGCGTAAGAATGTGCAGAAACCTCGAGTTATTCCAATACCTAAAAGTGGAGGCACTAGGAGCTCTGGGTGGCGGTGCTGCAGGTATTGCTATAGCCGTGAACGATGCCAAGTCTGCGAAACAGAAACTGGAGGAGGAAGAACGGCACAACAAAACAATGGAAGCCATCGCGATGGGCAGGAGAGGGAGTGGTTTGAAATTTAAGCCAAAATGCAAGAGATTGGGCAAAGGCCTGTATCTCAAGAAACAACGCTCCGGTTATGGGTTGTATCTGCGAAACCAAAAAACCAAAGTGTTTACCAGAAAGACCTCTGACAAATGTAGTTCTTGTCAAGTTTGCTGGTGAAATGAGAATCCCATATTTTAGAGGTGTATACATGCGAGATGAGCTACCTCGCAATGGACCACGTAAAAACGAATCGTTTATCATGAATTTGCAAACACACAAGCAGCCAGGTAGTCATTGGGTTGCTGTGAGAAAACATGGTGACATCGTCGAGTACTTTGACTCGCATGGAAACTTGAAGCCTCCTGTGGAGCTGCAACGTTACCTTCAAGACTATTCTATATTGTATAATCATGATGTGTATCAAACATATAACACATTTAATTGTGGTCACTTGTGCTTACAATTTTTGCAATAAAAGGCTCAAACAGTAACCTGTGTGTATCAGTCATGGCGCACACCTTCGCGTTGAAAGACCGCAGCTCCTATCTGTCGTGAGACTACCATCCACCAATTGCTTTGGATGGTAGTTATGCTGTTGCTTTGATAGGCTTTCACACATACAACATACCCAACATCTATGAAGGTAAAAACAAGTTTCATGTAAAAGAAGGAACTGGTTGACGAACCATCACGATACCCACCGGTGCTTATGAAATAACACACTTGGAAGAGTTACTTCAAATTGAACTTGTTGGTGCTACAGCAACACACGAACAAAAGCAACAGGCTCTGATTCGGAGACCTAATCTGAACACCATTAAATATAAACTAAAGTGTTATACAAATGTCAGTTTTGAATTTGATGGTTCATGGTTTTTCAAAACACGTTCTTCAACCGGACATCTTTTATGAATCTGATTTACCTGTTGAAATAGTGGATGTTAGACAGATTCGCATAGAAACTAATATTGTGTCTGGTTCCTATTATAACGGACAACTCTCACATACGCTGTATGAGTTTGCTCCGATGGTTGATTCTGGCTACGCAATCGACATAGAACCTAAAAATTTAATTTACTTGCCGGTGAACAAGCAAGAGATTTCCAATATAAGCATCCCCAGGCAACACAATTGTGATATTCACATCGCTGAGATGTTATTTTTAAGTAACCAATGCGATATATCCTGATACATGCATGTCATGTTTCTGGGATGGTTGTCTGTTACCTATGATTTTGCGCTTACACTGTGCTACGCTAATTTCAAAAAAAAAAATCAAATTTTTATTTTTTATTTTTTTTTGAAAATAAGGGAACTGATTTTTATTATCGGTATCCGTTTAAAATAGATATCTACAAGAAAGGAAAGTAAAACTGTCAGAGATGCCACTATAATTTAATTTAATTTGGAAAAACTATAGAAAAACCTACTAATACTAAGGTGTGAACCCTTGCTCCAATTTATTAGTTGTCTAATTGAAAATCCTTTAACAAAAACAAACTTTATAAAAGTGTAAGATTAACAATAATAATTATGCGACAGGCTGTTTGCAAACGTATGTCGTTACATTATAAATACAAAGATACGTTATTATTATATTAAGAAATTGAACATCCAAAAGTATTTTATTTAATTTTCACAAGAACAAAAAAATAGAATCGTAAATAAGTTCACTTATTTTGGCATGTCCTTAAACCACAAATTTGTAGGTAACTCTTCGAAGATCGCTCTCTCTCTCTCTCTCTCTCTCTATCTTCTCGTATGTATAATAATAATATCAGAAAAGTATTACCTTAGGTTATTGGTTTTAAACTTTGGGTCAAACTTTGACTGCTATATTGTTTCGTAACACCAAACCAAATAAGTCTTCACTCCGACAAAGCTTAGTTTACCAAATAAATTCAGAAAATTGACGTATGCCGGAAAAGGCTGTATTTAACTTTTCTAGACTAACTTTCCAAATTATCACGCATTTTCTCTGTCCTTTCTATGTATATACTTCCGTGTCTAAATATCTTCTGGGTAATTGCCAATTGAGTATGACAAGTGATATTATCCAACGTAACGGCTGCGATTTATACAAAACAACAGTTTTTTTAAAACTAACAAGACGTGAGTCTTTTCCTTCTAGATTCTGACTGCTAATTTCACTTTGGTGTTTTTGATTATCAAAAAATTTTTCGCCCAGAAGAGAACAACACTTTTCCATTAATGCCAAGTTCACTCTTCCGAGAACGATATCAATCTCTCGTCCCTTTACCAGCGCCGCAGGTTCTCTCCGATACCCCCCGTCTCCGCGCTATCAATTTCCTACCTCGTTCCGATAAATATCGAAATATCGGCCTGAAGTAGATATCAGGGAAAGAGAGATAGATCGATACCATTGACAGCGGCGTCGATTGGGGGAATTGAGTATTTTAATTAAAATGACGATCTTCACCCGGAATATGAAACCAACTATGGAGATGATTAATTGAAACGGGGATTTATAAAAATACCACGTTGCACACCACTCTCTCCCGGTAAAAGAAGAAGAAAAGGTAAGCTTTACTTCTTCTTATAAAAACTAAACAGAAATTAACCGACGGTAACAAGTCTAAACAGGTTAAACTAAAAGATTACATATACACCCACACATATGTACACTTCCCTTTGTGGTAAAAAAATAAATGGATAAGCAAATCATATTTCGCTATAATCCGAAAAGAGGACAGAAATTTTTAAATAACTGCAAATAACCAGAGGAGTGAGGAATAACCAGCCAATCCGCTCAGGTTTCAGATTTATTTGGCCCTCAGTGACTGAAAGGAAGTTCATGTCAGGGTAAAAATTTGTTACTATAACGGTAAAGGCATGTAGGTAAGAGTAGGTAAAGGTACGGCAAGGCAAGGTAACAGCAATCGGGACACCAATAACTGACAAAGGTAAATACAACGACAGTCACGCTAAATGTGAAGGCAAGGATGACTATAAAGATATCGAGGTAACGATATATCAAATAGAAATTTTAAAGAAGCTACCGCAAGGAAAATATATCTGAGGTAAACATACGGTAGGGATAGATACGATATTGAAAGTGGGACGAAAATAAGATAAAGAGGCAGAAGAAAACATATAAAGGTTTAAGAATCGACAAGGGAAGGACCATTATAAGGCTTAAGATCCTTGGAATGCCATCGGCCCAAGTTTTTCCCAGACATGTCAGCGAGGGTATAGACCAAAGGAGAATGTATCTGAATGATACGACAAAGAACAAACTTTGGAGCTAATTTAGCCTTAAAATGGTTGGTCGCATCGGACAGAACATAATTCTTCTTCCATACCAGTTCGCCAACTTTGAAAGATAGGGAACGACGACGCAAATCGTACCTAGCCTTGCTAGAATCATATGCCCTTCGAAGTCGTCTTCTAACATCCTCATACACAGAAGGAATGGTCTGAATGTCCTCTTGCCAATGAGATTTGTCAATCACTTCAGGAATGGACTCAGGATTGTCGGAAACCTTACCATAAAAATCACCTGTGACAGGAATGTTGCGTCCAAACACTAGAAAGGAAGGGGAGTAGCCGGTAACATCATGTTTGGCCGTACGGATAGCTTGGGCCACTTTATGGATGTTCTCATCCCAGGTCTTGTGGGAATCCTTGATGTACGAGGCAATGGCAGTGACAAGCACCTTGTTAACGCGTTCCGTATGATTTATCTGTGGATGATATTTGGCGTTATACCAAGTTGCTTGCACTTCGTAAGACGAGAGGAACGATTTGAATTCTTTTGAAATAAACTGAACACCGTTATCGCAAAGAAGGATTTGAGGGACACCATAAATAAGGAACACTTGCTGTTCAAGGAACTGAGTAATACTTTTCGTGGTTGCCTTGGCAACTGGGTGAACGACCACAAATTTAGTAAACCAATCTGTAGCAACCAAAAGATACTGTTTGCCCCTTGTTGAGCGAGGGAAGGGACCCATGATGTCGACTGACAACAACTGGAAAGGGAAATGGATGTTTTTGTAATTACCCATAAGTCCAATAGGACGCTGGGTAGTGGATTTATGCGCACCTAAGACAAGACATTTTCGGACATAAAGGTATATGGATTTGCGCATCATCGGCCTATAATAATATTTGGAGATACGGGCAAGGGTCTTGGCAAATCCAAAATGTCCCCCCGACGTGGGTTCATCGTGATAGTGCTGTAGTAGGGCATCACGGTTAGGGGTTGGAACCACAATTTTCCATTCGGAGAGGTTAGACTGGATGTCATGAGGATGTTGCACATGTTTGTATAATACATTATTAAGGACAGAAAAATCAGGATATTTGGAGGGTTTTTTTTTAATATTATTCAACATGTCTAGGTACCAGGCATCAGGAGACAGATCTGTAGAAGATAGCAAAGAGATATGACGAGAAAGGAAATCGGCAACGACATTCTGAGAACCCTTTCGATGTTTGATGGTAAAGGAAAATTGACTAAGCCTCATGCACCATCTATCAAGTCGGCCAGTGGGTTCTTTCATTTTTGTGAGCCAAAGAAGAGAGGCGTGATCAGTAAAGACTATTAGATCAGCAGTACCTTCGACATAACCGCGAAAATACTCAACGCCGAACAAAGCAGCTAAACATTCACGCTCAGTGACACTATAATTTTGCTCCTGTTTGGTCAAGGTACGAGATGCATAAGCGATAGGGTGGTCAAATCCTTCGGAATCCTGTTGAGTCAACGTAGCTCCGATACCAACCGATGAAGCATCAGTATGTATAGAAAAAGGTTTAGAATAGTCGGGACTCGTGAGAATGGGGGCATTAACAAGACGATTTTTAAGTGTTTTAAATGCCTGGTCAGCCTCTAGAGTCCATTTAATCGGTTGACCTTTTTTGCGGCCGTGAATTAGGGGAGTAATAGGAGCACTGATGGTAGAAAAATCCTGAATAAACCTTCGGTACCACTGCATGACACACAGGACGCGTCGAACTTCGGTACTATTAGTAGGGATAGGACTATCCAGGATGCATTGGATTTTTGCTGGATCCGTTCTGAGGCCTTTCTCATCAACGACATAACCCAGAAAAGATAAAGAGGAACGACAAAATTCACATTTATCATAATTGATTGACAAACCGGCATGTTTCAAACGTTTATAAACTTCGTTCAGTATTTCTAGATGTCTTTCGAACGTGTCGGTAGCAACAATTATATCATCTAGATAGACGAAAACGTAAGGCTCGAGAGAAGGTCCAAGGACGGAGTCCATTAGGCGCTGCATCGTGGAGGGACTATTGGTTAATCCAAAAGGCATAGAAGTATATTAAAACAAGCCGCGTCCTGGGATTTGGAAAGCAGTTTTGCATTTAGAAGATTCTGTCAAGGGTATTTGCCAAAATGCCTTTTTCAAATCAATAGAAGAAAGGTAAAGGGAATCACGAAGTTTATTCAAAATACTGTCAATACGAGGTAAGGGATAGGAGTCTTTGCGGGTGACCTCGTTCAATTTTCGGCCATCAAAACACATGCGATAACTATCATCTCGCTTACGTACAAGAAGCACTGGGTTTGACCAGGGTGAGTTGGATGGTTCTATTACCCCCAGAGAAAGCATTTCGTCAATTTCTTTATTTATGTGTTTCATCATGGCCGGAGATAGCGGGAACTGACGGATTTTGAAAGGAGTTGTGTCACCGGTATCAATGTCATGAAAGATAAGGTTGGTTTTACCAAGAGTGGGAGAAATAAGTTCTTTGAAATTAGAAATAACCCTATTTAGTTGCAACAGTTGAGAGGAAGATAACAAATCACGATTAATGACTGCTTTGCTTCTTGGAGTCGGTAAGAAAGCACATGTAGTAGGAAAAAAAGGGATTGCGTTAGGGTTAAATTTATAATCTGAAACTTTAGAAGGAATATGTATAGTGATAGCAGGACAAGGATTTTTCTGTACTTTTTCGACAGAAACCGGTGGAGAGGTAGGGACAGAAGTGATAGTGGCGGCTTGATAGGTACCAGATTGAAAGTCTAATGAAAGATTAAAAGTGTGACAAAAATTGACTCCAAGAATCATGATGGGTAGGTCAGGAACAACTAGAAATTTGACCCTTCGGGTTCTATCGCCAATGGTCACTAGACATGCCCTTTCACATAAAGAGGAGTGGCATTAGCAGTTTTAATGACCGAAATATCGTGAGAAATTAAAACAGGAGTGTTAATGCGGTCAAGGTAAGGTTGGAAATCTTGGCCAACTACCGAAACATTAGCACCCGTGTCAACTAAAACGGTAAAAGAAAATTCCTTGATTCGAATAGCCATGTGAGGACGGGAGTCACCAACAACAGGAGTTAAGACAGGGTTAAGGGAGGTAGTGACGGTAGAGGAAGTTCCAGAAGGAGAAAATTCCTTATTTATTCTCCGCAACCACTTAGCCCACTCAGGAGCAGAAGTAGGACAAGGAATATCTACAGTGGAGGTAATCAAGAGAGAAGGGGTAAGATTGTTTTGTGTTGGAAGGGTAGGCGAAAACTTTTTGGGCGAGACCAAGATACCACGGGAGGATTGCCCAGTTTCCTTCCGGGAAACTAGTTTTTTGAATTTTTCGGGACATGATTCTGAACAGTCGTACTAGCAATTTTAGGTACAGGAGATGATGACAAGGGAGAACCTATTTGACTGACATGCTTCGACGGTGAAGGTAAGGGAGAGCGAGACCCTGAAGGAGTGTTATTGGAAATGGAAGGTAGTGAGCATCTTGGACACTTGGATTTGTATGTGTTTCTTCGACCACACCCAAAACAAAATACAGAACGTGTCATTGGACAGGGGTTATAGAGGTGACCTCTCTGTTGACAATTCCAACAGGTACTGGAGGACACTGCAACAGCTATTTGATTTTCTAGCTGTTCAGCATAGGCAAGAGAAGGTTCAAGAAGATGTAGAGCGTTTTTAGATGGGGGTGGCTTGAAATCAGTAACATTTTTCTGTGCCTCCTCAAGGCGTTTACAGAGTTTAGCCAAATGAGAAATGGAAGAGATATCTTGAAGGGCAAGTTGTGAAATATGGCAAGGTAATAAGTTTCTCCGAATAATAGATATTTGATCAACCTCCGAGGGAGGAGAAGAAAGCTTAGAAAACAAACCCTGCATATATGCCAAATATAATGCTACGCTTTCTTTTTGACCTTGGGTGCGGTGCTTAATCTCAGCTAAGAGATCCTCATCATACGATGAAGGTAAAAAGGTATCCTTCATAAGGCAACTAGTCCATCCCAACTATTGACAGTTGGTCTGACACTACGGAAATATTGAAGGGCGGGTCCAGAAAATAGGCCGGTAGCGGATGAAAATAGCTCCTTGGAATCCACGTCGCGGGAGAGCTGGAGTTCTCTAATTCTCTCCAAAAATGTGGTCAAGCTATCACCTGAACAATCACCAGAAAACGTAATGTTCCATTTCCATACAGGAACATAGCGACTCCTTGAGGATGAGATAACCGGAGTAGGTAGGGCAGCGTTAACTACCGCAGAGGTAATTGTAGAGGCGAGTACGGATGTGGAATCAGTACCTGGGGAATGCAAAGACAGACGCGAAAGGTTGTAAGCGTCCTCTTTTTCCAAGAAGTCACCTTCCAGAGAGATTATTTTTTCGTCAAGGGCCTCAAGCAACTTTTCATGCTCTGGCTTCTGTGTCAAAATACGGTGAAATCGAGAAGTCAGATGGAGAAGACGAGATCGAATTCATTTAACATCGGATTCGGAAGAATGGTTATTCAAGTCATTAACTAGAGGTTGCAGAGAAGCAATGATAGCTTCACAACCTTGGAGATCTTCACCAAATTCCAACGGGGAATCAATGTCTGGGAGAAGAGAAACACCCTGTCTTCTTAGTAAAACCCTGAATTGTCTCCGGTGATCATCTTGATTATCCCTGGGCTTACCACCCCGAAGCTTGATCTCATAGATAAGTTCTTCAGATAAGAGGTAATTGACAAACTCCATTAAAAAAAATCTGAAAAGGAAATTTTAAAGAAAAGAAGGAAAAGGCAATGTGCCAATATATATATATATATATATATATATATATATATATATATATATATATATATATATATATATATATATATATATATATATATATATATATATATATATATATATATATTTTCGCTGATATGTGAAATGTAACTAGGCAATGAATTACCGAAGAAAAAATGTTTTTCTTTCTTTTTTTTAATTTATTTATGATGATATACCAGAATGAATAGCAAAGCTCTTCGCGTAAACTTACACTCCCGAAGTGAATTTAAAAATGGTATAATTTATTTTCCAAGCATGTTCTAAATTATTAAACCGTTAGTTCTATAAACCCCTGAGAACTAACGATCAATCTAAATTTTAAGTTATAATTGAAAGAGAAGAAATATATACAGATTATCAATTAGATAAAAAATAATTATGCGAGCACAACCCAAGGTTAATGCTAGAGAGAGTGACGCATGTAACGAGAGAGAAAAAAAAGTAAAAAAATAAAATAAAAGAGAGATAGCCCTGTAATATTTAAATTTCTAAATGCAAAAGTAAATAATTAGTATACAAATCGATCCCCACCAGGTTAGATGCCAATTTTGTGCTACGCTAATTTCAAAAAAAAATTTTCAAATTTTTTTTAATATTTTTTTTTGAAAATAAGGGAACTGATTTTTATTATCGGTATCCGTTTAAAATAGATATCTACAAGAAAGGAAAGTAAAACTGTCAGAGATGCCACTATAATTTAATTTAATTTGGAAAAACTATAGAAAAACCTACTAATACTAAGGTGTGAACCCTTGCTCCAATTTATTAGTTGTCTAATTGAAAATCCTTTAACAAAAACAAACTTTATAAAAGTGTAAGATTAACAATAATAATTATGCGACAGGCTGTTTGCAAACGTATGTCGTTACATTATAAATACAAATATACGTTATTATTATATTAAGAAATTGAACATCCAAAAGTATTTTATTTAATTTTCACAAGAACAAAAAAATAGAATCGTAAATAAGTTCACTTATTTTAGCATGTCCTTAAACCACAAATTTGTAGGTAACTCTTCGAAGATCGCTCTCTCTCTCTCTCTCTCTATCTTCTCGTATGTATAATAATAATATCAGAAAAGTATTACCTTAGGTTATTGGTTTTAAACTGGGTCAAACTTTGACTGCTATATTGTTTCGTAACACCAAACCAAATAAGTCTTTACTCCGACAAAGCTTAGTTTACCAAATAAATTCAGAAAATTGACGTATGCCGGAAAAGGCTGTATTTAACTTTTCTAGACTAACTTTCCAAATTATTACGCATTTTCTCTGTCCTTTCTATGTATATACTTCCGTGTCTAAGTATCTTCTGGGTAATTGCCAATTGAGTATGACAAGTGATATTATCCAACGTAACGGCTGCGATTTATACAAAACAACAGTTTTTTTTAAAACTAACAAGACGTGAGTCTTTTCCTTCTAGATTCTGACTGCTAATTTCACTTTGGTGTTTTTGATTATCAAAAAATTTTTCGCCCAGAAGAGAACAACACTTTTCCATTAATGCCAAGTTCACTCTTCCGAGAACGATATCAATCTCTCGTCCCTTTACCAGCGCCGCAGGTTCTCTCCGATACCCCCCGTCTCCGCGCTATCAATTTCCTACCTCGTTCCGATAAATATCGAAATATCGGCCTGAAGTAGATATCAGGGAAAGAGAGATAGATCGATACCATTGACAGCGGCGTCGATTGGGGGAATTGAGTATTTTAATTAAAATGACGATCTTCACCCGGAATATGAAACCAACTATGGAGATGATCAATTGAAACGGGGATTTATAAAAATACCACGTTGCAACTGGTACATGTTAGCGATGTTAGCTGTTACTTTTGAGATACATGGCTAACCTTTACATGCCAAGTATGTAACAGCGACATAGCAATAATTTACATTTCAGAAGTTAATTTTAATGATATGCTAGCGATATTATAAACTATATCGCTGTTACTTCAGAAAAATAACATGCTAAGCATGTAATTAACACATGATGACCGTTACTTTATAGATTCACAGTTCCTATTAACGCCACACCGTTTGTGATCGCTGGAATCGCATTGACAGTTGGTTATTTTTTAACTTTTATTGTGTATTGTGTGTGACATGTGACGCACGACAATGGCATACAAGAGTTCAGTGTTTTGTTGTGGATCTTGATTAATTATTGCAATTTAGCTTTTAGCAAGAAGTTTTTTGTGTTTGTAGATTAAGCATTATCCTGCAATTACAATTACGAGGTAAGTACCTACCTATATAGAATAATCTATTACCCAGTAAGTACATTTCCTAGGTTAAGTGTACCTATACCTACTTATTATATGATGAACATCTAATATGTTTGGCAAATCAAATCGATTATTTACAAACAATACAGCATTTGTGTGCATGGCAGTAGGCAGTAAGTAACAGTAAAACCGCCACAGAAAATTATCTGCTTAAATCGCAAATCTAGACAAAATGTTTACTGCACGTATCTGTTATTGTGTCACTGGTTTTGTCAGGAGTTAGCGCCAATTTTTATTAATCCGCATTTCATGATCAGAATTACTTTTGTGTTTGCACAACGTAAGAAACAATTGTTATGCTGAGGTGTTTATGTTAACTATTTGAGTTAGATAATTTTATTGTCGTCCATTTTTTAATGTAAAATGTCAAAAGGAAATTTCACTGATTTCATATAGAAAAAAGTCGCGAAACCTAAAAGACAAACAAATTAACAGTCATGTTTCATTGCCATACAGGGAAATAATTTTAGATTGCAATAAAAATAATATAGGGACGTTGCAACTTTTCCACATGTCGAGCCGAATTCGACTTCCGCTATTAATCAATTCCCACTACCTAAAAATATTGTTGATGATGTATTAGTAGTATCATCATTTATGTCTTTAATATTATCATCCATACATCCAGTGGACTCAAAGGTTGACACAGTGTTTTAATAAACCAACAATAAAAATAATACCAATTTTTCTAACAGCTCGTTTTTGAAATTTCAGATGTAATTCTGCAGAACAACCAACTATAAGAAAAAGGGTATGAAATTTCTGGTCCGGAGTGGTTCCATCAAGCAAAACAGCAGAAACAGAAATGACAAAAAGCATATTTCACTAAAAAAAATATGAAAATTTACAGCTTAACTTTTAATTTATATAGACAATATGGGATCATTGTTGTTTCTATGTTTACAAATTCCAGCAAGTTTATGCATATGTTTTAAATTCATTTTTATTTTTAGATTTAATTACGAGAATTTGGTTTTTTATTTAGTGTTTACTGAAAAAAAAAGTTTTGTGGTCCATAAAATACATGTTAACATTTTTTAGAAGTTTGCATTCACCTACACCTTTGGAATTCATTTTTAGTTTTATATTTATATTATGAGACTTTGTTTTTTCTATAAATGTAAGGTTAGTTGGAAAATGCATTGTTTTGTGCTGCATTAAACATATGTTAAATTTTTTAGAAGCTTCTAATTATGCATATATTTAGAATTCTTTTTTTTAAACTATATGAGAATTTTGTTTTTTCTTTCTTTACTGAAAATGTTATAGTTTTTTATGTTGTATAAAATATATATTTCCATTTTCTAGAAGTTTATCTGTTGTTTTTATTGTCCCATTCAATTTTTAAATAAATATTTTAGGCTCAAGTCAGATGCAGATTGAGTTTACTATTACCAATAATTATTAGTAACTTAGTATATATATATATATATATATATATATATATATATATATATATATATATATATATATATATATATGTATGTATGTATATAATTTACATGACAGCCATGAAGTATGAATTATATACTAGGAATATATCATAGGACATCTCAAGTACATTATTTAGTTACATGCTAGAGATAAGTCTAGATACATGACTGAGATATTAGTAATTACATCTCCCTAACAGCACAAGTGATGTCTCCAGCATGTTAGACTGTGATGTCCCTGTGATGTATTGTCAATGTTGGCAGTTGCTGACATTTCCTAGCTCTGGTAACTTGCATAGACCTTACAAAGTACATCTCTAAGATGTACAGTCACGCTGTTACATGCTAAATACATGATTGTTATGTAGTTGTGTTGCCTGGGTCGACATCGTCGACCAAGATTCAGTTCCTGTCAACTTTCAAGGTGAAGAGGTGTCTGTACGCTTGAAACTTATAAAAGTTGCTCAGTATGTTGGTCTTTAAGGATATAAAAGCAAGTGCATCTACCAAAACAAATTCAGTTGAGTCAGACACTTCAAAGGGTACACTTCGTCCCGATAATATTGAGTTCCTGGGTTATCATGTCGTCAAAACTAGAAATATTCAAAGACCCCGTGTTTGATGATGCCATCGATCGAGAAGAATTGCGCTCTTACTATTCACCAACTAAATCGTTTGGTAACAGCGATGAAATTGAAATAGCCATCAATCGACAAGATGCGTTCGTATGTCTTGCCGAGTCAGCTCTAATAATCGAAGGTGCCCTGGAACCTTTAGCAGCCCAAAATCCTAATGGTGCTTGTTATCTGTCAAATAATAGTGGAGCAGCTCTGTTTGAATCAATGACCTATGAGTTGAATAACAAGGAAGTGGAACGAGTGCGAGACCCATACACCACAACAATCATCAAAAGTCTGCTATCCTTCAGTAAGAATGAAGCCCAATCTCTTAGCAATGCCGGACTGAATGTGTCGTCGGAGCACATCACCCTAAATGATAACAAGTTTCACACGCTTACACCTGTTTGGTTCCTCTTCAGTTTCTTTCATCATTTCATATGAGTTCTCTGTGGCAAACATTCCGCTTTACAAGAGTTCGAAACGATACCAACGGCTATTACAGCACAGGTACGGCACGAGCAAAAATTACCGTAACCAATATGTTTTTAAAGGTAAAACATGTCTTTCCCAATGATAAAATAAAATTGGAACTGATGGATAAAATAGCAAAAGACACATCTATATTTCTCGCATACCGCAAATGGGACATATATGAGTTACCATCACTCAGAGATATAAACAGAGATGTGTGGGCTGTTAAAACTGCAACCAACTTGGAAAGACCTCGATATGTGATTATAGCATTTCAAACAGATCGTAAAGATAACGTAAGAGGCCAGACTATTTCGATAACATTGGTATCCTGGATCTCCGAGTGTTTCTAAATTCAGAATGCTACCCTTATGAATCTATGAATACGGATATTAATGAATCGAAATATGCTGAGGCCTATCACATGTATACAGATTTTCAAAAAAGCTTCTGTTACAAAAACATGTCGGAGCCTATCTCTAATTATGACGAGTTTAAAGACCGAGCTCTATTTGTGATTGACTGTCAGCACCAGAACGAGTCAATCAAGTCTTCAACGGTGGACATTAAGGTGGAATATATGAGCCGAGCGGATTTCCCTCACAACACACGAGCTTACTGTTTAGTTATTCATGACAGTGTATTGGAATATAAACCTCTAACGGGCATCGTTAGAGCCATTACGTAATAATAGTATATCATTTATGTATCAATATGTACAGCCTAATTAATTCTAATAAATTTTTATTGTATGTAAATCAATTGTTTTATTTTTATTTTGTTGCATTTTGATTAACCCTTTTATATATTCATATATCAACAGTCTGTTTACATTCATTTCAAACAACACATATCAAACAACCCTCGTATTTGATGTTGTTAAATCGAGGTTTGTTAATTGTATTTTGATCACTCCCTACATATACACGCCCCCACAATATATTTTGGATTCACTGTAATAGAAAACACTCTCATAAACTGACACCCACGTAAAACTGATAACATTTATATGCAAACAAAACGTGTTTGCATATGTACGCCCACGCCCACACAACTTGATAACGCGTTTAATTATCAATTGTCAACGAGTGGGTTTTGTTTTATATATACATGCATCAAGCAAACCCTATCTATAGTCTCTGTGGAGCAGTTGGTTTACCCATGAATGTATGTATGTTGAGTTATACGGTCAATTCGAATTCGAGTTGAAATCTGATTTTAGGCGAATGCTTTTCTGTCAACCAGATTTCAAATTGTCTCTCTCATATCTGTATGTATGGTTAACCTGAATGAATATGTGTTCAAAAGCTTAACTCGCCGTATAAGAGAATATTCCCATACTTTACCCCACTTCCAATGGAATGTTCCCTTCTACGACGAGTCAAACTTTGAACACGAGAGACCCTACTTTTGAATAAAATTCAAATTTCCCACCAAAAAACTAAATATTCTAGCAATCCCAATACAACACACTTACCAACACAATAAACAACACATGGTGAGCTTATATGACAGCTGTGTGTAACCTACAAACATAGCCTAAGATACGTTGGCAATAGCTCGTAACAAACAAACATTCGGCTAGGGGGTAGCCGACTTAACCTTAAACATGTGGAGACTCAACAAACAGCACACTTAACCTTAACAGTCACATAGCGGGGGATCGGTATGTAACACGTGTGTGCCAACATAACCTCAACAAACAATCAGATAGCTAAGAATCGATAAACGCATGGAGACCAAAACTGATTGCGGCCATCTTTGGAACATTTGACGTCATCGGACAGCTCAGGTCACAACTGACAGGTCAAGTGACACCTGGCAGCCCCAATGACAGCTGACATTGACAGCTGACATTGACAGCTGATGTTGACAGCTGGCGTTGACAGCTGGCATTGGCAATGGCAGGTCACATGTCAACTGTCAACAATGCGCAGAAAAAAGTAGAGGGGATGGTCCCAGGTGCCGCACTATCTACTTATAAATCTCTAACGGGCATCGTTAGAGCCATTATGTAATAATAGTATGTCATTTATGTATCAATATGTACAGCCTAATTAATCCTATTAAATTTTTATTGTATGTAAATCAATTGTTTTATTTTTATTTTGTTGCATTTTGATTAACCCTTTTATATATCAACAGTCTGTTTACATTCATTTCAAACAACACATATCAAACAGCCCTCGTATTTTATGTTTTCAAATTGAGTTTTGTTAATTGTATTTTGATCACTCCCTATATATATATATATATATATATATATATATATATATATATATATATATATATATATAAAAATACGTCACCATGTACCCAACTTCTATAAGTGACATTAGTACATTTCACAGTGACCCTGTTATAGAGAAAGGCATTGACCAGACATTGCTTAGTTTCAATTATTAAGTTTAAAGTACAATAAACTATAAAATGTATAATAATCATTTTACTTAGTATGCATATTTTACTTGCGACTGCTAAACGATGTTGCGTTAACAGTCGGTATTTGAAACTAATATAGTTCACATCTACTTGCTTTGTTCACTTCCATTTTATATTAATATTATTAGAATAGTAACACACTGTATTGTTTCCCTAAAATAAAGTTATATTTTTATGGAAACTTAAGTTTTGTGTTACCTAATTGGCGCTGCGTGAACATGATGCCAAAACGGCATTAAATATAATAATCGCCGGTTTATTTCAATAATTTATTTGGCATTAAAGAACCGAAAAATTAACAGTGTTTCAAACGCTCCAGTTTCAAACATTGTATCAACATCAAGTGACCAAAAGTAATCCAAGTTCCAGAAAAACTCCAAAAGAAGGCCTGTTAGGAGATGAATATCCTGTGAGTACCTTCCTTTATCTTTCACTGTGAATTTATGATTGCATCTCTTGTATTTTCAAGCATTTTTGCTTCGAAATACCTTGTCAATAATTAGTATTAAATCTACTGTATTTTCAAGCATTTTTGCTTCAAAATACCTTGTCAATAATTAGTATTAAATCTACTGTATTTTTCAAACATTTTTGCTTCGAAATACCTTATCAATAATTAGTATTAACTAAAATCGTAATGAGATACCGCAAATACAAACTGAACAAGTAGCTATTAAAGTACCTTATGTAAAGAAAACTAACCCATTATATAAAATTTATCATAATCCAGTTCAAGTAAATCAAAACAAATTACTTTTACCTGATTCCCAAAAGAAAACAGCCCATTTGAAAAATGTAAAAAGAGTGAAAAAGACATTTTCTTTGCAGGAACATCATCCCCCTGATGATGGCCCTCAGCCAGGTCCATCAACTAGAAGTTAAACCCATAATCACTAACGGATACTTTAAAGATTATATAGGTATAGCTAGAATAATTAATCACTATCATAATTTCTACTTTTATTTTAATGTATCGGTTTTAGAAAATAATTATCGGGTGTTGACAAACAATACTATAAAAATTAACGAAAATTATGGCACTGCTATTAACAAGGAATATGTACAGATGCTTAATGACCAAGTTTCCAAAATTAACCTAGAACTTGAGAAATTAACGCACTCCAGAACGAAACGCGGGTTAATAAACGGAGCAGGGTCGCTGATCAAAACCATAACCGGAAATCTCGATCAACACGATCTCGATAAAATAAACAAACATTTAAACACCTTATATTTAAATCAAGGTGAAATGATGACTCAACTAGACTCTCTAAATTCATTTGCACATATAATTACAGAAAGATTTGTATAAGAACAAAAAATAATTAACAAAAATCTTCAGATGATAGCTGACAGATTTTGTGAACTAGCGAACATGGAAAAAAGGAGTTTCATTCAATATCAAATCTCATTAGCCCAAAATTTATTAGAAAGTGTCAAAATTATTCAAAGAACTACATCTCTTAGCTTTAATGAAATTACAAACATTGAAATATTTACCTGGAAGGATTTAACACAAATAAGACAGCATCTTGAATTAATTTATAACAAAAATGAATTAATTAACTTTGACAGAAACCACATATTTAAAATTATTGAATTTACTAAATTCATAGTTGTATCAGCAGGAGACACAATCATTTGTTTACTAAAGGTCCCGATTTTACACCCTACACCAGGCTCCTACTTTCAAATAATTCCCTTACCAGAAAATCATAAAGTCCTTATACCCCCAAGTTCATATTATTTGGAAATAGCCCAACAAAACTTATGGACATCTGAAAGATGCCCATCAATAACAGAAGCCATAGTGTGTTCAAATCCACCACAAGAAGAAAGTTGCCAACTAAATCAACCCTCGAGTTGCCCTTCTGCAAAGGTAACCATTAGCTACACGACGTCCATCAAGATACGAAACAACAACGTGCTCATCTCAACAGATGTATCAGTCGAAGTTATGGAAGAATGTCCAAATAAAATCGACAGAAAAACAATACACCAAAATGCTATCGTAAGCACACTGCCTAACTGTAAAATCACAGTAAATGATGAGATATATACAGACGTATCAGGCAACATAACGTGGATTCCAGACCTGATATTACCACCCAAGGAAGAAAAATACGAAGTCCGCTTCAGTCCAGTTCACCTGAAAAATGCTGAAAAATTGAAGCAACAACTTTCAGAAGCTCCACGACATAAGATACTACATCCAATGCTGCATACAAGTCACATAGGTGTTACCACATTTATAATAGTAGTCATCATCATCACTATATTGGTTTGGTCCAGAAAGAGATGGACACCCTTCCTAAAGAAGAAGAAATCACCCCAAGTTGAACACGAGGACGTGCTCAAGACTAACGGTGGAGGAAATACGTCACCATGTACCCAACTTCTATAAGTGACATTAGTACATTTCACAGTGACCCTGTTATAGAGAAAGGCATTGACCAGACATTGCTTAGTTTCAATTATTAAGTTTAAAGTACAATAAACTATAAAATGTATAATAATCATTTTACTTAGTATGCATATTTTACTTGCGACTGCTAAACGATGTTGCGTTAACAGTCGGTATTTGAAACTAATATAGTTCACATCTACTTGCTTTGTTCACTTCCATTTTATATTAATATTATTAGAATAGTAACACACTGTATTGTTTCCCTAAAATAAAGTTATATTTTTATGGAAACTTAAGTTTTGTGTTACCTAATTATATATATATATATATATATATATATATATATATATATATATATATATATATATATATATATATATATATATATATATATACACGCCCCCACAATATATTTTGGATTCACTGTAATAGAAAACACTCACATAAACTGACACCCACGTAGAACTGATAACATTTATATGCAAACAAAACGTGTTTGCATATACAAACACGTTTTTGTTTTAGATTTAATATTATATATCAAATGTTTGTTTTAGCTTTTGATTTTATAAGAAGTGTGTTAGACTTATTGAATGTATATTTACCAATATTTTAAAATCAAAGTTTCTCTCTTATGTTAAATATTCAATGTAATAGAGAGAACGCCCACACAACTTGATAACGCGTTTAATTATCATATGTCAACGAGTGGGTTTTGTTTTATATATACATGCATCAAACAAACCTTATCTATAGTCTCTGTGGTGCAGTTGGTTTACCCATGAATGCATGTATGCTGAATTATACGGTCAATTCGAACTCGAGTTCAAATCTAATTTCAGGCGAACGCTTTTCTTTCAACGAGATTTAAAATTGTCTGTCTATCTCTCTCATATCTGTATGTATGGCTAACCTGAATGTATATGTGTTCAAAAGCTTAACTCGTCGTATAAGGGAATATTCCCTCACTTTACCCCACTTCCAATGGAATATTCCCTTCTACGACGAGCCAAACTTTGAACACGAGAGACGCTAATTTTCAATAAAATTCAAATTTCCCGCCAAAAACTATATATCCTACCAACCCCAATACAACACACTTAACCTCAACAAACATTAAACACATGGGTGAGCTTATATATGACGGCTGTTTGTCTGTAACCTAAGAAACATTGGCAATAGCTCGTAACAAATAAACATTCGGCTAGGGGGTAGCCGACTTAACCTTAACCATGTGGAGACTCAACAAACAGCACACTTAACCTCAACAGTCACATAGCGGGGGAATCGGTATGTAACACGTGTGTGCCAACATAACCTCAACAAACAGTCAGATAGCTGGGAATCGATAAACACATGGAGACCAAAACTGATTTCGGCCATCTTTGGAACATTTGACGTCATCGGACAGCTCAGGTCACAACTGACAGGTCAAGTGACACCTGACAGCCCCAATAACAGCTGACATTGACAGCTGACATTGACAGCTGACATTGGCAGCTGACATTGACAGCTGGTATTGACAGCTGGCATTGACAGATGTCAGGTCACTTGTCAACTGTCAACCTCACACGCATGCGCAGAAAAGTGGAGAGGATGGTCCTAGGTGTCCCACTATCTACTAATGTAAAAGAGCTCTGTTGGTTGGAGCATCCGGTTGTGGAAAAACAAATGTAATGGTTACGCTCTTAGAACAGCCGAATGGATTACGTTTTGAAAACATTTACATCTATTTCAAGTCACTTAACAAACTCAAATATAAATATCTCAAACATCTTTTGCGACCTATGATAGATATAGGATATTTTGAATATGAAAACGGTGATGACATAGTTCCCCCTGACCAGATAAAGTCAAATTCAATAATAATATTTGACGATATTGTTTGCTGCAATCAAATCATTATGAGAGACTATTTTTACTTCGGCCGCCATAACAATGCAGATTGTTTTTATCTATGTCAAACTTATTCCTCAATTCCAAAACAATTAATTAGAGATAATGCAAATTTGCTCGTCATATTTAAACAAGATAATACTAATCTGAAACATATTTATGATGATCACGTTAATGTTGATATGACATTTCAGAAATTTAAAGATATATGTTGTTATTATTGGAAAGATGAATTCGGATTTTTGGTTATAAATAAAGAATTTCCATTCCAGGCTGGCAGATATAGAAAAGGATTTGATGCCTATATTTATCCGTAAGGATGAAAAAAGTTTTAGTGTTAATTAACTATTGATAACGCAAACATGGATCAAACAGTTGCAAGACAGCTAATTAAAACAAGAAAAGCACTTAAACGAAAGTTGCAAAGTCTAAAATCTGATGTTGTAGAATCTGCCATTCAGAGAGAGGAAGAATTAAAACCTATTACAGAACCCTTAAAAAAGATACTTTCAGATATTGAACTGGAAAAAATGCATCCAAAGTAAAAGAAGAAAAATTTAACAAGCCAGAAAAAACGTCCGTGAAATATGAGACAAAAATGAGACCGCGTCGCTTATTTCAAGAAGAGCCGTTAAGTGAGGAGGTATTTATCGCAGAACCTGAACAAGAACCGGAGCCTCCCACTGAAATTAGCACAGCAGAACTTCAAAGACTGCTCAGTGAACCTTCTTTTGAGATATATTTGGACCAATTTGCTCCACTACCTCGACAATACATAGAAGCAATGATAAGGGATTCCTATGATGTCTTTGATCATACCAATTTTATATTGGAGACTCTGAAATGAATTTTGATAACGCAGATATTGTAAAAGGTGTCAGATATAAAGGAACAGGATTGTATGAGTTATTATTTGAAAAGAATCCAGCACCATATAAAGTAGCAGAACATAAAGATTATCTTCATATTTTAGAAAGAACAAATGCTCTCCGACGAAATTATGATGCAAATAACGCCAAAATAGGTAATCCCTCAAAGAAATATACTTATGTAATTAAACCGCCTGGACAGAGACCACGCTCGGGTTCATTTCCTAGTAGATTGTATGATTTGCGATCGGGAAAGGGTTTTATGAAATGGAATAAAAAATAAACTTTATACACTGGGATGACCCTAATGAATTAGTTGATAGACTAAGACTTCTAATTGCGGCTCAAAACGCTGGTAATAACGGCAACCACAATGAGATAGTTTCCCTGATTGAGAAATTACAGGAAGCTCGTATAATAGTATAAAATAATAATTAATTGGTATCGCTTTATGAGTCTCAATATGACTTTAGACAAATTTGGTAGAATAATAAACAGAAATCTTAATTCAAAACTACAACAAAAAATAATTTGGTAAATTTGCAGATTAGCTCCCGAACGCTTTTGTGAAAATTTTTTTGACATACATCCTTAAAACCCCCCTTCGAGCAAGGTGCAACAAGAAAAATTTCTTGTTCTTCCCCCCAAGGGGAGTTACGGGGCAAGGAGCGAATAGGGGTGCTGGGCGGGAAAGATGTTAAAAAGGAAATACAAGCCTGAAAATACGAAAAAGAGCCTAGCGCCCCGATAAAAAGTCGCCCTTTTCAACAATTCTAACCCCCCCTCACCCTCCACCACCGCCGCCCCTGTGGCCAATCCCCCACAAAAAATCAGCAGGCCAAGGTCGCGGAATGTCACCTGGGACTGTGCTAAGGGAAACGAGCTGGTTACTCATGCAAGTAGGGGGGGGGGTGGTGGTGAAATTTACCGGGGACGGCACATATCGCCGCCCCCATGCTGAAGGTGACGTAACGCTACCGGACAGTATGCCCAAGGATATGAGCAGAGAGCTGACGCGTGCAGCGGAGGAATGAAAATTCCGGGGGCGGCGGCCACCCCCCCAAAAACTGTGTGCGAGGGAGACGTATGAGAGGCCGGTATTCCCCCCGAGGCGAGGAACGGGCAAGGTAGGCAGCAGAAAACAGTGAAGCGAATAGGAAAAGTTAAAAAAAAACTTACCTCAGCCAGGTGAGAAGCGTTGGGCGGACGTGATGGTGGAACAATTGGCGAACTACCGGAGCGGGTGTTCCAGCCCCGGGTACAGCGATGCCACAGCCTGCCAGAAGTGGTGGAGGCGCATCGTGGTGTTGGGGTACATCCTCCGGAACATACCATCCGCGAGGTAACCATCAAAATAGGCCGCCCTGAGGCCGGCCCTGGGTACGTGACGCCTTGCCTCCAGCGACAAGCGTTCGATGTTCTGTGTGTGCGCACCAGTTTCACGATCAACGAAGTGGAGGCTGTGATTCACAGTAAAATGCCTGAATCCCGCCGCCTCCAAGTCGCTGTAACCCTTCCAGCAGTCAGTCATTATGATGCTGCCAGGCGACACATGATCCCGTATAACCCTCATTAAAGTGCGCGCACTTCGGTCGGCAACCGGAACCATGAATGCCTGGCCGCACACACCACGCGAACCACGTACAACACCGCCGACGACCCATTGACCTCTTAGGCGCCGCCCACGGTTGTACTTGCGTTTGGAGAACTTAGCCTCGTCGATCTCAACAACGATATCAGGGCCCCCAATCGGAGAGATAATACCGGTGAAGTGATCGACTAGCACCTCCCGGATGAAGTTGAACCAGTCAACAACCGTGTGCGCCGCTAAATCGATCTCGTCCATAGCAAATTTTACCCGCGGTGGGTTACGGGACAGGTATATCATAACAAGGTGACATACCTGTTGCACATCAATGCGGGCACCGGAGAAGAAGGTGTCGGTCAGCGCGGAGACCCGGAACCTACAGGTACCACGATGCCTTGCGGTATATCGCCTATCGCAATTGAACACCGGCAAGCCGCGGCGATAATGTAACGGTCACCTTTCGCGAGCACTTTGGGCAGCAGGTGTGGCAAAGAAGCACCCCGTGAGCCCTAATAAATATTCTGTTAGGGCAACGTTGTCCAGCAGCAGCGCGCTAAAGTTTAAGTTTTTCATATAACAAAAGTGACATACGTTGTAACCGCACTGTGAAACGGTGGGCAATACTGGAACAGTTTGTGCAGCCATAATTATTTAGGAGCAGAATATTAGAAACAAAGGAAAGCAGTTAAAAAATAAAAGACGCACCGAACGCAACGTATAAGACGCAACTGAAGAAGTAGCAAGTAGCAAGCGACAGAAAGGATGTAACAAAGAAGCGTAGGAATCTGCACCCCCGACCAATGGGGAAGCAAAACAACCGCGTCGAAACATCGAGAATAACAAAAAGTGAAACCTGCGACCAATCGCGAATGTGGAGCCTTTATGAGATATTGTCGCAAGCGGGAGATCGCAAAGTGTTGGAACGAAGTGTGTGACATTTTCAGCTGTTGTCTTAATCGTATAGAAAGGTTATTATTCGCGTCCGCGATTCCTTTGTCGCGAGACAGAAAACCGACACCGAACGGGGTACACCGGGACGCGCGAACCTGAAGCACGAAAACTACGCGAAAACCTCCACACTCACATTCGCGGCGCGAATCACATTCGCGGCGCGAACTACATTCGCGGCGCGAATTCACGTTCGCGTTCGCGCTCTGCGATCCCTTTGTCGCGGGACAGAAAACTTACGCGGGATCCACATTCGCGACGTTCGCGTTCGCGTCCGCGATTCCTTTGAAATGCTGCAAACTCCAAAGTAACGCGAGGTAAGGAAAATTCCCGGGGGCGGCGAAAACCGCCGGCCCCCAACAACCCCCCCCCTCCCAAGTTTGATGATCGCCACTGGTGAATATGTCGAACGAAACGACCAGGGTTATAGTGACCGTGAACTGCGACAGCGCTAGTGTGCGGGACATTGCGACTGACAGAGACAGCCACACCGTGTGGTGCTGTGCACTGCGAAGTAGAACAGAGCCGCACTAAGGCAGTAAGGTAAAATTGTTGACTTTCCAGAATAAGTTTGAATATAAATAACTACGCAAAGGAAGGAGAACAAAAGGTAAGAATAGTGTTACTGTGTATGTATGATACCAAAGTTTATGTATCAGCAGTCGATTTGTCAATAATTGTTCGGGAGCTAATCTGCAAATTCACCAATAATTTTACTATATAATGGATATAAATCAATCGATAAAAACATCCATAGATGGTATTTAAATAATGAATCCTATGCAATATTGTTTGATTACGCTGCGGAAATTGAAACAATTTATTTAAATCCATCAACTGAAGTCATTATATTTCTAAATAATACAAAAATATCTCCAAAAAAATTAGTTGGTGTCTTCACACCAACTTTATCTTCATAAAATCAGGAGATACATTTTATTTTGAACATTCTCCAAACAGCAAAGCGATCGCTTGCGCCATATAACTAAACCTAAAATTTCCGCTATCAATGTAAAAGAAGTAGTGGTGAATGAACTTCACAAACCCGCTAGAAGAGATTATAGAAGGCGTCATGTAATAGTTAAGGGTTTAAATGATTTGTTTCAGGCTGATTTAGTAGAAATGCTTCCTTATTTTAAATTCAATAAAGGGTACAAATACATTTTAGTAATAATTGATGCTTTTTCAAAGTTTGTCTGGGCTGAACCATTAAAAAGGAAAGCATCAAAAGAAGTTGCAAAACTATGGCTAATATTCTAAAATCTCTGAAAACTCAACCCAAAAATGTACAGACAGATAATGGTATGGAGTTTTTTGGTCGCGAGTTCAAATCCCTGATGGATCAGTTTCAAATTAATCGCTACGCCACTTATACAAATCTTAAGGCTAGTATATGTGAACGTGTAAACAGAACATTGAAGACTTTAATGTGGAAGCAATTCAGCATGCAGGGAAGTAGGTATTGCGACACTTGGGACAGACAGTGACGTCACAGGTAGTGGGGGTAGGAGTGGGGGTACCCCCACCCCTAGCCCCACCCCTTGTGTCCACGCCCCAAGATAGCGCCACGCCCCGGCGCCCAGCCACGCCCCGGCGTCCAGCCACGCCCCCAAGATGGCGTCCAAGATGGCTTCCAATGTAACCTGAAGGTCATTGACCTGTCTAGGAAACTTTGGCCAGGTCGTCTCCAAGATCTTATTTTTCAGTGGTTATCTTGCTCGAGGCATTTAATATCCTGGCCAGACAGTGACGTCACATGACTTGGGCCAGACAGTCACATGCAAACATTTCAAAGTGTCTAACCTATTACTTCAAATTATTATATGTTGAAAAAAACCATTTGGAGCAGGTGAGTTTCGAACCGCGGGCACTCAGATGGGAGGCAACGATGCTACCCGTTGAGCTAAGCAGACGCTTGTTAATTTATTGTTTTAGGCTAGTATATATATACGACTTTTAATTACAAACAAACCATACATGTAACATAATTAAAGTTTTTGTTATTATTAGACAAATGGATGATTTACAAAATAATAATATGTTTAATATTAGAGGCGGAACCAAAACGGAGGAACCAAAATCTTAAAGATGGTGCCTTTCGCTGATAAAGAATGGCGGCTTTCGTTCTTAAAGATGGTGCCTTTTGCTGATAAAGATGGTTGAAGACTCCATTATTTAAAGTTACGTCACCCCAACCTTTAGAGCCGACAAATGAGAGTGAGGTTGATAAGCGAGAATAATGGTATTGGTCGAAAGCTTTTGTTATTAGACATAACCAAATATCGTAGAGACAATAGAGGTCGCTGGCAAAACAAAAGAAGCTCAGAAACAAAATGGACAACAGGTTCAACTCTTAAGCTTAGAAACAATGGTTGGTTACAGGTTCAATTCCTTTCTCCACGTGTTTAGTGTCATGTTACTCGTCTAAGTAAGCAGAATTAAAAAATGGCGACTAAAATGAGATAAAAAACTTAAAACCCTTATCGCGGAAGATCCGTGAGACGTACGCAGGAACCAATACATGCACGGTGTTAAGGAGGCCAAATCAAATTGGAATATACAATAAAATGGCCACTTCCGGTCTAAACTTTAAATCGTTATATCTTTTCAACGGAAAGTGATAGAAATGAACTATCTTCAAAAAATGTATGTTTCATAACAAGGTCTACAAGAAACTGAGATAAAAAACTTTAAACCCTTATCGCGGAAGATCCGTGAGATGTACGATAGAACCAACACATGCACGGTGTTAAGGAGGCCAAATCAAATTGGAATATACAATAAAATGGCCACTTCCGGTCTAAACTTTAAATCGTTATATCTTTTCAACGGAAAGTGATAGAAAGGAACCGACTTCAAAAATGTATGTTTCGTAACAAGGTCTACAAGAAACTGAGATAAAAAACTTTAAACCCTTATCGCGGAAGATCCGTGAGATGTACGATGGAACCAACACATGCACGGTGTTAAGGAGGCCAAATCAAATTGGAATATACAATAAAATGGCCACTTCCGGTCTAAACTTTAAATCGTTATATCTTTTCAACGGAAAGTGATAGAAAGGAACCGACTTCAAAAATGTATGTTTCGTAACAAGGTCTACAAGAAAATGAGATAAAAAACTTTAAACCCTTATCGCGCAAGATCCGTGAGATGTACGATGGAACCAATACATGCACGGTGTTAAGGAGGCCAAATCAAATTGGAATATACAATAAAATGGCCACTTCCGGTCTAAACTTTAAATCCTTGTATCTTTTCAACGGAAAGTGATAGAAAGGAACCGACTTTAAAAATGTATGTTTCGTAACAAGGTCTACAAGAAACTGAGATAAAAAACTTCAAACCCTTATCGCGGAAGATCCGTGAGATGTACGATAGAACCAATACATGCACGGTGTTAAGGAGGCCAAATCAAAGTGGAATATACAATAAAATGGCCACTTCCGGTCTAAACTTTAAATCGTTATATCTTTTCAATGGAAAGTGATAGAAAGGAACTATCTTCAAAAATGTATGTTTCGTAACAAGCTCTACAAGAAACTGAGATAAAAAACTTCAAACCCTTATCGCGGAAGATCCGTGAGATGTACGATAGAACCAATACATACACGCTGTTCAGCAAAGCAAACTCTATAAGCATATTCAATAAAAATGTTACTTCCGGTAGACACTTCCGGTATAGCTATTCTTAGAGCTACATACATGTGTGACACATCAAAATAATCGTCTTGTTGAACAGAAGAAATATAATATTTAAGTAAGTTAGAACAAGCTGTATTAACACCTAAAACCAACACACACTCTCTTGTACAGGCTGATTACCCTGCCATCCAATTGTTAGTAAGGTTATGTTTGTATTTGTTATTTGAATACAAACAGACATAATAAGAAGAGTGTACTTACATACAGCAAGACACGTCATCCTTGTTTCACGACTTAACACATACTGAACAAGTGTCTCTCTCTATTGTATTGAGGAAACAAACTGATGTAAGAGAGAGGGGGTCTTACAAAGGATAAACAACGTTTTTTACAGTTGTTAACCTTACAGAAAGGGGTTAATAAAAATGCAACAAAATAAAAATAAAACAACTGATTTACATACAATAAAAATTTATTAGGATTAATTAAGTTGTACATATTGATACATAAATGACATACATAAATGACATACTATTATTACATAATGGCTCTAACGATACCCGTTAGAGGTTTATATTCCATTACACTGTCATGAATAACCAAACAATAAACACGAGTATTTTTTGGGAAGTTGGCGTGACTCATGAACTCCACCTTAATGTCCACCGTTGAAGACTTGATTGACTCGTTCTGGTGCTGACAGTCAATCACAAATAGAGCTCTGTCTTTAAACTCGTCATAATTCAAGATAGGCTCCGACATGTTTTTATAACAGAAGTTTTTTTGAAAATCTGTATACATGTTATAGGCTTCTGCATATTTCGATTTCTCAAAATCCATATTCATAGATTCATAAGGGTAGCATTCTGAATTTAGAAATATAGAGGTGTCTTTGGCTATTTTATCCATCAGTTCCAATTTCATTTTATCATTGGGAAATACATGTTTTACCTTTAAAAACATATTGGTTACGGTAATTTTTGCTCGTGCCGTACCTGTGCTGTAATAGCCGTTGGAATCGTTTCGACTTCTTGTAAAGCGGAAAGTATGTTTGCCACAGAGAACTCCTTTGAAATGATGAAAGAAACTGAAGAGGAACCAGACAGGTATGAGCATGTGAAACTTGTTATCATTTAAGGTGATGTGCTCCGACGACACATTCAGACCGGCGTTGCTAAGAGATTGGGCTTCATTCTTACTGAACGATAGCAGACTTTTGATGATGGTTGTGGTGTATGGGTCTCGCACTCGTTCCACTTCCTTGTTATTTAACTCATAGGTCATTGATTCAAACAGAGCTGCTCCTCCATTATTTGACAGATAACAAGCACCAGTGGCATTTTGGATTGCTACAGGTTCCAGAGCACCTTCGATTATTAGAGCTGACTCGGCCAGACATACGAACGCATCTTGTTGGTTGATGGCTATTTCAATTTCATCGCTGTTACCAAACGATTTAGTTGGTGAATAGTAAGAACGCAGCTCTTCTCGATCGATGCCATCATCAAACACGGGTTCTTTGAATATTTCTAGTTTTGACGACATGATAACCCAGGCTTTGCAGGAACTCAATATTATCGGGACGAAGCGTACCCTTTGACGTGTCTGACTCAACTGAATTTGATGTGGTAGATGCACTTGCTTTTATATCCTTGAAGACCAACATACTAAGCAACTTTTATAAGTTTTAAGCGAACAGACACCTCTTCACCTTGAAAGTTGACAGGAACTGAATCTTGGTCGACGATGTCGATGCTTATATTGGAAATCTCTTGCTTGTTCACCGGCAAGTAAATTAAATTTTTAGGTTCTATGTCGATTGCGTAGCCAGGATCAACCATCGGAGCAAACTCATACAGCGTATGTGAGGGTTGTCCGTTATAATAGGAACCAGACACAATATTGGTTTCGATGCGAATCTGTCTAACATCCACTATATCAACAGGTAAATCAGATTCATAAAAGGTGTCCGGCTGAAGAACTTGTTTTGAAAAGCCCAACATTCGCCCAATCGAACCATCAAATTCAAAACTGACATTTGTATAACACTTTAGTCTACATTTGATGGTGTTCGGATTAGGTCTCAGAATCAGAGCCTGTTGCTTTTGTTCGTGTGTTGCTGTAGCACCAACAAGTTCATTTTGAAGTAACTCTTCCAAGTGTGTTATTTCATAAGCACCGGTGGGTATCGTGATGGTTCGCCAACCGGTTCCTTCTTTTACATGAAATTTGTTTTTACCTTCATAGATGTTGGGTATGTTGTTGTAGGTGTGAAAGCCTATCAAGGCAACAGCATAATTACCATCCAAAACAATTGGTGGATGGTAGTCTGACGACAGATGGGAGCTGCGGTCTTTCAACACAAAGGTGTGCGCCATGACTGATACACACAGGCTACTGTTTAAGGCTTTTATTTAAAAATTTTAAACATAAGTGACCACAATTATAAGTATTATATTTCTGATACACATCATGATTGTACATTAGAGTAGAGTCTTTAAGGTAACGCTGCAGCTCAACTGGTGGCTTCAAGTTTCCATATGAGTCAAAGTACACGGCTGTGTCACCACGTTTCTTAACTGCAACCCAATGACTGCCAGGTTCCTTGTTTGTTTGCAAATTCATGATAAGTGATTCATTCTTGCGTGGCCCATTCGATGGCAAAGTATCTCGCATGTATACACCTCTAAAATATGGAATTTTCATTTTACCAGCAAATTTCATAAGGTCTTCATTTGTTAGAGGTCTTGCTGGTAAACATCTTACTCGTTTTTTGGTTTCTGCAGATACAACCCATAACCGGAGCGCTGTTTCTTGAGATACATGCCTTTGCCCAGTCTCTTGCATTTTGGCTTAAATTTCAAGCCACTCCCTCTCCTACCCATCGCGATGGCTTCCATTGTTTTGTTGTGCCGTTCTTCCTCCTCTAGTTTCTGTTTCGCAGACTTGGCATCGTTCACGGCTTTGGCAATACCTGCAGCACCACCACCCAGAGCTCCTAGTGCTGACAGCCCACCAAATATCAGAGGCAACAGCGGAAGGAAGCCTCCACTTTTAGGTATTGGAATAACTCGAGGTTTCTGCACATTCTTACGTCCACCAATGTTTCTAACGATTGTATGAGCTATATCAAATACGGCGTTCGCTGTTGGAATAAGATTTCTATCTTTTATAACTTCCTCAATCAGACTTAGTATGTTTTTAAAGGGAACCTTCTTCTTTGGCTTTGAGTTGATTACATAAAACCCCTCATCAAGTTTTCTGTTAACTTTCATGGTGTTTGTAACGCCCCGCAACGTTTCAGCAAAACCTGTATCTGTCTTTGTTAATAACAGCCCTCACTCTGTGACACCAACATGCATACTGACTGGGTGTCTCACTTGCATTCATATATATACACACCCAAATAAAATATAGTTTAGTTTAAGTTAAGATGCGTACCAGCAAACACGCTTCTGCCTTACCCATTACAAATATAGACGATGTTGTTACGGACACAGCTCAACAACAACTGAGGCATGGTCCTCTCTTTCCAAACACCGTTCGCTGTATCATATGTGGTCCCAGTGGGTGTGGTAAAACTAATGTCATGCTGAGTTTGTTGTTTGAAGCAAACGGTTTAAAATTTGATAACGTGTATGTGTATTCAAAGTCTCTGTATCAACCGAAATACAAGATGTTAAAGGAGGTGATGAATGCAACAAAAGGTGTTGGTTACTATCCTTACAGAGAAAACGATGAAATATTAGATCCGGCAGATGCCAAGGACAACTCTGTGTTTATATTTGATGATGTAGCTTGTGACAAACAAGATAAAATAAGAGCATACTTCAGTATGGGCAGACATAAGAATATTGATTCATTCTATCTCTGTCAAACATATACACGAATACCCAAACATCTGGTACGTGACAACACCAATGTTATTGTGTTATTCAAGCAAGATGAAACCAATTTAAAACATGTGTACGACGATCATGTGACCACCGATATGGACTTTAAACAATTTAAAACTATCTGCCACCAATGCTGGAAAGATAATAAGTATGGTGTGTTGGTGATTGTGAAGGAAAACGATGTACACAAAGGTCGATATAGAAAAGGATTCGATAGATATATATTATTCTAACAAACGATGATAGACAGGACAGTCAGCTGTCTAACACAGGTGTCTAACACAGATGTCATACAGGTGTCTAATACAGCTGTCATACAGCTGTCATACAGCTGTCTAACACAGCTGTCTAACACAGCTGTCTAACACAGCTGTCTAACACAACTGTCTAACACAGCTGTCTAACACAGCTGTCTAACACAGCTGTCTAACACAGCTGTCTAACACAGCTGTCTAACACAGCTGTCTAACAAGACAGCCAGACATCGTGATAAATAAGAAGGCATGTACCATGAAGGAGTCAGTATATGTTAAACCACCACACAACCTGTATCGCTCAAACAAATTATTAGACCAGCTGGTAATACCGACCAGTTGTAGCACAATGGAAGTACTGGGTAAGGAAGAGCGAAAAGTTAAGAAAAGGATTTTACAACTTGCTGACAATATTCGAAAAAAACATTTAATGCTTAAACTTAACAGAGCCGAGAATGATGATGCTCTGCAACGTTTATATAAACCACTTGTTGAGCCCCTAAGTGAAATATCTAAAAACACAGCAGCACAGCAGCAGCAGCAGCCCCAGCAACAACCAAAGGCTGAACAAATCAAAGAAGAAGCGGTACCAGAAACGAAACCCCAAGTACAGTTCCTTAAAGACCATGAAGTTTTTGAAGCTGAACCTAGGGAAGAGGCTGAGGAGACAAGTTCCGATGAGGATATCCCAACATTTGAAGAGCTTGAGGCAGACCTACAAACTGTCACATCCAACCCTGCATATCAAGAATTTTTGGAGCAATATCCTGAACGAGTTCGATATTATGTAGACAAGTATTTTACTGAACCACCAAGGCTCGCTACCATTGATCAAACGTATGGTGCTCGCTACGCTAAAGATACCGGTAGCTGGAGTCTTGGCAATAAACACTTGGATTTTACTGATAATGATATTCGACTAGGTCAACGGAGATATCCGCAAACACAAGGTCTGCTAGAATTGATATTTATGAAAACACCTAGAGGGTATACCTATGACGATCTTCAACACTATAGAGATATTCTAGAAGCAACTAGTGTGCATAAAATGAACTATGATCCTAACGCACGAACCAAGGGTTGTTCCTCTGAAAAGTATCTGACTCTAATAAAACCGGTGATAAATCCACGAGGTCGTAGATCCTCAACTCCTCAAGGTTTTGGTTACGACACACATCATAACGCAGAACAAAAAACTGAACCTAGAGCTCAGAATGTAAGCAGCAACACTAACAACTATATGCTACAAAATAACAAACAAATAGAATATGTCTATTGGGATGACATAAATGAGCTGGTTGATAGACTTAGACTTTTAGTAGCTTCCCAGGCTGCTGGTAATAATGCTCATAACAATGAAATTCAGTCAATCATTGAAGAACTGAAGGAGGTTGGTGTTATCGCCTAGTATACCTACATATATCACAGACATACCTACCTTAATGCTTAGTATAAAAATGTCTATCGATAAGTTCGGACGTTCCCAATCCAATAAAGGTTCTAAGTTTAAAATTATTGAAAGAGAGATTTTCCCAAGAACTGATAGTGGTGATTTTGATTTGCAAAGCCATAGATTGTGTAACATAGCTGATCCAGTCGAGGCAACAGATGGTGTAAATAAAAAATTTGTTGATGTATGGATAGACGACTATCAGAAGAACAAAGATGAGGTAAAACAAAGAATCATTGCCATACTACTTGAAGCTGTACACAAACCTGAGTTGGAAGATTTAAAAAACGAATTTGAAAATAAATTGAAAATTTTAGCTAAGAACATAACTGCTCAAGTTTTAAAAGATGTTGATGTGTTAAAGAATAATAAGCTAAAGAATAAGCTGGGAGAAATAGACAGCAAACTAAAAGATTTACATGATAAGTGGATACTTTTAAATCCAACATCACCATGAGACGCAAAACTGTTGAGAGGAAGAACTACAGACGACTAAACAAACAGACATCTATCTGGTTGAACGCATCTTGAGGAAGAAAGGCAAGCAGCTCTATGCAAAATGGCTGGGTTTTGATAAATCTCAGAATTCTTGGATAAATTCAGATGATGTTAAATAAGCTTATATATTTAATGTATTAATGTACTTAGAATAAAATAAAAGTCTTTATTAAAATAATGTTATTTTATTTTTTTATCTGGTTACATACAATTAAGCTAAGTGAACAATTACAATTTATATCGTAAATCAATAATATCCTGAATAAACTTCTCCTGAGGTACATCTGCTATCTGTAGATCGTTTCTCTTCGCCTTGAGGTATTCGACTTCGGTCTTTATTCTGTTAAAGAGATTTACAGAATTTGGATCATACAACATGTTTAAAACTACTTCGGAATCAGGGTGTTTATTTTTAAAGTTCTTGACAGCTCTTTTAAAACTTTTCTTCTGAGTCCTTACAGCATGATATGGATAGGTAGTATCCTTCTCATTTCTTGAAAGCAAACCAAAAACACAAAGTTTTCCAGAGTTGCTTGGTTTTGGAGATATATCTTCTAAATGTTCTGTGATTTTAGCATTTGTTTCTCGCATACGCTGCACTTCATCATCTATCTCCATTAATTTCACTTCAATTTCTTTGAGGTTATCCTTGTATTTTTGATTAAATTCACTTACGAAAAAATCAAAAATAATTTGGTTGCACTTTTCATAGAAACTATTGGATATCCAACAAGCCAAATTTAATATCAAATCTTTACAGACATATGTACCAGATATCAAGTTGTTTTCAGTCTGTGTTCCACCAAAGTCCACCAAGTATGTAGCGGTTGTAGGTGTTAGTTGAGATGTTGCTTCCAGCACATCTAGGGGGCCGGAATTCCGGCCCCCTAGATGTGACTCTAAGTGGACACCTTCGGTTGAAATATTTAGGTAATCGGTATTCTGGCTACCTAAATGTTTCTTCGCCTGACCGTTGTAATAGGTAATCAACTCTTTAGTTTTCTTATTTTCCAACCAATGTCTGAATCTTTTCTCACCATCTTTACACAGCTTAGTCGCATTAAAATAACCAGTGTTTTTATCAATAATTAATTGAAAGTCTCCAAATAAACCATACCAGAAGTTGTCTTTAATTTGCTGGTAGCACACATCATTTAATGTAGCCATTTTAAACACACTACTGAGCACTTGGATACGTTAGAGTTAACTGAAGCACGTCTTACCTCTACGATAACTAAATTTTGAATGAGTTTAACAGTGTGTAGTGAACAATTTATAGATGTTGATACCACTATCGTTTGAAGCTGTATTTATTAATATTTATTTCCAACCACATTAGTTTTGTTTCTGAACTTCCTTCTTTTGTTTGCCAACGACCTCTGTGTGTTATTTTTAGAACCTACCCATATAACAATTGTGGCGTTCGGCTAATTTCTATGCGAAATCTAATAGTCTGTCTAATATTAAACATATTAATTATTATGTCTTTTGTCTAATAACAAAAGCTTTATGAATGGTTTGTTTTAATGGGGGGCGTAACTTTCAATCATGGAGTCTTCGACCAATACCATTATTCTCGCTTATCAACCTCACTCTCATTTGTCGGCTCTAAAGATTGGGGTGACGTAACTTTAAATAATGGAGTCTTCAACCATCTTTATCAGCAAAAGGCACCATCTTTAAGAACGAAAGCCGCCATTCTTTATCAGCGAAAGGCACCATCTTTAAGAACGAAAGCCGCCATTTTTTATAATGTCAGGGATGTCAGCTTAAGGTATCACAGGTTAGACCGCCATCTTCCATTCCGCCATATTTTTTTTTATTCCGCCATTTTGGTTCCTCCGTTTTGGTTCCGCCTCTAATATTAAACATATTATTATTTTGTAAATCATCCATTTGTCTAATAATAACAAAAACTTTAATTATGTTACATGTATGGTTTGTTTGTAATTAAAAGTCGTATATATATACTAGCCTAAAACAATAAATTAACAAGCGTCTGCTTAGCTCAACGGGTAGCATCGTTGCCTCCCATCTGAGTGCCCGGGGTTCGAAACTCACCTGCTCCAAATGGTTTTTTTCAAAATATAATAATTTGAAGTAATAGGTTAGACACTTTGAAATGTTTGCATGTGACTGTCTGGCCCAAGTCATGTGACTTCACTGTCTGGCCAGGATATTAAATGCCTCGAGCAAGATAACCACTGAAAAATAAGATCTTGGAGACGACCTGGCCAAAGTTTCCTAGACAGGTCAATGACCTTCAGGTTACATTGGAAGCCATCTTGGACGCCATCTTGGGGGCGTGGCTGGGCGCCGGGGCGTGGCGCCATCTTGGGGCGTGGACACAAGGGGTGGGGCTAGGGGTGGGGGTACCCCCACTCCTACCCCCACTACCTGTGACGTCACTGTCTGTCCCAAGTGTCGCAATACCTACTCAGGGAAATTACAAATGGCTAGATCTCCTTAAAAAAATTGTTTCATATTATAATAATAATAATAAAGTACACAGCACTACTAGTATGAAGCCGACAGAAGTTAAAAAACATGAAAAACATATTTTAAAATATGCATTCAGTTATATGAAAACAGTTGATCCGAAGAAAAAAAAATCGTGTTGGGGATTTTGTTCGTATAAGTAAACATCGTGACCTTTTTGAAAAAGGTTATACACCGAACTGGTCCAATGAGATTTTTCAAATAGCTGAGGTGAGAGAGAAATTCAACCATGTATTATTTTGAAGATGAAAAAAAGCAATCAATTAAAGGAGGATTCTACGAAGAAGAACTTTAGAAAGTAAAATATCGAGACATATATTTAATAGAAAGAATTATTAGGAGGAAGGGGGGTAAGGTATTTGTAAAATGGTTAGGACTAGATAAATCAAATAATTCTTGGATACCTAAGGATACTTTTATATAATTTACGTTAAATATATACTTACTTTGTTTTATTTTTTGTAATGTAATTATTTACCTAAATAAAGGAGTATTTACAGGAAGTTTATAGATTTTTCTTGAATAATAAAAACATTTTAGTTAGACTTATGTTTATTATAATTTTTTAAACAATAATTTTACATAAAAACATATGTTTGACATGTTTATTATAATTTTTACAAAGTACAATAATTTTACAAAAAAAAACACCTCCTGACAAAAAATAATTATTTTATAAAAGACTAATTAGTACACAAAATTTAAAAAACGTTCTTCATAAATCCGCAGTCTGACTTTTATCAAAAATGTAGTTAATGGTTTTAACAGTTTTGTTTATTCGACGAAGAAATCGATCACGATCCTTTGCATATTGCTCCTGTTCACCAATTCTTGCTTGACGATGTGCAAAATTCCAAACTGTAATATATTTTACTTGATTGCGTGATTCATTAAAAGTAACGTGCTTCTTCATATTCAGTATTGATTGTAAAATGAAAAGGGGCTGTATCTGTTGAATACTTTCAAATTCGGATACTGATATACCAGCTCCATAACTGAACTGACGTTTTCCGAATTGCCTGTCGTAGGCACTTCATTTAAGATAAACTGGCAAACATTAATGTTAAAATTGACACTGTCGATCAGGGTATTGAAATGCTTGGAAAATTCTTGTTTCTTGAGCATATCTACTTTATAGTTGATTAAGGATGCCAGTTCAAATAATTTGCTAACAGGTTCCATAGCTAAATAGACTCCATTACCATATTTATCTTCCACTTTTATTATTTTTATATCTCTAAACCATTCAAAATGTATTGTAAACGAAGACCTGAGTGGTTGAAAAGTTTCACCACTCGTATAAAAATAGTTAGTTACTATGCCTTGATGCTTCAGGATCTCATTCCATTCACTCATTTAAAAACACAGTATCACCTTTCAAACATTTAATTATTACCAAAGGTTGAAAATGAAATTCGTAAGCTAGTGCACAGCATACATATTTTGATTTGGATGGGTTGAGATGATATTGTTTCTCATTAATTGTAACAAAATAATTTTTCTTAGCTGATTTTTTAGAAATTGCTTGGTTAGCTGGCTGGCAATTGTAGTTATTCATTGTATATTAAAAGTTTACGAACTGCCTATAATAAATATGTTCTTTAACTTATAGTAGTCCCCCTTCCAAAAGTATTAAAGGGAGGGGGATATCCTTGAGTTGTTGCAGATTTATGAGAACTTACAATAATTTAAGAATAACTCTAACACACAATCTTGAAGTATATAGTGACAATCATAATTAAACATGATAAAAAAATATTAGGAATAAATTATTTATTCTTATATTTTGTTTCTTTTTAAACAATACATTAAATTTAGATATAATGCAAGTAATATAATGGTACACAAAAAAATGTAAAAAAAACCTTTAACGAGACCATTCATACAAACAACTTAGTTTCAATATAATCTTTAAATTTTGTTGCAAGCCATTTGGCCATACAGGGTCCTTCTTCCCACCCTAAATTATCACCACCTTTCAACCCCTTCTCAATATTTTTTGTTAACCATGCATGAACTTGTTTATGTTCATCATTCTTATTTGGCTCCAAGTGAAATTTAATATTAAATTGTTTAACTACATTCATTATACATTTTAAAAGTTTAGCATCGGCAAAATGGGCAACATTGCAAATAGTTTCATCGATTAATGAATCAATTTTCCTATATTTTGAGGAAATATTTGTTTATGTTTATGTTGATATTTTTCATCAAAATTTTTCAAATCTCCACATGTTAATAAAGTAAACAAATAGTATTTTTCACAAGTCGGTGAAGTGATGTGATTCTCACCAAGTAAATCGTCCAATTCCAAAATACTTAAAAAGTCATGGCCACCATGCTTCACCACCTCAATCACGTCATCTATAAACTTCTCCAACTTTAATTTTTTCCACTAATAATGAAATTAAATTATTGCTGCAAACTTCGCTATCAACTATATAACGAAAAGCTGCATCTGGAACGGCTATTTTATTTAAAATAGCTACAGCAACTGGCAAATTTTCTTCACAAGCATTTCTAGTAATTATATATCGCAAAGTACGTTTACAAATTGTTTGTGTTTCACGACATAAGTGAGAGAAAAGTTCTGAATATAAGTATTGACTCATGTTAAGTAACTGACAAGCTAACATTAAATGCTACTTATATATTTTACCCCCCTTCCATAAAATCTATTGCTAAATGTCGCTTTCAGCAACCTCTTTCATTACTTGAATAAGACGATATAACCTTTTGTCAGCTGATAGACTTGCTAATGGTATATCTATATGCCCCCAAGCCAAAGTGGCACTTGATGAAGGGATGAAGTATCGTTTATCATCTTTATTAGATAATGCGACCCTACGTATAAGGTTGGTAAAAATCTGATGGTATTCTGATTTAAAGATATACATTAGACAATGTACGGTTGAACATTTTCCATCCACAATTGCTTTATAATATTTCAGTTCTAACTGCTTTTTAATGCTGGACTTATTAATTCCTTTTGCCTTCTTTGAAATTGTCTCTGGAGTGTTTATGTAATATGCTTTTGCAGAAGTACCGTAATAGGATTCTAACACTTTCCCACCATATTCATCCTTCATTTTTCCTATAGCGGATAAGTTTTTCGGAATGTTGTGTATATTATTTAGGCTATAATTAGAAGTATATTATTTATCAATGTGCTGTTTCATATCTTCATAAAAAATTTCAGTTTCAACATAAACTATTAAAGAATCCGTATCAGTATATAAAAGAGATATAATATCACCATATAATGGTTTTAAAAATCCATAAAAAAATCATAAAGTATAGTTTTTGATATATCTAGTATTGAAAATCCAACATAAATAGGTTCGTTATATTCAATATATGTTTTTTTGCATTTGAATAGCTACTAAATTGTCACAAAATATTCTTGATTCTTTAAAATGGGGTCTGCTTATATAATTTCCAGCACCATTTCTTTTAACATTTTTTTCAAACTGTGTTGCAAGCTTTATATTTACACGGTTTTCAACATTTTCTATTGTTTTTCCAAACATACAATTTATTTTCAATTTAAAACTACGATGCTCAAAGTCATTCTTGGCAGAATTTCACAACTTTGTATTCAACTCTATGTATGGTTTAAGCCATGCCGATTGAGAAAATTGTGTACCTCTGTGAATTTTAATTAATTTAAGACAATATTTTAGACATTGTTTTAAATTTCTATAATGTAAAATATACTTTTCTTTATTTTGCAAATTTGGAATTAATTTTCGACTTTTGCTACCATGTGGTTTATAATTTTCCGGACAAAATGGTAGGTCAGGTCAGGTCAGGTCAGGTCAGGTCAGGTCAGGTCAGGTCAGGTCATGATAGTCATGTAAATATGTAGGATATTCAAGATCAACTTCCAAAACATAATCCGTCTCAGCATCATCTGGAATATTTGAAACAGTATTATGTAAAGATTGAATTTCCTCTTGCGAGAGCCAATGAAAACTCCCCGTGGGAAATTTCTGGCTCATCACGAAGCCATACATGGATGTAATATCTAAGTTCATTATGAACGAGTTTTGCCTTGAGGGATCATAATTTGGAAGAAATTTATTGTTGGCGATAGTTTTTCGTCGAATGCAAGTACTCACACCACCTCGAATACCTTTTTTTTTAAATGCAGCATATCAATATCAGTTAATAGCTCTAATTCAACTTTTGTGTATCGTAACATTGCATCCCAACTTAAGCCTGCAGCTGTGTAGTAGTGGGCCGGGTCAAGTTTGTAAGTTTTGAGGCATAAGTCCCTATAGTTTTCAAAAACATCGGCAAGCAATGGAACATCAGATATTAAGTGAAGTCAAAGTAGTCTCCTAAAGTTTTACACTTTAAAACATTCCATGCATTGCAGGCCCTATCATAATCTTCTTGAGATGCTTCTTCATTTCGAAGTTCATCATAAAACTTATCTTTACTTGGTAAAGATGTGTCATGAAATTTAAAAAAAAATCGGTTACATATGTGTAAGGAAAACCCCTTTGCGCTTCGTAATAGAGAACTTTTGATCACCAGAAAAAAAATTGCGTACTTCACGACATTGTGGTGAATCTAAGTTTGAAGCCAATTCATCTAATGAAGCGGATAAAAATTGATACGAGTCTAAAAATTTCATTTGTAGAAAAATCGTTTTTGTTGTGCCATCAGCA
This sequence comes from Tillus elongatus, assembly GCA_964006375.1. NCBI lineage: Eukaryota > Metazoa > Arthropoda > Insecta > Coleoptera > Cleridae > Tillus > Tillus elongatus. The sequence goes on along the minus strand of OZ023264.1, from coordinate 98,969,235 downwards.
CTAGTATATTTATCAACTGGAAGTTTTTTCGCAAAGGAAATGTATTTTTCAAATGTTTGAGGAATTACAGTCACTTCTTCTTGATTGAGCGCAAGTTGCTTCACAAAAAGATGTGCATCATAATTTTTCAAGTTATGAAAAAAAATTGGTATTTGCAAAGGGGTTTTAAAATTAAGGTTGCAGGCGTTGTGTGCCGCACCTCTAAAATTTCCCGTTAAATGACAGTGATCCCTTACTTTCACATCTGAATCTGTAAATGGCATTTCACAAATGAAGCAAAGGGTTGCTTCATTGATTTTTTTTTTGTTCCTGGCATTTTAGAGGTTTCATTTTAATTATCGGTTTTAAATACTTATAATAAATATCTCTTAAATCACTTTCTAATCGTGAAACAAAAACCTCTGGGGCATCATTATTTTGGTATAAAACTAATTTTGAAAGTTCATCATTAAATGAACATTTTACGTAATAGGCGAAAGAAAAAGGTATATTTTTTAATAGTAAAAGTTTCTTTGTTATTGTTATCGGTATTATCTTCTATAGGTTCTAAAATGCATTCAAAGTCTGCATAAACAGAAAAAGGTAATCTCAGCCTTTTGGAAATTTTCAAATTTTAAAACGATATCTAAAACCGTATGACCTAACTTATCAATCCTTGTATTTAACTGCGGAATTTTTGCAGTCACATAATTGCAATCATTTTGAGTATGTCGAAGTAGCTCTTGTTCACAATAAAAATATTGTAAACAATCATCGAAAAATGCTTCGATCGTGTGTTTTTTGATACCTGGGAAGAAACGAATCTAGAAAAATTATTTATAAGACAGTAGTGATAATTTCCCTCACAATCATCAAGTAGCAATAGGTTTATGTGGGTGAATTGCTTTTTCTGTGTGTAATGTAGAGGGCCAGTAACTTGATATGTATAGACTTTTTTTTAATTTCTCTATGCCGTAAACGTTAATAGAAATATATTTTTTTGTTTCAAATTCAGGTATTGATTTTAATGCAACAGGAAATGATAAATTAGTAAAATCGATGCAGGTATCGTTAAAATTTGGATAGGAGCTTGGTGAAGAAACTGAGCCAGTTGGTTTGTACATAGCAGCTAATACTGACCAAGCAAAACAATATACATCATTATTTTTAATATTAATTATAGATTTTTGTAATATGATTTTACGTGGTAATGGCAAATATGAAGCAGCTCTTAAAGGATTATACTTATTAATATTTATTTCCAAATATAAAAAATTTTCCAGCGCTGAGCCTGAATCTCTCTCTGTGAAGTCTGAAGCACGTTGGTCTAGTCTAATTACAAAATCATTAAACAAATTTTCTAAATCAGATGAAGATGTTACTACTTTATTAGATGTGTTATGAGATTTAACTTCCATTATATTACGAAAGGGTAAAATATATAATCTAAATAATTCAAAATGACATTTAAATGCTGTTGGTTTATGAAGCTCATTTTTAAGCATATCAATAGACTTATCTTTAACACTATTCATATAATCAATTATATTTAGTCCTACATAGTCAGAAGTAATTTGATAACTCACTATTCTCCGTTTAAATGTGCTCCTATACACGAACACCATCTGCTAAAGGTTTCCAAAATCGAGATTTATGCTTGGTGTTCTTGATATGTCCAGCATACACGTTGGCAGGAAGTTAACAGTGGCAGGCACTGCAGCGTATAGTTGCAGCTCGTTGATTTGTTGCCGATGGTCCGGGTCTAGCAATGTCTGTCGCCACGTCGAGCGCGCTTTGCTGGCACTGTCGGTGAAACTGCGACATTGCTGATTCCACTTGGTCCAGTAATGCTTGAAATTGGCGCCGTATGATGACGGTTTCTTGCGACAGCTGATTGATTTGATATCGACTGTCCAGTCGGTGAAACTGCGACATTGCTGATTCCACTTGGTCCAGTAATGCTTGAAATTGGCGCCGCGTCGACGGTGTTGTGGGGGAGTTTTGTTAGTGGTTCACATTGCATGAGGTCTGTCGACTTGCTGACGCAATGTACAGTTCTTCTCTGTCGCTTAAGGTTATCTTTTCTTGTGAAGATTCTCTGACAGGTCGTACATGTGAGACTCATGTTGATAAAGTGATTCTGAAGTCAACAAAACCGCTCACTAAATACGCATTGTGATTATGTCTTCGAGTTAGCCGGCGGCATCACGTGGAGGTGTATAATCTTCTTTCGCATCTTATTTTCTACAATAGAAACAACCTTTATTAGAAACAAATAAATAGTTTTTTGCCTATATTAAAAATTTTGGAGAAAATGTAAAAAGAAATCGCTGTCTCCCCATTTCTTAAGCTATTTTTCAAATGTTTAAAATCCTTGCAAGTTGTTTTACAACAAAAAAACATGTGCATTATAATTTTTTTTCAAGTTATGGAAAAATGGTATTTGCAAAGGAGTTTTAAAATTAAGGTTGTAGCTGCCGTGTCGCACCTCCAAAGTTTCTCATTAACTGACAGTGATCCTTTACTTTTATATCTGTATCTATAAATGACATTTCACAAATAGCGCAAATGATTGCTTCACCAAAAAAAAAGTGTGGTTTTATGTTAGTTATGGGTTTTAAATACTGATAATAAATATCTCTTTAATCGCATTCTAATCGTAAAATAAAAAAGATCTCTGAAGCATCATTATTTCTGTATAAAACTATTTTTTTGCTTCATCTATCCCCTCTCGTGCCCCTTTCCTCACAATTTTTGAACTGTAATGACTTTAAGTGTTCCCGAAAAAAAAGGTTTTTGCTTAACCTTATTAATTAATAGCAAATTGAGCTATTTAAATTTGAAGCATTTAATAGAAATTCGCTACCATAACGCACTTACTACTGCGTCCCGAATTTATTTTTTTACAAACATGCATAATATTTCGAAAGCAAATGCAAAAAATACAATAACATAAGGCGTCTTCTATTATAACAAAGAAAATTTGTATCACTTATGTGATTGTAGAAATAATTTTTTTAAGATGTAGCTCAAGAGACCCTATAATTAATGTATAATTTTTTTTTCATATCTTGTATAATAGGTATATTAAACTTTATTGTTTTTTTTTAATGAAAATTTGACAAAATTTATATTGCAAAAGCTAGAAAAAGATCTAATTTTCTTATATATTTAAATTATAATGTAGCCAGATTTTTTTTTAACGATAATCAAAAAAGTCTGGACGCAGCAAGTGTGTTGCGGTAGTGAATTTTCATAAAATTGTTTTTAATCTTTCAGGTGTTTTTTAAGTAAGCAAGCATTAAATTTGGTTACCAGTATAACCTATATAGTAGAAACAATGTGCTATGAATCATCAAAATAACTTTATTGTTTGGAAATCTACAAAAAATAATTCCGAAATTAAACTTAAAATGTTCCCGAAAAAAAAAAGGTTTCTTGATTAACCTTATAAATTAATAGCAAATTGAGTTATTTAAATTTGAAGCATTTAATTAAAATTTGCTACCATAACGCACTTACTGCGTCCCGAATTTATGTTCTTACAAACATGCATAATATTTCGAAGAAAAATGCAAAAAAATACAATAACATAAGGTGTGTTCGATTATAGAAAAGAAAATTTGTATCACAACGACTTATGGGCCATCCTGTGATTGTAGAAATATTTTTTTAAGATGTAGCTCAAATATTCCTACATCTAATGTATACAATTTTTTTCATATCTTGTATAATAATGGATATATTAAACTTTATTGATTTTTTTATGAAAATTCGACAAAAATTATATACCATTACATGATAAATTTTATAGGTAAGACTACTGCCAAAGCATCAGAGAAAGAGTATTTCAAATGAATTTTCTGGAAATATTTTTGCAAAAATGATTCCCTTGTGTCCCCGCACATTTTTTAACTGTAATGCAAAAGCTAGAAAAAATCTAATTCATTTTTTTGTTATATATTTAAATTATAACGTAAGAAAAGCCAGAAAAAAAATAAAAAACGATAATAAAAAAAGTCCGGACGCAGCAAGTGTGTTACGGTAGTGAATTTTCATAAAATTGTTTTTAATAATAAATATGTGTTTTTAAGAAAGCAAGCATCAAATTTGGTTACCAGTGTAACCTATATAGTAGAAACAATGTGCTATATTTCATCAAAATAACTTTATTGTTTACAAATGTACAAAAAAATTCCGAAAGTAAACTTAAAGTGTTCCCGAAAAAATGGTTTCTTGATTAACCTTATAAATTAATATCAAATTGAGCTATTTAAATTTGAAGCATTTAATGAAAATTCGCTACTATAACGCACTTACTGCGTCCCGAATTTTTTTTCTTACAACATGCATAATATTTCGAAGGAAAATGCAAGAAATACAATAACATAAGGTGTGTTCTATTATCAAAAAGAAAACTTGTATCACTTATGGGCCACCCTGTGATTGTAGAAATAATAAAGATGTAACTCAAATATTCCTACATCTAATGTATACAATTTTTTCATATATTGTATAATAATGGATATATTAAACTTTATTGATTTTTTTACGAAAATTCGACAAAGCATTGGAGAAATGGTCTATAAATTCACTAAAAATAAAAAATACACACTTTTTCTCAAACGATAATCAAAAGAAGTTAGAATAACACTTACCGCAATAGATAAATATACGCACTTAAAAAATTTCACTGGTCACCACCTTTTATTTACCGTGAAGACCTTAACATATCCGCCAAATTTATGAGCCACTGCATTGTCTCCGTAATATATGTAGGTTGCGGTGATAATGCATCAAAAATGTAAGCTTCCACAGCTATAGTCATGCTAGCCAAATAAGCATCATAATCACCAGCAATGTAAGCTTCCACAGAATCACCCATGTTAGATAACATAGCATCATCATCAACCGACATAAAAGCCCCCAAGTCTCTGTCGACTCTCACTCTCGCTGAAGATGATTGGCCATCTTCAGCAGGAGTGGGAACCTCTATGTTTTCCGCGGGTGACATGTCTGCTCTTACACTTGCTGAAAATGTCACTGCCTGTGGAGAAGGTGTTCTGGCTAAATTAATGTCATTTTCAGCAGGCATAGGAGCTTCCATATCATCCAGTAATGGCATGTGATTCATTTGTCGATGTTGACTCTGATAAATAAATCAGCTCAGAACTTGGACCTGGTGCATTTTCAATAATGCCGATCGCTTCCAAAGGTGGTCGTAAAACAATGTTTTGCAACACTTTTACCTTTGGATGACAATTTAAACAATCTTCTTCACAATCGAAAGGTAATTTAATTTTTTTTTGGTTTTTCTAAAATCTTTTCTAAAAATGATCTCTTGGTTGGAGATAAAAGACAGTAGCGACACTTGAATACGGGCCCGCAGAAACACGGTTTTGACATTTTTTTTCACTAGCTTGAAATATTGCTACAGTAAAAACTATATTGCCGCTATACATTCACTCCTTTATATATACGTTTATATTTTCAAGGTTTTCTGAAGGAGTGGTGGGCAGACATACGATAAATATTTCCAAGGTAATAGAGGTTCAACGAGCCAACACGGCTTTCTATTTATGGCTTTATGGCTAATTAGCATTCATTATATACAAGTCTGGAGTTATACTTAAATGATGGTAATTAAAAAAACTTACCTGCAACTATAATAATGCAGTTTATAGGATTCCTACATAATACCTTGAAAACTCGCTTTATATAGGTATAATCTGCCACTGCCACCATATTAGGCTTGTAAAATGTACACGATGGCAATGTGATTAATTAGTCATTGAATTCTTATATGGGTAGTCGACGAGTCTCTGTAGCAAATGAAGGTTTTTTATATGTATCCCATTTATGGAAGTGATTATGGGACTCTTTTATATGGTTTTGAGGCACTTGCATGTAATATGAAGATTCTACAGAGATAGCCTGAAGCTTTTTAATTTAAGCAGCCAGTATCGTAAGGATAGATATGCGTGAATTCTACTTATAACTTCTCTAGATAAATAATGTAAGTGAAATTGGTCTATTTTGACTTCGTTTGCATTAAAGATAGTGTTTTTTATAACTGAGAAAACATGTATATTATTTTTTTTAAATGAGATATATGAGAATTAGCTTACTGGAAGATAGATAGAATATAATATTAGACATAGTTTCTATAACTTGGACATTATTTTTTTTATATGTATAGTGCACCAAAAAATAAATATATACTTGTTTGATTAAAAAGCATATACACCTTAAATACAGGGTCGCTGATAAGTCTGGAAACGGTCGATTATCCGGGAAAATATACAAGGTGTCGAAAAAAGTTTTATACAAAAGTTTTTGGGTTCTTCAATGTCTACTAGGCGGTGATAATTTCATTTATACAGGGTTGGTCATATAGGCGTGGCACACCACTATTTTTTTTAATGGAACACCCTATATATTATTCGATATTTCAATCCTTCTCTTAATTTTGAGCAACATTTATCAGAAGCATGATGTACATAAACTCAATCGTTTCCGGGTAAAAAAATAAATAAAAATAAACGCTATTGTTTTTAAAATTTATTGGATGAAGAACAAAAATAAATGAAAAGTAGAATATCTCTTGAAAACAATCTGTGAGTGTGAAAAGAACCGGTTGCGATGTTTTTAACATTGTTTGGAATCCTATTTTATAAGATGTTCAAAGTGATCTCCATTGATCTCCTGACAATAATGAATTCGCTTAACAAAACATTGCACTGCATTTACAAAAGCGTTTTGAGGAATGTTATTAATTTCATGCACAATCCTTGCTTGCAACTCTTCAATATTCTGCGGTCTATTTTGGTAAATTAAATTTTTTACATGACCCCACAAAAAAAAGTCAAGCGGCGTCATGTCGGGAGACGTAGCTGGCCATTCAATAGTGCCCCTGCGCCCTATCCATCTGCCAGGAAAGGTTTGATTCAGATATTCCCGTACCTCAATTCCAAAATGAGGGGGTGCCCCATCCTGCTGAAACCATATTTCTTCCGCTGGTAGATTTGGGTCGTTATTGTTCGGAAATAATCAACTAACGTCTGGAACAATTGATTCTTGCAAAAGTGTCAAATATCGAGCAGAGTTCAAATTACCGTGTATAAAATAAGGTCCTATGATATGTCCACCAATAATAGCACACCAAACATTTACTTTTTGCGGTCTTTGGGTGTGAATTTGTTCCATCCAATGTGGGTTTTCGTCTGACCAGTACCTACAGTTGTGTCGGTTGACTTGTTTATTCAAACAAAATGTAGATTCGTCGGAAAACAAAATGTGGTTGGCAAAGTTAAAATTTTGGCGTAACTTCTCCATAATAAGTTCACAGAACTCGATTCTGCGATCAAAATCGTTTTCACTCAGTTCTTGCAATAAATGAATTTTATATGGACGGAACTTTTCCCGCTTCGTAATCTTTTGAATTGAATATCGACTCATATTGTGATTTAAAGCCAATTGCTGTGCCGAAGTTTTCGGATTTTCCACCACATCCAATATTACATTCAAAGAATTTTCTTCATTTGTAACGGTTACTGGCCTTCCAGTTCTAGGTTTATCCTTGATACCGCCAGTTTCGTGAAAACGATGCAAAGTTTTCGAAACTGTGGATTTGGAGATCGATTCCCGCTCAGGATGCAACTCATTGAACATAATCACCACTTGGGCAAAACTTCGTGTTCTATCACCGTACCCTATCATCATTAAAATTTCGATACGTTCGGTTTCACTTAAACTTGCCATTTTGCACAAAAACTGTTGACACTAAATTACTAATGTTTCAAAACTGTTGACACTGAATGAATGTTTGACATTCGTTGTCCTGGAAACATTTTAAAACAAAAGAATAATACTGCGTTTCTTATGGGCATCTTATCTTATCTTGGGATTCCAAACAATGTTAAAAACATCGCAACCGGTTCTTTTCACACTCACAGATTGTTTTCAAGAGATATTCTACTTTTCATTTATTTTTGTTCTTCATCCAATAGATTTTAAAAACAGTAGCGTTTATTTTTATTTATTTTTTTACCCGGAAACGATTGAGTTTAGGTACATTATGCTTCTCATAAATGTTGCTCAAAATTAAGAGAAGGATTGAAATATCGAATAATATATAGGGTGTTCCATTAAAAAAAAATTAATATTGGTGTGCCACGCCTGTATGACCAACCCTGTATAAATAAAATTATCACCGCCTAGTAGACATTGAAGAACCCAAAAACTTTTGTATAAAACTTTTTTCGACACCTTGTATATTTTCCCGGATAATCGACCGTTTCCAGACTTATCAGCGACCCTGTATAAATGTAGCTTCAGTATTCTCAGGGCAATCATGTGTAGGGTCATAATTTATAATGATATGGGTATTTATGAAATAATATACGCACTATACACTTAGAATTCATTTATTTGGATATATATGGAATGCATACACCTTACATAAAAAAACTGACACCTATATTAATTAATTTTCATTTTTTTTAACATGTAGCAAGATAATTCCTAATCATCTTTGTAAAATGCTCCTTATAATTTAAAAAATAGATGTTGGAATGTAGACTGCTCCAGCTGATGTATAAATACACAATTACAAATTTCCTTAGAGCTTTCATCAATCGAGTGTATTTTTCACAAACTTGAAGCATTCATCTAATTATATATATTCTGTGTTAGAAATATGTACACATATACATTGATATCTAGAATTTTTAATATGGATCAAAAAATAAAATAGACAGAAATTGTGGAAGTAGAATCTATTTATTTTAAAATATATGAAAACAGTGTATTCTAGATGTTTACAATGTTGCATCATATTACATATTTATATATAAGTTGGAACAAAATCGCTATAATAATATTTTGATAATATACATTGAAAAAACACGCTTATTATTTCAAAAAAGCATTCACACTTACTAATTTATAACTTGGAATTAAAAATGCATAGTTTACTGGGAAAATATGCTCATTGTATTAAAAAGCACACTTGGAATATAATCACAATTATTATAACTTAGCACTCTCTTCACATGTACTAAGATAGTTCTTAATTAACTTTGAAAAATAGTCCTTATAGCTGAAGAACAGATGCTGGAATGTTGATTGTTCTAGCTGATAGATAAAGGAACAATCACAGATCTCCGCCTTCTTAAGCTTGCGAACTACTTTGATCAATCCATTATATTTCTCACATATTTGAATCCATTGATCATTATCTAAATCACTCATAATACGAAGATATAAAATTTCACTTCTTAGCTTATATTGTATGCAGGATAAAGCCTCTTCAATTGAGGTTGGAGAAGTGCTGGTAATATCATCCATTTTTTTTATTTCAACTCTAGTTAAACACCGCTTTTCCTATATTTCAAAATGAACAAACTCCCTTGTCAATACACACTGAATTACTATAGCTATTAATACACACACACACACACACACACACACACACACACACACACACACACACACACACACACACACACACACACACACACACATATATATATATATATATATATATATATATATATATATATATATATATATATATATATATATATATATATATATATATACCATAGATTGTGTAACGTAGCCAGCCCTATCGATTCAACAGATGGCGTAACTAAAACATTTGTTGATGCCTGGGTGGACGACTATCAGAAACATAAAGCTGAGTATCTGAAGAATAAAGATGAAGGGACACAAAAACTGGTGGCCATAGTGCTAGAAGCTGTGCATAGGCCGGAGTTGAAAGATTTGAAACACGAATTGGAACAGAAATTGAAAAATTCAACCAAGACCATAACAGCTCAAGTTTTAAAAGATATCGATCTGTCAAAGAACCACAAGCTGAAGAAGAAGTTGGGTGAAATAGACAAAAATCTAAAAGATTTGCACGACAAGTGGATACTTTTAAATCCAACATCACCATGAAGCGTCGCCGGCGATAACAACAACAACAACGTAACGCTGAACCATCTGATGCTAAGAAACAAATTATAAACTAGTTGTACAAACCAGCTAGAATCAAGTTTAAACGTAGGCACACCATAATTAGAGGTTTGGATGACTTGTAGCAGATTGATTTGGCCTAGTTTACAGACTATCATCGTGAAAACTCCGGTTACATGTACATTCTGGTGGTGATCAATTGTTTTTCAAAGTACGTGTGGACGCGTCTGCTTAAATCTAAAAACGCCGAGGAGATGACTAAAGCCATGGCCGATATTTTAGCTAACAGCACAGCACCTTCCCACATTCAGTCTGATCTTGGTAAGGAGTTCTACAACGCTGACTTTAAGGCCTTAATGACCAAATACGGCACCAATCATTACAGTACCTATAGTGTGAAGAAGGCGGCAATGGTGGAACGAGTCATACGTACGTTGAAAGAGAAGATATATAAAAACTTTCCCTGTCTGGTTCTTACAAGTGACTACATATCCTACCCAATGTCACAGCTACATATAACGCACAACCGGTGTCAAACCTCTGGATGTCACTAGGAAAAACGAGCCAACTATTAGTAAGAAGATCTACTCCAATACTATACCGGTGTCTGTACAAACTAAATTTAAAGTGGGCGATGTTGTACGTATAAGCAAGGCAAAAACATTATTTGAGAAAGGTTATACACCGCGCTGGTCCACAGAGTTGTTTAAGGTGGCCACGGTGCACCCTACCAGCCCAGTGACGTATTTACTAGAAGACCTGCAAGGCAAGCCAATCAGCGGAGGGTTTTACGAGCAAGAACTACAAAAGACTTTATCTTCTGACATGTATTTAATCGAACGAGTGTTGAGAAAAAAGGCACCAAGTCCTATGTGAAATGGCTTGGTTTTGATAAGACCCATAATTTCTGGGTCAACACCAAGGACATTAAAAAACTTGTATTATGTTATGAATAAAGAAAACATCATAAAAGTATTTTTTATTTCAAATCCTCCTTTATGCATTCGCGCCAACAGATTGGTTGTCAGAAAAGGTCGAAGAAACTCCTAAAACGTAATTCCAACAATAAGTTTTTGACCACAGAGCCAATATCTTCTAGTATTTTCAATGCTTCCAAGCTTAGGTTAAAATTAGTGACATATTCAAATTCAAATTCTTCAAAGGTCCACATATCGAAAAACAGGTATATTACAGTTTTTCTGTGAAACCTTCACCAAAGGCAAAAACTTTAACGAGTCAACACCGACCGTGAGTATTATATACTCCGTTTGGTAAAAGAGAAAACGTTGTCTGACCAAGGAGCTCACAGTCTTGTGTTTTTAGTTTTTTCTCCATACTTTTCTGATTGATCTCCACCAACTTCTCATTGATTATCTCATCGTGTGTAGATTGATATTCATACTAATATCAGAGATTATTTGATTCACTTGTGTCTGTTGTTGTTGGATAGATTGTGTACAGCTTACCTATGATATTATCCCACGTTTTAGGTTCTTCTTTTGCTGTAATACTTTTAACTGCATTCTCCAGAAAGACATCTTGTAACACTTTAAGCTTTTTACCACCGCCAACAGCTCTAACAGTATTTTCTGTGTTGAGATATTTTCGTTTTCGCGTATTCTGCACCATATTAGTTTTTAGCTGCAACTTGTTCGACGTACACCACTAAACTAGCTTCTAGACAAGCTCAAACACGAATGATGGGAGGAAGTCATCCAACGGAAATAACACCCAGATAACAACTGTACAGACAAGCTCAAACACGTTAATGGATGATGTCATCCTTTCTGTTATGCCAACGGCTGTATTCTAGACAAGTTTAAACACGAATGATGGGATGATGTTATTCTACCGGATATGAGTCATAGCCGTGTTGTCAGTTCTCTGTTTTATTGTGTTATGTATTCTGCTATGGTCACGTGTATAGAGTGACGTACTTTTTACTCGTGTACAGGCACCAGATTGGTGTCTGGTCTCTTTAGGCATATTTGCTTGTGTCTATATATGGATGTTCTCAACATTTGTTTATTACAATGTCGACATGTAACCTTCCTCCTGTCGTATGTGTATTGCCATTTTACGAAATTTTCATAACCTTCCCAGGAGTTTGCGTTGTACGGTAGCCATTTTCCAAAGTCTTGACCGTTTTTGATGAAACATTTGTCACAGCAGCTTCTCTCCATTGGTGGATACCGTTTTGAACAAATGGCACAACAACGGAGACCCTTATCATTCAGTTCTTGCTTGTCATCCGGTGCTAGTGGTGTTGTTGGTCGCGTGGTGACGTGTTCTTCTTCACTCTCTTGTTGATTCATTTCGTTAAACTGCTGCTTCGAAAAACCAGAGCCTTGTGAAGTGGTTGCTTGAGCAGTGTCTTGTTGGTGTTGTGACGATCCTAGGCTGGTAGCTGTTATAGTAAATGCATCACCTTCGACGGCCCCCTTATTGCTCTGATACATCTTGTACAGCTCCGACCACACTTCTTCGAACGTCAAAAGCGACAGCTTCCTAAACGCCACATGATAGTCTCTATCCAAGCCGGAGAATGTAAAGCCTACCTTGGTGTCGGTGTTCAAGTCTCTAATAACTCGGTTGTAAATTTCCTGCATACCGTTCTTAAGCCATTGTTCACGATCATTGATGCCACTGCTATTGAGTTGATTCAACTTGAAACGCACCGTATTCTGTATAATATTAAAACAACTGTTTCTTGTTGTCGACTCTCCAACAATTAAGAACGCCATAGGAACAAGTCTTTACGTATTTAACACACGCGACGGAACTAAAATCGAGATGTTTCTTACTTTTTCGGAAGCAAACACAAGACTGGCTTGTGTACGACAGTTGTACCTCTCTAACTCTCTAGTCATACAGTGCGGCATCTGTGTTAGCAACCACCAAACAACGTCTATATGTTTTGTTTGGTTTACGTGTATGTCATCAAACAATAGGGTTATATCTATAACCCCCTTTAGGGTCTCAACAGACGTTAGTATGTGTTAAGCTGTGAAACAAGGATGACGTCTCGCTCTCTTGCTGTAGGTATGTATTACACTCTTATATATTAGCAGTCTGTTTGCATTCAAACAACACATATCAAACAACCCTCGTATATCATAGTTAATTTGTTTGTAAATTGAGTTTTGTTACTTGTATTTTTGATCACTCCCTATATATATATATATATATATATATATATATATATATATATATATATATATATATATATATATATATATATATATATATATATATATATATATATATATATATATATATATATATATATATAATATCCCCAAAGGTCTAATCAAATTTTTACAAACATCACAAAACAACAATGCAACTAAAATGACAACATAGCATGATATTGAGTAATGCATAATTTAAACACTCCGTATTTTAAAGAAAAGGCATTTCGTCTTTTTGCAATGTTGACTAATATGCAATTATATCCCTGACTGCATTAAATTACTACAGGTGACCTGAAATGTATTCACTTACCTTACTTTAAAGGCCTCTACATTTGCTTACTAAGAATGACTATTTTCTGGGCTACCAGGATAAGTATTAAGGCGTGAAAATCTAGGGCTAGGACCAGGTTTTGTTTGTTCTGACCATGGGTTGGAACATTGTGAGAAAAACGCAATAATTCGCAAACACTTAATTTATTTAACAAAGTTTCCCATTTGACCAATACAGTGAAACGGACATGAAAGCACAGACATCTAGGCACCCTATTGCTACGAGAAATCACACGGCTGGGCCTAATCTTACACATATGGGGAATGCACTAGCATAAAGAATTTGGATCGCTTGGAGGATTAATGACCTGGTGGGTATCGAGGCCTCCGATATCACTCTGTTCCCACAGTGGCGTAGAATTAAAGATTGATATTTTCATTTCAATATTCATTATTTAGATGTTCTTGGTTTCATCGTTCACATTTCCGTTTTGGTTTGTCTTTGCTTTATCACCGTGGGACTGATTGAGCAACACCGCAGAACAGGACACCACACCCGGGCATATACTTGAGGCTTACAGACTCTTCCCTCTACGTCTCTCATGTGGCCATTGGTCACTAGGAAATGACGCATTTGGGTTGTCTTTTCCACTTCCATGGTGCCACAGTTAAGATTTTTCCCGAGCCCTTCTTGGACTATAGCCTCACTGGAGGTCTTGGATTTTCGGAGGTTTGGCAGGTCAAGAAGTAGAAGGTTCACCCAAATACTGCTTGGAAATTATTTTGTTTTGGACCTGTAGGCTCTAGGAGGCACAAGGGTAAGGTATTGTTGTAATTTAGGCCAGATCACTGTTGACTGACTAATCGGAGACGGTAACAAACCTATTACTACCTCGCCCAATATTATGACGTGTATCGCAAGGCTTTCAACAAATTACTGACCTTCAGGTTGCCCTCTCGTTTCAGTCATGCAAAATTGTGATAAATCGCGAAGCCCTTCTTGGACTATGCCTCACTGGAGGTCTTAGATGTTCGGATCGTGGCACTTCGTGAAACGAGGCTTCACCTGAATGTCATTGTTGACACAAGGAGAATAATTACACAACTTTGCAGAACACAGGGGGAAGTACTTCATTTACTTTATGTCCCTTTGCTTTCTTTTCCGAACCGTCCAGTGCACACCACATACTCTCAATTTCCAGTTTTAGCTTAATACAAAAGGGGGAACCAAGATGTCTGTTTCAGGTACAAAGCAATTTCATCAGGTAACATACAAAAGAATAAGATTCCTAACTTCAGGTTTTAGTTTCAAAGTGCATTAAAAGTGTGCCACATATTTTTGACTTCAAGTTTCAGTTTCAATATTACACAGAAATGGAATTACATACCTTCAGTTGTAAGTTTCGGGTTTAAAATTACATCATGTAGAGCTAGATACTTCTGGTTTCCCGTTTCAGGTTCAAAATTGTATTATGTAAGACTAGATACTGCTGATTCCAAATTTCAGATTCAAATTATCTTATATAGAGCTACGGATCTCTCGTTTTCAAGTTTCAGATTCAAAATTATATTCTAAAGAGCTGCATACTTCTGGTTTCCAGATTCAGATTTAATTCACATTATAATAAGATACATACTTCTGGTTTCATAATTCAGATTTAAATTATATCATAAAGAGCTACATGTTCCTGGTTTCATGATTCAGATTTAAATTATATTATAAAGAGCTACCTGTCCCTGGTTTCATGATTCAGAGTTAAATTATATTATAAAGAGCTACGTACTTCTCGTTTCCCAATTCAGATTTAAATTATATTATAAAGAGCTACATAATTCTGGTTTCACGATTCAGATTTAAATTATATTATAAAGAGCTACACAATTCTGGCTTCACGATTCAGATTTAAATTATATTATAAAGAGCTACATAATTCTGGTTTCACGATTCAGACTCAAATTATATTATAAAGAGTTACATGATTCTGGTTTCACGATTCTGATTTAAATTATATTATAAAGAGCTACATAATTCTGGTTTCACGATTCAGATTTAAATTATATTATAAAGAGCTACATAATTCTGGTTTCACGATTCAGACTTAAATTATATTATAAAAAGCTACATATTTCTGGTTTCACGATTTAGATTTAAATTATATTATAAAGAGCTGCATAATTCTGATTTCACGATTCAGATTTAAATTATATTATAAAAAGCTACATAATTCTGGTTTCACGATTCAGATTTAAATTATATTATAAAGAGCTACATAATTCTGGTTTCACGATTTAGATTTAAATTATATTATAAGGAGCTACATAATTCTGGCTTTACGATTCAGATTTAAATTATATTATAAAGAGCTACGTACTTCTGGTTTCACAATTCAGATTTAAATTATATTATAAAGAGCTACAGAGTTCTGGTTTCACGATTCAGATTTAAATTATATTATAAAGAGCTACATAATTCTGGTTTCACGATTTAGATTTAAATTATATTATAAGGAGCTACATAATTCTGTTTTCAAATGCAAAGTAATTTCATTAAATACTGCATGAGCTAGTAACGTTTCTGTTTTCAAGTCCCAGTTTAACTATCATTAAATTTGGCAACTTTTCAGATGCGGAAGTAATTTAGCTGAATAACACACAAACAAATAAAATTGCTGGCTTCAAGTTTCAGTTTGAATATATCAGATTTTGCAACATTTACCGGCACAAATAATTTTCTCGACATAATGTTAACCAATAAGTTTCCAAATTTCAAGTTTAGTTTAAATATGTTAAATTTGGCAACGTCTCAATGCTCGAGTAATTCCTCTACACTATATGCAAACAAACTAAAATTCTAGACTTCAAGTTTTAGTCCGAATATATCAAATTTGGCAACATCTGAACCCACAAATAATTTTTCATCATAATACGCAAACAAATAACAGTCCAGATTTCAAGTTTCAGTTTAATTTGTCAAATTTAAATGCACAAATAATTTCTACATCTAATATGCAACCAACTAAAATACTAGGTTGTAAGTTTAGTTTAAATATATTAAGTTTGGCAACCTCAATGCTCGAGTAATTCCTCTACACTATATGCAAACAAACTAAAATTCCAGCCTTCAAGTTTTAGTCCGAATATATCAAATTTGGCAACATCTGAACGCACAAATAATTTTTCTACATAATATGCAAACGAATAACAGTCCAGATTTCAGGTTTCAGTTTAATTTATCAAATTTAAATGCACAAATAATTTTTCCATATAATATGCAACCAACTAAAATACTAGGTTTCGAGTTTAGTTTAAATATATCAACTTTGGCAACGTTTTTAGATGTAGAGATAATTTCTTCACCTAACGAGCAGATAAAATTCCAGATTTCAAGTTATAGTTAAATCATATTAAATTTGGAAACATTTATATGCACAACTAACTTTATTAAAAAACGTATGAGCATATAAAACTCCTGGTTTCATGTCTGGTGACATTTTTAAGTGCACAATTAGTTTCATGAACTAATATACCAACAAATAGAATTTCAGGCTTTAAGTTTAATTCAAATATAACAAATTTTGCAACATCTGAACGCACAAATAATTTTTCTACATAATACTCAAACTAATAAAATTTCCGATTTCGAGTTTAGTTTAAATCTACCAAATTGGGCAACATTTAAATGCACGAATAATTTCGCTTTGATGATATGCAAATCAACAAAATACCAGCTCTCAAGTTTAGTTTAAATACATCGAACTTGGCAACTTTTAATGCACAAAAAATTTCTCTACATGATATGCAAACAACTAAAATACTAGGTGTCAAGTTTAGTCTAAATACGCCGACTTCGGCAACATTTAGATGCAAAAAA
The DNA here is from genome assembly GCA_964006375.1 of Tillus elongatus. Taxonomy (NCBI): domain Eukaryota; kingdom Metazoa; phylum Arthropoda; class Insecta; order Coleoptera; family Cleridae; genus Tillus; species Tillus elongatus. The sequence continues at coordinate 98,951,940 of OZ023264.1, read as the reverse complement.
ATACTTTCTGTACATTATATGTGCACAATTAAAATGCTCGGTTTCAAGCTTAGTTTACATATTTGACTACATTTATATGCAAAAATACTTTCTATACATGATATGCAAGTAAATAAAATGTTAGGTTTCAAGTTCACATTAAATATGACAAACTTGGCAACATTTAATGCACAAATAAATTTATTTAAATAATATGCAGGCAAATAAACTTACAGGGTTCAAGTTTCTGTTTAAATATACCAAATTGGGCAAGCAATTTAGGGACACCCGATAGCATATGTCATTTTAAAGGTACATTCGCCGTTTGCTGAGTTACTTCTCGTCCCGACAGGCTGCGGCAGGGCCTCCAAGCGGGGACGGCGGCACGACTTCTGGGTCTCGTCTATGTGCGGGGGGTGTAGTGCGATTCGCGTTAACAATACCAGCAGAGGTCCCCTACTTCGACACTCGCTCGAATTTTATTCATGGCGCTAGTGTTTATCATACGCTTTCTCCGCCAGTACGCTATGGAAAACTGAAACCCCAGATGAGTTGTTAGGAAGCCTACAGTGTTCGGTGGCAGTATAAACCGACACGAATTGGCCTTGGCGATAGTATACTGCACCTACTACCTATAGAATTTCCGCACTATAACCAGCTGACTTCAGACGAGGTTCTAGGAACCCCACAATGTTCAATACAGCATAAATCTACCCGAATCGATCATGGCGATAGTATGCTGTGCCTACTAACCACAGGGAACTTTTCAGCAGAAGGACGTTCAAAAGGGCAGACACAATTCCAAGGAAAACCACAGTTTTCAACATCAGCACAAATCTACCCGAATCGATCATGGCGATAGTGTGCTGTTGCTTACTAGCCGCAGGATTTCTCAGCAGGACAGTGTCCACAAGTCTGCTTAAAGAACCTTAAGTCTGGAGTCAGATTTGCAGAAGACACAACTCTAAGGTATAGATGAAGTCTTCCTATTCGTTCCAAACGTACGTTCTTTTATATGAATTCACCACGCTCCCAGCGTGGGAACAAAGAATTCCAGGCCCAGTCACTACGGTTGAAAAGATATCGGCTACGTACACAATTATCAACCTAATTGTTGCGTACATGCTAGCTGGCACATTCGTCGATGGCTTGAACACATGGCCCACATAAAAAAACTGCCTCGCTACCTCAATACATTGTAGTATACCTTCTTTTAATTAAAACATAATTTTACTAATCCACTGCTTCATTTATTTCACTTATTTTGCGAACGTCCCTGTATATTACTATTTACGGGTGCCCCCTGATTTGCTATAGAAGCCAGCATGTATGAAACACATTACCTTTTATGACTAATTGTAAACTACATAAAATTGGGTAAATGCCAGGTACATAATTCACAAACAAAATATGATACTCGCTTACGTCAAATATGTGACCATTGTATCGTTATTTCGGACTGCCTTTCCTGTTAAAATCGCATGCTTCATTGCATGGCTCATATTAAAACGCACAATAATCTTGTTCTGACAATTCTTCAGCAACCGTGAAATATTCACGAAATGAGTTCCACTGATTTGTGTGTTGCATAATATACCAGGTTAACGTGAAATTTAACAAGAGGTTTTTACGTAAGAAACCGTGTTAGCTACTATCTCGATTGCTTAGAAATAATATATACATAAAAAAATATCGAAGGGTTGTGTTGTTGAACAACACCGCAAATTAGCAAATACAATGTTTTCATGAAATATTTGCCTAAGTGCATCACTTTTCAACTAATTGCCTGCCTAATCAGGCTTAAGTACAAATGGCAAATTTTTCTGACTAATAACTTTTCGTTTCTCAGCTTGAGTGACCCAAGAAAACACATTTAATTATTCGCTCGACTAACAAGCAAAATAAATAAATGCTCGAATTAACCCTTGTCTGAAAAAATTTGAAATAGGAGAATACGCAAGTTAACTTTCTTGTTAACACACTTGAATTTTTAAAAGAATTTATTGATTATAGTTACATAAAATACTTATGAATAATAATAAAAAATGATAAATATAAATTATGATAAGTTAAAAGAGACTCAAGCAATAACAATGTAGGAATGTCCGTCCGTGGTCTGGTAACTTCCATATATAGTATCTGGTGGGGCGTGGACCGAGAGGCGGATTCCACCTAGGTTGCAGTCTTGAAGGTGATCCTGGCATGTGACTGGTTGCTGATTTGAAGGTCTAGTTGTTTACCCATCTATAAATAGTCTATTCTTCTAATTGCGCTGCTATTAATTAACCCATTCGTCAGCGACCTTGGGTGTTGAATCGGGATCTGTATTTCTTATATACATTGTATTAGTTGGCTATTGTTATCTCGCACTTTCAATTAATGACTGGAAAGTTTGCATAAAATTTACACATGACCATTCCTAGTGTTAATGAGTGATGGATCTTTTCAGAGAGAGAGAGAGAGAGAGAGAGAAATGCCCATGATTTCAAAAGCCTCAATTTGCATCAGCATATTTTACATATGGCGAGTTCACAGCTAGAAAACACATAATTTGCTTGTACTGGCTATACCTATCTCTGTTCTATGTAACGACAACCACCTCAGATGGATTGAAATTCACACGTTATTTGGAGCTAATCTTTAACTTTTTACCATCTGCTAAGACACTCTAGACGGTCCTTGTGACAGGCATAACTCAAACCCCTGTCTGTGACCCCTGGCGTTTGTTTATTTCTTAGATTATACAGCTGATTTGTATTCTGGCACATTAACGTTCTAGCGTTACTAGAAAAAGTCCCACGTCTCTACAAACTTACGCCTTGACAGCGAGGCATCTTATTCTACTTAGCCTGCCTTTGAAGTAATTAGGGGCCGTCTGGATTGGGCATTCTTCAGTTTCTTTGTATTGACATAATTTTACACAGGGTGCACAAATACAAAGATACAATCTTTCTCTGGCATTACACAGGTGCAACGAAATTAATCCGTCAATTATTTGTCGATGCCCGTAATCAATATTAAATGCCAATGTAAAGAAATGAGAGTAATTAGAAACAAATTATGGAAGGGTTTAAAAACAGCCGTCCTCTGAAACAAATAAAGTGCCAATATACCGGGATGTTTCAATATATATATATATATATATATATATATATATATATATATATATATATATATATATATATATATATATACGCCAACAATATATTTTGGATTCACTGAAAGGAACGCCCACGTAAAAACTGATAACATTTATATTACCATTAAGCAAACAGATTAATTTGCATATGCAAATACGTTTTGTTTTAGATTTAGTTTTATAAAGAAGTGTGTTAGACTTATTGAATGTATACAACTGTATTTACCAATATTTCAAAATCAAGTTCCTCTCTTATGTTAAATATTCACTGTGATAGATAGAACGCCCATGTAACTTAATAACACGTTTAATTATCATATGTCAACAACTGGTTTTGTTTTATATACACCAGCATCAAACAAACCTTATCTATAGTCTCTGTGGAACAGTTGGTTTAGCCATGAATGCATTTATATTGAATTATACAGTCAATTCGAGCTCAGGGATTCAAATCTAATTTCAGGCGAACGCTTTTATTTAAAAACAAAAGATTTCAAATTGTCTGTCTATCTCTCTCATATCTGTATGTATGGCTTACCTGAATGTATATGTGTGTGTGAAGAAGGGAATATTCCCTCACTTTACCAATTTCCAATGGAATATTTCCCTGTTCGGCGAGCCAAACTTTGGACATGAGACGCAAATTTTCAATAAAATTCAAATTCCGCCAAAACTAAATATCCTAATAACTCCAATAACACACTTAACCTCAACAAACATTAAACACATGGGTGAGCTTATATATATATATATATATATATATATATATATATATATATATATATATATATATATATATATATATATATATATATATATATATATATGACAGCTCTATGTAACCTACAAACATAAACAAACGTTGGCAACAGTTTGTCACAAATAAACATTCAGCTACGGGTAGCTGACATAACCTAAAACAAACATACAGACTTAACCTCAATAAACAGTCAGATAGCGGGAATCAACATGCTTATATGTCATACAACACGTGTGTGCCAACATAACCTTAACAAACAATCATATAGCGGAGGAATCGACATGGAACATAACCACAGATGGAGACTTAACCTCAATAAACAACACACTTAACCTCAATAGTCAGATAGCTGGAATCACCATGCTTATATGTCATACAACACGTGTGTACGAACATAACCTCAACGAACAAACAGTCAGATAGCGGGAATCAGCATGTTTATATGTCATACAACACACTTAACCTCAACAACCAATCAGATAGCTAGGAATCGACAAACACATAGAGACCAAAACTGATTGCGGCCATCTTTGAAACATTTGACATCATCTATCTGACAAATGACAGCCCTACATGTCGGATGACAACAAACACATGGAGACCAAACCTGATTGCCGCCATTTTGGAACATTTGACGTCATCGTGCAGGTGACAGCTGTCAGCTGACAACTGACAGGTCAAGTGGCAACTAACAGGCCTATGACAGCTGACAACTGACATTGACAGCTGACATTGACAGCCCACAGCTGACAGATGACAAGTCAGATGTCAACTGCCAACTTCGCACGCATGCGCGTGACGTCATCACGCATGCGCAGAAAAAATTGGAGGGGGTGAGCTCAGGTGGCGCCCTGTCTACTGACGTCGAAGCTAAGAATCTAATTTATTTACCAGTGAACAAGCAAGAGATTTCAAATATAAGCATCGACATCGTGGACCAAGATTCAGTTCCTGTAAACTTTCAAGGTGAAGAGGTGTCTGTTCGTCTGAACCTTAAAATGATTGCTTAGAATGTTAGTCTTTAAGGATATAAAAGCAACTTAATCTACCAAAACAAGTTCAGTAGTCAATCACTTCAAAGTGTACACTTCGTTCCAATAATATTGAGTTCCTTAAAAGTCTTGGTTATCATGTCATCAAAACTCAAAATATTCAAAGATCCGAGTTTGACGATTCCATTGATCGAGAAGAACTTCCGTCTTACTATTCGTCAACTAAATCATTTGGTAACAGTGATGAAGTCGAAATAAACATCAATCAGCAAGATGCATTTGTATGCTTAGCAGAATCGGCTCTAATAATCGAAGGTGGTCTGGAACCTTTAGCAATACAAAATGCTGATGGTGGGTGTTATATGGAGAATAATGGTGGAGTAGCTCTGTTTGAATCAGTGACCTATGAATTAAATAACAAGGAAGTGGAGCGAGTACGAGACCCATACCCTACAACAACCATCAAAACCCTGCTTTCGTTTAGTAAGAATGAAGCCAAGTCTCTTAGCAACGCTGGGTTGAATGTATCGTCAGATCATATCACCTTAAACGATAACAAGTTTCACTTGCTCCTGCCTCTTTGGTTCCTCTTCAGTTTCTTCCATAACTTTAAAGGAGTTATCTGCGGTAAACATACTTTCCGATTTATAAGAGCTCGAAGTGATGCCAGCAGCTATTATAGTACTGGTACTGCAAGATCTAAAATTACTGTAACCAACATGTTTTTAAAAGCAAAACATGTATTTCCAAACGATAAAATGAAGTTGGAACTGATGGATAAAATTGCAAAAGCCACATCTATATTTCTAGCATATCGCAAATGGGACATAGATGAGCTACCAGCGCTTAGAGATATTAATAAAGATGTGTGGTCTGTTAAAACTGCAACAAACTTAGAAAGACCTAGTGGCTATGTGGTTATAGCATCGGAAAGACAACGTAAGCAAGAAAGGTGACTTTTTCGATAATATTGGTATGGTAGATCTACGAGTGTTCCTAAATTCAGAATGCTACCCTTATGAATCTATGAATATGGATTTCAAAAAATCTAAATATGTTGAAGCCTACCAGATGTACACAGATTAAAAAAAAAGTTTTTGTTATAAAAACATGGCGAAGCCTCTCTTAAATTATAATGAGTTTAAAGATCGAGCTCTATTTGTAATCGACTGTCAGCACCAGAATGAGTCAATCAAGTCGTTAACGGTGGACATCAAAGTGGAGTTTATGAGCAAAAACAATTTTCTCAATAGAACCAAAGCTTACTGTTTAGTTATTCATGATTGTGTATTTGAATATAAACCTCTAACTGGTATTGTAAGAGCCATTATGTAATATTTTAGTATGTAAGTCTTGTGAATTAATCTTAATGAATTAATTGTATTTAAATCATTTATTTTATTTTCAACCTTAAAGTGAAAGCATCTTGTTTTTGTTAAATGACATCATCTGACTGAAATGGTAAACATATGACTCATTCCCTGTTACATGAATCGGAGGCCAGATTGTAGTTGAGGTCACTCTCAGTTTGTAGTTGAGGTCACTCTAAGTTTGTAGTTGTTGGTTGTTGCTATGTTGTCATGTTACCATATTCAACATGTCTAGATATTCTTAGGATTTTTGTTTGTTGCTATGTTGCCATGTTACCATATTCAACATGTCTGACAGTCGCATATTCTTAGGATTTTTTGTTGTTGTTGTTTAAAGCTCTTAACCTCCACCTCCCCGCCCCCTAGTTGTTACTATGTTTCCATATTCAACATGTCTGGCATTCGCATATTCTTAGGATTTTTAAAATCTGCTTGCTGAGCCGAGTAAAATGGTGCCAAACATGTGAGGCTTAGGTTCGAATCCGCAAAAATTGGTTTTGCGCATGCGCATATGCTGTTTTTGAATTCTGCTTCCTAAGCCCAGTAAAATGACACCCCACACTTACTGCAAAAACTAAACAGTTGTGTTTGCGCCTGCGCCAACCGCCATATTTGTCGCTTCACTTTTTGTAAAAATCAAAATGGCGGAGCTTCCTCTTTCAACAGGTGGCGCCAAATATCGTTTAAAATTTTAAAATTTTCCTAATTTTCGCGCCTACGGCCGCCATCTTGGATTACGTCAGCTCAGTTTAGAGCTTACGTCATCCTCAATACAGTTCCGTTTCCCGCCTCTCACCTCCCAGTCTAGCGGGAGGTGGGAGGTGGGAGGTGGGAGGTGGGAGGTGGGAGGTGGTCTCAGAACCCCTCATCTATACCTACTTCCGAGGTCAAGATCTCACCATCCATGGGCATCAGAGAAAAATGTTATATAAAAAATCGGCATGTTTTGAGGTCCTATACACGCATACATGTGTCCATTGAGTTGTGAATCATCCTGTATATAAACATTTAGACGTCTAAGTAAAAGCAAAATAAGTTATTTGCAGTTAATCAAAATACATTTTCGTGATTTAAAATATTTTTTATCAAAATTCGCTACCATATGGACCTGCTTCGCCCAGACGTTTCTCTGTATAAGGTAAGACACAATATGACGTCGATTAAGGATTACGTATCACAGATATGAAGAGAATGATAATTAGTAACAAAAGCAAGACCTGCTCACTTAAATCCTGGCGGGTCTCTGGACCCACAGTGTCCCAGTCATGATATACAATAATAAATAAATAAATATATATTATATATATATATATATATATATATATATATATATATATATATATATATATATATATATATATATATATATATATATAAAGAGAGAAAAAAAAGATATGCACAAAAAAAAGAAAAAAAGTTATTCACATGTGTAAAAAAAGATGAAAAAAATTATATAGAAACGAAACATATAACATAAATTAGTCAATTAGGTATTAAAAATAGTGAAAGATAATAAAATTGGCTCCCGATACAACCTTGATACATTTATTTTTCGTATATATAGTTCCCATATACCAACCACTAGAAATAATGAAAGTCATAAAAGTCTGTGGCTAATGGACGTAACGGTCCGAAGCCAAACAAAAATAACAACAACAACATAAACAAGTTAAATTCGTATGAATTTGAGTAATTCAGTGTAAATGAATATTTTGTCCCAGTATTATGAACAATTTCGAAGTGTGGAAATGTGGCTGATATTCCCATTATGAGCCACCCCTGATGTAGTTTTGATTCCTGGATTCATAATATTATATGCATCCCGTACACAGGGTGGTTTTTTTTTAGATATGAAAGGAAGATAAAACCGGACCTGATAAAAGCTTGAAATGGAGTTTAATGAAGCGATACCCAGTGACAATTATATATATATATATATATATATATATATATATATATATATATATATATATATATATATATATATATATATATATATATATATATATATATATATATATATATATATATATATATATATATATACCTAGAAGGTAAAGAAAAGAAAAGGCCATTCAATGAGGCATAAAATAGTCAAGTGAAGTTATTACTTATTATTTTAAGAAGCAAAGTTATCTACTTATTATGAATAAATCATACGAACAGGGAGAATTTAATAAAAAGAAAGTAAAAAAACCCCAAAGTAATAAAAAGTTAAATCAGAGTACCTTAAAATATGTTTCATATTCCATGATATACAAAATCAAGGCAAAGCATCAAAATAGATTTATAGCTAGGTCATGAATAGGATAATTTCACATTGTCAACACCTAAAAAGGTAAAAATAATTAAAACTCACTATGTCATAACATTATATTGACATTCATAAAAATAAGTAGCACAAAGTTTAAAGAATTTAATCGATTAAATATACAGTCAACAAAATGAATAAAAAGCAAAAGTAAGATACTTGTAGCAAAACGTAAATAGCAAAATGAACTAAAGTATGGTTAATGTATTACAAAAATATAACAAAGACACAAAAATAATCGTTAGTAAGAATAAAACCACGATATAAAGTTCAAGACACGGGGTACCTAACCTAGAGTAAAAATAATTTAGGTAAGAACTATAAATTTTGACTTTAAAACAATAACAAGACAAGGTGTAGCTTAAGTATTTCAGAAAAACGTAGAGTAAAACTAGTGTTAGACTGCACAAACAGTTTTATTTCTGTTAAATTTAAGTAGTAAATTGTAATTTGGTTAGTTATTAGCAAAATGTAATTGATAATAAACAGATTTGCGAAACTCTAAGATATGGGACAATTAAAGGGTAAATGTGTATGTGTTTATTTCTTTAACGTCGGCCTATTTCCGCGACTATGGCCTATCACCGACGCCATGAGTAGTTTCACCTCACTATCCAAGAAATTTTGCCGAACCCCAGCCTTTTTGTAAGGGGGGTAGGGATCTTTAACGTGCCCAACATCGCATAGACACGGCCTCTCCGAGGGCGGAACATGCAGACATTCAACTTGCTCAAATACAATGCCACAACCTCGATTAATGTTAATTGTACAGTATGTACTGAAAAAGAGAAATGAGTAGCCTGGGCTCGAACCCGGTACCCTTCGGTTCAGAGACGCACGTTCTTACCGCTGAACTACCGAGGCTCTAAAGATTAAACAACACATAAACATTTAAAATTAATTATACATCATAATGGATAAGAAAGTAAGAATATCGAACATTTAAAATTTACCGCAACAAGATCAGTTTCAAACAATTTTATTGGTTGATAAGTCAAAACCAGGAAGATTCACAAAAACAAATTGTATTGCTGTTTTTGTTTTAAGAACCTCTTCTTGTTCGAACACCCACAGCGACAGCATCAAGTTGAACAAGCTCATAAATCCGTCTAAAAAGTAGTAAAATCAACTAAAATAACATTAAAAAGGAAGAATCACGATTCCTAAAGCGTAACTCACAATGATAAATCTGTTTATAGTCAATGTATAATAAGTTGTAAACTATAAATTAAGTAAACACAGTTATAAAAACGGTGACGCGAACTTCGAAAACAGTTTTTAATTAACATTTCCAGGCTTAATTGCACAAAATTGGCTTGCAATAATAAAAAAGAGCCTGATCTTTAAGAATTCAGCCATTTTCTGTGAGAAATAATACATATTTGCCGGTGAAGTGGCAAATTACATTACTAACCCAGAATCAGAATGGATGACGATAGATGTTGCAGTATTCTGGTACCTCAAAACTAATATCCATCCATTTTTCATATAACATTGTTACCATGACAACGGCACAACCAGCGGCTGGCATGGTAACGAACAGATAATTGAAGGCTATAATAAACGGTTTGTTTAAACGACGCGTATTAAAACTTAAATTACATAATTTGTAAATTAAGATAAATATACTTAAGGTATAATTAATATAAAGAGGGAATACGGATCCAAATCAATTAATGTAGAATAAAAAATGTTATAAAAGATAGGAATTTATATTCCGTTCGAAAATTAAATCAATAATTTGTCAGGATAAAGGATTTATTTGTTTTATTGACTAGTGTGAGAGTCGTTAGTAGATCGGTTTCAAGTAAGGAATCTACAAAGGGGGTTAACATAACGTAAATAAATCTTCTGGGCATTATAGGGAGCCTTTAGCTAGAAAAAGTATAATACATATTATATATATATATATATATATATATATATATATATATATATATATATATATATATATATATATATATATATATATATATATATATATATATATATATATATATATACATGTTGTAATGTTTTATGTGTCTGTGTAATATATCTATCTATTGTTGTGTTTCTTTTTGCCCCAGCTGTTTCTCCTATCTCAGAGCATCGGTTCAAACCCCTACAACGATTTATTAAAGATTTAATAACAATGTTCAACAATAATATTTCCAAATTAAATATATGCCCTTTTTATAAGTAGTGATATTCTTTTAATTTTTCCACCTTAAGTATTCAACTAAGTCATTGATATGTCATTTTTTTTCTATTATTTACATAATTTATTGAATAATCATTTATATATTAAGTTACATAAAACTTCTCCCCACAGAATATTAAAAAAATTACCTTATATTACCTATTGGATCCGTCTATACTTATTCGACTAATTAGTCTTTTTTATGAACAACCTAAATTTAATTTTAATTTAATTTTCTTGTTTAACTTCAAAAACTACTATCTTGTCTTAGGAAAATCAAACAAACCAAACAATATCACTGTTCAAATTTAAAATGTCAATTTCACTTTACCTTGATAGCTATGTACATCCAGACTACTCTTGTGTGTTATTCTTGTTCTCATTTACCATAGGTGTACTTCACTAGATATGTATTTATATTTATATTTAGATCTGCATCTGGATTCTACGTAACCATATCTTGAGTGATGGCGTTTGCTTCTTTTAGGTACTTTCGCTGGTCTTACAAACCGCCAAGGACCCCGATCTCTAAACTTTACTTCCGAACAATACTTTTTCCTGTTCTTATAAACAGCTAATGACCTCCGCTCTTTAACTTTACTTCAGCACAATACTTTTTCTGTTCTTATCAACAGCTAATGACCACCGCTCTCTAAACTTCAAAAAAAAACCATGGCAGTCTATTTTCTTCTGTCAAACCTCTCCTCGCATTTTTTCACAGCAATCTTTTTCTGTCAAAACAAACCTCCGTTTTTGTGTGCTGTCATCGCTTTATTGTCACCTTTGTGGAATTGTCATTTTTCACAAAAATTTCAAATTCTTGTGGAACTGTCACTTTGTGCACACCTCCTTAATGCTAATTACAACAGTCATTCTAAATATTCCAATTTTGTTCTAGTTCGATTGTCTACATATACTATCGATACTTAATCTAACTTTGACAATCACTACATTGTTTGTTAATGTAAATGTGGGCTTAGCTAGTTTAGTCTTTTAAGTCCTCTGAAACCCTCTTATATTAACTTAATCTAATTATCTTACACCTCATATCAATGACTGAATTGAATTATATTTGTTCCATTCATTTATTTACTACTTTCCCACTAAATTCTTTGCATTCCTGTTTGAACTTTAATGCTTTGATGGTAAAATAGCTGTTATGGATTATCTCATCGTATGTTTTTATGGCTCTAATGGTGTATGTTAATGTGTAATATTTAGTGGATCTGGTTTCCAGAACAAATCCCCTAATACAAAATCGAATTTGAACTTTTAAGTTCTAATTTGGTTTTTTATTACCTTGTTACAATTGCCTCTACGTTTCAAACGTTTTTACAAATCTATTTGTTTATTGTTAACATTGCTTAAATATACACATATACACATATGTATATACAAACATATACACATACATTCTCAACTAAATATTTTTCATTTGTTTCTAGGTTTCTATTGACTTCTATTTTTATCTATACAGTAGCCTTCTTTTCTGGTTTCAATTTTATTTAACTTTTATTGTGTTCTGTGTTTTATTTCTTCTTTGCCGCTGTGCCTTATACTATCCGTCTCTTGCTCTCTGGCCTTTAATATACATACATATTTATATGTATATCTCCTATCTCTCCTGTTCTTTTTATTAATCCCGTTCAAATTTGTATACATCTGATATGTTAAATAATCCCCTTATCTGATCTGTCACGACATCTTTTACTTTACAACTGTTTATTGGATTGTCATTGACTATTTCATAGGGACCTTCGAATACTGGTTGTAACTTGGCACATTTCCCCAATTCTCGATTCCCAATTCTTTGGGCGCGTATAATTACTAGATCCCCTTTTTTGAAACACACTCTTTTTTTAATCTTCTTTCTTTCCCTGCTCAAATACTTTTCTGCTTTTCTTTTTATTCTTACCCTTACTTGCTCAATCACTCTCTCATAGTTTCTACTTTCATCGACTATCCATTTTCTCTCAGGCCGTCTACCTGTCATAATGTATATAGGAGTTTCTTCAGTATTTAAATTCGGACACTCGTTCATTATTCTCTCCACATTTGTTATCTGATCTTCCCATTCTATCTGGTCATCACTTATTAATATACGCAAATACTTTATGACCTCCTGTATGTACCTTTCCGCAGGGTTACTACAGGGATGTCTAATGCTGGTAAACTGCATTAGAATGTTTACCCTGTCACAAAATTGTTGGACGACTTCACTCTGAAAATATGTAGCATTGTCGATGAGTATTGTCTTTGGTTTTCCCACGTTTTTTGTGTAAGACTTTAGTATCTTGACCACCACATGTTTATTTGTTCTCCTGGTTGGATATAACTTTATATATTTTGTAAATACATCCACCACTACTAAGATGTGTTTGTTTTGTTGCCTACTTGGTATTAGATCACTTATAAAGTCTATCGCAACAATTTCTAAACATGCTTTAGCTGTTACTGATTTTGGAATTCCAACGTTGTGTCTGTTTTTGCTCTTTCTAAGCTGACATATTCTACACTTTCTTAATGTATTCTTTGTCAGTGTTAGGTCTCTTTTTGTAATGTAGTTCTCTCTAAATACCATCCATGTCGTTCTCACTCCGATATGTCCATTCTCATCATGTATCATTACAATTATCTCTTTTGCCAATTCGTTCGTAATTACATATAGCTCATATCCACTTACAACTTTGACACATACTTGCTGTTTCATTTTAGTTCCTCTTTTCTCTGTTTCATTCAATTCTCGTTGATCACTTATAATTGTTTCTCTCGAGAACAAACCCTCGCGTTCTTTCAAAACATTTACTCCTAACCTTATACACCTGCATTCATTCACATTCTTTCCGTCATCTCTCGTCAATGCATCTGCTACTACATTCAAACTTCCTTTCACATGTCTTATATCAAAATCATACTCTTGCATTATCAACACCCATCTATATATTCGATTGCTGACGAATTTATTCTTGAGAATACTGATCAACGCTTGGTGATCAGTCTCTATGACAAACTTATTTCCCAAAAGATAAAATCGCAACTTCTCCACGCAATATACCACACTCACCAATTCTAACTCTGTTACACTATATTTTCTTTCATGCTGCTTCGTCACTCTCGATACAAAACATATCGGCACTTCCATTCCATCTTGAACCTGTACAAGCACTCCTGATAATTTATTTATTGAAGCATCCGTCCTCACAATAAACTCTGATTCATACCTCGGATGATATACTTTCACACCACTACAAAGTTCATTTTTTATTTCATTAAATGCTAGTTCTTGATGGCTGTCCCACTTCCACTTCTGGTTTTTTTTTAGCATGTCTATGAGTGGATATATTTTTTCGTTCAGGTTAGGAATCAGTCTTTTAAAATAGTTAATCATGCCTATAAATCCTCGTAACATCTTAAGGTTGGTGGGTATTTTGTATTCCATGATGACTTTTACTCTTTGATCGTCCATGTGTATTCCCTCTTGGTCATTAACATACCCTAAGAACACTACCTGTTTTTGGTAGAATTTGCATTTCTTGAGGTTGATTTTCAAACCAGCCTCGTCCAACTCCCTGATTACAGTTTCTACATGTGTTTGATGGTCCTTTTCTTTGCTGTACACTAGGATGTCGTCTACGTAGTGCACCACGAATTGATCATATTTGTCAAGTATTTGGTGTAGTGCTTTCATTAGTGCTGCACACGCTGATTGTACACCAAACGCCACTACCGCAAATCTATACACAACCCCATCAATAGCAAATCCCGTGTAGTCTCTGCTATTTTCATGTAAGGGTATCAACCAGAAACTATGTTTAAGGTCAATTTTGGAAAAAACTTCTGAATATGTGATTCGACCGAAAATAGAATCTATATTCGCAGGGGCTTCGTACTGTGGAATGGAACACTTGTTTATACTTCTGGCGTCTAGACATAGTCTTAGTTCACCACTAGATTTTTTTACGACCACAACTGGATTTATATATGGAGTGTTGGCGTTTTCTATTATTCCTTTTTTCTTCATTTCTAATATTTCTTCAGCCACTTCCTTTCTGTATCTATAAGGGATCGGATATGACGTTGCCTTAAAATTTTCTAGTTTTCTTACCTCAATTTTATGTACATAATTCTTCGCAACTCTTGTTTCATCTATTACTAAACCCCTATATTTTTCTAATAATTCCCCTATTTGTTTGCTATACTTTGCATCGCAGACTATCTGCTCTTTATCTATTTCTTCATATATATTTTCTTTATTTTTATCATAGCTGGCTTCTTCATATCTATTATATCTAATATTATTCATCCCCATATTTATATTTTCATTGTCCACTTTTTCAACCATTTCTTGTAATTTCCCCATTTTTATCTTACTGTTGCTCACTAATACATATTTGTTGAGGTAATCTATTATTATTTTATGCTTTTCCATTTCATCCGTTTCCATAATCACATCGTACTCCATATCCGCCATTATTAACAATTGTAATTCCAATATATGTTCTTTTATTTCTATCTCCACAGATATTGTTTCGTTTATTTCTCCTATTTTCTTTCCCCTTGCATTTATCAATGTTATCTTTGATATTTCTATTCTTCCGCCGTTTCCATATTCAATGTTTTCTAGCAATTTTCCAGATATGATCGAGGCTTCCGATCCGGTGTCTAACATTATACTAATTTCTCTGTCCTTTAATTTACCCTTGACAATTATTAACCCTATAGATTCCTCATATTGTTCTGCCTCTTTATCATTCTTAAAAATTTCCCTAGGATGTTCATATATACATGTATTGCTGGTTTTTTTATGTGTATGTTTGTCTTCGTATGGCTTGTGCTTACTTAAAAATTTGCATGTACTATGGCGTGCTCAATCGTCCTGCTTGGACTTCTTGCTCTTGCCTCATTCACGGTGCCACTCATTATTCTTGTTTCGTCTAATGTGTCATTTCGTCTTCTCTCATCCAATTCTCTCATACTATGCATGCTCATCTCTCTCTCTTTCCTTATAGCCCCACCACTTGGTTTCAATTCAATGTTTTGTTCCCTTATGTTACACTGCCTTGTCCTTGGATTACTGTCATAGTCTTCTTTGCGCCTGGGATTGTATTGGTCGTGGTTTGCCATACGTTCCCTTTTGAAGTTGTCATTTTTGTACTGATTACTGCTCATATACCGGTTGTCTTCCCTATAGTTCTCTCGGTTATCATTATTATATCTCTCGTATCGATTACTGCGATTTTGCCTGTAATCATCACGATTTCTGGTATACCTTCCCCCATGATCATTCCTCATGTTGTCGTGCGGTCTATATTGTCTTCCATGGTACCTGTTTCCCCCATCTGTGTCTCGTCTGTAAGTTTGTCCATTTCTTTGGTGCTCATCAAAGGTTTGCCTTCTATTGTCTCCTCTGTCATTGTTTTCTTCCCTATTTCTTTGTTTATTCATTGTCCTTTGCACCCTCTGTAAATAGTTGACTATTTGGTCCAGCGTCCTTATATTTTGGATACCTATCGTCTCAGCTATTTCACTTTTAAAGTGTCTCGCTATGTAAACGATGATTTCTTCCTCCCTCATTTTTGGCGTTAAGTGCTGTGCCATATCGTAGATGTGTAATGCGTAACTCGATAATTCTTTAGGGTCGTTTGGGTGGTGTTTACCAAAGTATAGTCTCTCTCTGACTACTGCCTGTTGAGATTCTCCCCAGTAATGGTTTAAGAATTTATTTTCAAAATCTTCTACGTCTTCTATGCTTTCTTCTTTACTGGTAAACCAGATTAGCGCATCCCCTTCTAAGGTTAGTTTAATAATTTCTTTAATGTCTTGTAAGTCGTATATGTTTTTCAGTCTATTAATTAAGCTAGTGATGAAAACTTTGGGGTGTAGCTTGTTTATTTTTCCGCTAAATTTATGTCCCAACTCTTGCATTATGCCAGTCATATTTGGGTGTACTATTCTTTCATTTCCCATGTGTTTTTTTACTTTCTCCCATTCTTCTCTCATTCTCATATTTTCTTCATTAAATCTTTGTTCTGCCTCGTCTCTTAGTTTTTCTACATTCTCACCATTTACTCTGCTTATTTGATCGACCTGGTTAATCTTCCCATTTACTTCTGTCAATTTGTCATTTATTTCACTGTGATAGTTATCTACCTTTCTTTCTATCACTGTGTTTACTCCTACTAGTCTCTGATACCGTTCACTACTTATCTCGTCGTCAGTTCCTTTCATTCTCTCGATTACAACCTTGCGTATTTCATTCATTTCTTCATCGACTTTCTCTTCTATCTTTCGTTCCATTTCTATTTTTAATACCTGCACCGTTTTATCAAATTTTTCTGTGATTTTTATATCCATTTCATTTAATCTGTCGTTCATCTGTCTCATATTTTGATTCATATTTTGCATTATGCTTATTTCCTGTTTCTCCATCTTATCATTTATATCTTGTTTTATATTAATTTCCTGTTTCGCCAACTTCTCATTTATCTCCTGCATTATGCTATTTATATTTGCATTCATACTTTGTTTTTGTTTTTCTATTTTGTTCCCTATACTATTCATACTTTGTTCTTGTTTTTCTATTTTGTCCCCTATACTATTCATACTTTGTTCTTGTTTTTCTATTTTGTCCCCTATACTAGTCATACTTTGTTCTTGTTTTTCTATTTTGTCCCCTATACTGTTCATACTTTGTTCTTGCTTTTCTATTTTGTCCCCTATACTATTCATACTTTGCATTAATTTCATTAATATTTCGTTGTTACTGTCACGTTGTTATATTTGCATTCATACTTTGTTCTTGTTTTTCTATTTTGTCCCCTATACTATTCATACTTTGTTCTTGTTTTTCTATTTTGTCCCCTATACTATTCATACTTTGCATTAATTTCATTAATATTTCGTTGTTACTGTCACGTTGTTGTTCAGGTGCTGACACTCCTCCATTTGTTTCTGCACTCGTATTTACAGTCATTTCTACGTGTTCTTCCATATTCTCTCTTATTTCTTGTTCGTCCACTCTTTCCTCACTCATTTCAACATTTTCCTGTAGTTCATCCTCTCTGTCATCTCCTCTGTCTTGTCTGTCTCTCGATGTAGCTGTCTTTCTAGTTGCTTTTCTGTTAGGCATGTTATTTATATTGGTATTGAAATTGGAAATGGTTCAGATATGTCTTTTATCAAGGTTTTTATATTACTATTTCTAATTTTTTTATAGGTCCGTGCATGTATTTTCGAAGCCCTCACGTTTGGTCGCCATTTTGTAATGTTTTATGTGTCTGTGTAATATATCTATCTATTGTTGTGTTTCTTTTTGCCCCAGCTGTTTCTCCTATCTCAGAGCATCGGTTCAAACCCCTACAACGATTTATTAAACGATTTAATAACAATGTTCAACAATAATATTTCCCAATTAAATATATGCCCTTTTTATAAGTAGTGATATTCTTTTAATTTTTCCACCTTAAGTATTCAACTAAGTCATTGATATGTCATTTTTTTTCTATTATTTACATAATTTATTGAATAATCATTTATATATTAAGTTACATAAAACTTCTCCCCACAGAATATTAAAAAAATTACCTTATATTACCTATTGGATCCGTCTATACTTATTCGACTAATTAGTCTTTTTTTATGAACAACCTAAATTTAATTTTAATTTAATTTTCTTGTTTAACTTCAAAAACTACTATCTTGTCTTAGGAAAATCAAACAAACCAAACAATATCACTGTTCAAATTTAAAATGTCAATTTCACTTTATCTTGATAGCTATGTACATCCAGACTACTCTTGTGTGTTATTCTTGTTCTCATTTACCATAGGTGTACTTCACTAGATATGTATTTATATTTATATTTAGATCTGCATCTGGATTCTACGTAACCATATCTTGAGTGATGGCGTTTGCTTCTTTTAGGTACTTTCGCTGGTCTTACAAACCGCCAAGGACCCCGATCTCTAAACTTTACTTCCGAACAATACTTTTTCCTGTTCTTATAAACAGCTAATGACCTCCGCTCTTTAACTTTACTTCAGCACAATACTTTTTCTGTTCTTATCAACAGCTAATGACCACCGCTCTCTAAACTTCAAAAAAAACCATGGCAGTCTATTTTCTTCTGTCAAACCTCTCCTCGCATTTTTTCACAGCAATCTTTTTCTGTCAAAACAAACCTCCGTTTTTGTGTGCTGTCATCGCTTTATTGTCACCTTTGTGGAATTGTCATTTTTCACAAAAATTTCAAATTCTTGTGGAACTGTCACTTTGTGCACACCTCCTTAATGCTAATTACAACAGTCATTCTAAATATTCCAATTTTGTTCTAGTTCAATTGTCTACATATACTATCGATACTTAATCTAACTTTGACAATCACTACATTGTTTGTTAATGTAAATGTGGGCTTAGCTAGTTTAGTCTTTTAAGTCCTCTGAAACCCTCTTATATTAACTTAATCTAATTATCTTACACCTCATATCAATGACTGAATTGAATTATATTTGTTCCATTCATTTATTTACTACTTTCCCACTAAATTCTTTGCATTCCTGTTTGAACTTTAATGCTTTGATGGTAAAATAGCTGTTATGGATTATCTCATCGTATGTTTTTATGGCTCTAATGGTGTATGTTAATGTGTAATATTTAGTGGATCTGGTTTCCAGAACAATATATATATATATATATATATATATATATATATATATATATATATATATATATATATATATATATATATATATATATATATATATATATATATATATATATATTTGTGTGTGTGTGTGTGTGTATGTGTGTCAACATAACCTCAACAAACAAATAAACAAACAGTCGGATAGCAGGAATTAGCATAACACATGGAGACCTAACCTGATTGCGGCCATCTTGGAACATTTGACGTCATCTGTCAGGTGAAAACTGACAGCTGACATATCAGGAATCGGCATAACACATGGAGACCTAACCTGATTGCGGTCATCTTGGAACATCTGACGTCGTCTGTCAGGTGACAACTGACAGTTGACGGGTCCATGACCCGTGAAAGCTGACAGATAAATGACAGCTGACAGTTGACATTGACAGCTGACACCTGACAGGGACAGCTGACGTTGACAGCTGACGTTGACAGCTGAAAATGACAGCTGACAGGTGACACATGGCAGCTGACAGGTGACACATGACATGTCGGATGTCAACTGTCAACGTCATGCGCATGTGTTTCACGTCACGACGCATGCGCAGACAAAAAGTGGAGGGGATGTGCCCAGGTGCCCGACATCTACTAACAACTTAATTACCCGTATTTCCTTTTTCCTTGCTAGAGTAGCGACTTTTCGTTTTTCTTTTGATATTGGCGAATTTTCAAGATTTTTTTAAAATTATTAGTTTCTTGCCTGTTGCATTAGTTTTGTCGCTTCGTCTGGGGGCTTCTCTCTTTTTCTTCATCGAAGGAGGGGGCAGGGGGTTAGAAGGAAAAAGTAAACAGAACATTCTAATATAAATATTTTTCTTCTTCTAATATTAATAATAGTTTATATATTTACATTTTTCTTTGTCGCGTATACATATATAGGGAGGATTTTACAAGTGTGCATAGCTAATAGAGTAATTTTACATATTTTTTAAATTATTATTACTTGATCTTTTGTGTCCATTGCTCACTAACTTTTGCCCAAGTATTGTGTCTTGTTAGTACACCATAAAGATTAACAGACTGTTGGGGGACGAATTGACACATGAACTTGAAATAAGAGGCTATGGTGTGGGGGGGAACGGTGGCAGAAAAACGTCCAAACTTGAGAAAAGATTGGGATAAGGCGGTGGTGAAGACAGACCTGCATCAGGAGGTAGAGCTTTTGGTTTGTTCACTGAAGCTCGATGAACTGCTGGGGCACATTCAGGCGTTTGATGCAAGTAACGCACTGAATGAGTACCAACGAATCCGGTCCAGGCTGTACCACGTCCAAGGTAGGCTGTCAAGAATTTCCGCTACCACCAAACTCTTGCAAGGCCGGAAAGACAATTTGGATTTCGTGTCAAAGCTTATTTGAGTCCTTGGTAGACCCACAGATAATTGCGGAATTATGTCAGCCATCAGTATATAGGTCTCTTTTGGACGAATCCAATTTACTTCTGCCAGAAGTTCAGCCTTGCGTCTTAGGCTCGGTCAGAGAGTTGCCAGTGGGAACTTGATCAATTTGGGAGGAGAGAGTAAGACAGTTTCTACTTCTGCGCCCACATGACCTCCGCAAAGGGGGAAGAGGATGACAACGTTGTTGCCCTGGTGCAGAGGCTATAAAATTTTAGCGTCCTGCAAGGTTGGGTTGAAGGGTCCCCAGTTACCCGCCTACCCTGAAGTTCATTAACTCTCTGATATGTTGTTGAGGACCCCAGTTTTTCTCCCAGTCAGCCTCAAGGGAATTTGACACCTATCCATACTGCCACCTTTAACTCACAACACCAGCCTGAGGATTTTGGGCAATCAAGTGCACATGAAGGGCCTGGGATACTATATCGACCGCAGACCTCTTTGTACCCCCAGACTTATGTACATCATCTTCCCCTAGAATTGTTTGCATGCCGGAATCTAAAATTCGTTGGCACCTCGAGTGTCACTTCTTTCATTGAGGATGTCGAGGAGATGGCTCTGTCTCAGGGGGTCAGCAAGGAGCGCCTATTCCAGTCGGCATCAGAGCTGCTAAAGGGGGATGCCTTATTGTGGTTTTGGATCAGGAGACACCGATTACATGACTGGGATGGATTAGTGCGAGAACTGCGTTACAGTTTTCTGCCACCAGATTACGAGCTCACTCTCATGGAGGAATTCGGAGGAATTCGTCGAAGAACCCAGGGGCACGATGAAAAACTCCATATTTTTGTGTCTAAAATACAGTCTCTTTTCAATAAACTGGCTTCGGCCCCGGAGGAAAGAGAGTAGGTTAAGGTTATCCGCCGAAATCTGTTACCTTACCTTCAAACTGGTCTCGCACTCCATGAGACGGACTCTATCGATGAGCTTATACATCTGGGCAGGCGTGTGAAGAATCCGGGTGGCGAGCGAAACAATTTTGTCCACCCCCTAACAATCCCCGACTATGTCAGGAACCCCTGCTGGCATACCATCGAGCCGGCGGACACCTTAAAGCGTCTGTCAATCAAGCTGACAGTTCTCGCGAACTAACTCCTGCCCACGATACCATTTGCTGGCACTGCAAACAGCCCGGACACATTCGACCTAATTTTCCCCTGCTAACAAGGTGCAACCAATGCGGTCGCACAGGGAAGTCGTCCTGTCGTTGTCCAAAAACGACAGGCCGAGCCACTGCTAGGCCGCCAGCGGGCTGAACGCTTTGTTAAGAAGGCCTCCATTTCGAAACAACTCCTCTCTTACAAGGAACCCTCTTCTTGCCATCCCGAATTTGTCCGTCGCCAGGCACTGGTAAGTTACATTGTTTCTCATGTCAGGGCGACAACCGTTCTTTTCTAAAGGTCCGTGCATGTATTTTCGAAGCCCTCACGTTTGGTCGCCATTTTGTAATGTTTTATGTGTCTGTGTAATATATCTATCTATTGTTGTGTTTCTTTTTGCCCCAGCTGTTTCTCCTATCTCAGAGCATCGGTTCAAACCCCTACAACGATTTATTAAACGATTTAATAACAATGTTCAACAATAATATTTCCCAATTAAATATATGCCCTTTTTATAAGTAGTGATATTCTTTTAATTTTTCCACCTTAAGTATTCAACTAAGTCATTGATATGTCATTTTTTTTCTATTATTTACATAATTTATTGAATAATCATTTATATATTAAGTTACATAAAACTTCTCCCCACAGAATATTAAAAAAATTACCTTATATTACCTATTGGATCCGTCTATACTTATTCGACTAATTAGTCTTTTTTTATGAACAACCTAAATTTAATTTTAATTTAATTTTCTTGTTTAACTTCAAAAACTACTATCTTGTCTTAGGAAAATCAAACAAACCAAACAATATCACTGTTCAAATTTAAAATGTCAATTTCACTTTATCTTGATAGCTATGTACATCCAGACTACTCTTGTGTGTTATTCTTGTTCTCATTTACCATAGGTGTACTTCACTAGATATGTATTTATATTTATATTTAGATCTGCATCTGGATTCTACGTAACCATATCTTGAGTGATGGCGTTTGCTTCTTTTAGGTACTTTCGCTGGTCTTACAAACCGCCAAGGACCCCGATCTCTAAACTTTACTTCCGAACAATACTTTTTCCTGTTCTTATAAACAGCTAATGACCTCCGCTCTTTAACTTTACTTCAGCACAATACTTTTTCTGTTCTTATCAACAGCTAATGACCACCGCTCTCTAAACTTCAAAAAAAACCATGGCAGTCTATTTTCTTCTGTCAAACCTCTCCTCGCATTTTTTCACAGCAATCTTTTTCTGTCAAAACAAACCTCCGTTTTTGTGTGCTGTCATCGCTTTATTGTCACCTTTGTGGAATTGTCATTTTTCACAAAAATTTCAAATTCTTGTGGAACTGTCACTTTGTGCACACCTCCTTAATGCTAATTACAACAGTCATTCTAAATATTCCAATTTTGTTCTAGTTCAATTGTCTACATATACTATCGATACTTAATCTAACTTTGACAATCACTACATTGTTTGTTAATGTAAATGTGGGCTTAGCTAGTTTAGTCTTTTAAGTCCTCTGAAACCCTCTTATATTAACTTAATCTAATTATCTTACACCTCATATCAATGACTGAATTGAATTATATTTGTTCCATTCATTTATTTACTACTTTCCCACTAAATTCTTTGCATTCCTGTTTGAACTTTAATGCTTTGATGGTAAAATAGCTGTTATGGATTATCTCATCGTATGTTTTTATGGCTCTAATGGTGTATGTTAATGTGTAATATTTAGTGGATCTGGTTTCCAGAACAATATATATATATATATATATATATATATATATATATATATATATATATATATATATATATATATATATATATATATATATATATATATATATATATATATAGTGTGTGTGTGTGTGTGTATGTGTGTCAACATAACCTCAACAAACAAATAAACAAACAGTCGGATAGCAGGAATTAGCATAACACATGGAGACCTAACCTGATTGCGGCCATCTTGGAACATTTGACGTCATCTGTCAGGTGAAAACTGACAGCTGACATATCAGGAATCGGCATAACACATGGAGACCTAACCTGATTGCGGTCATCTTGGAACATCTGACGTCGTCTGTCAGGTGACAACTGACAGTTGACGGGTCCATGACCCGTGAAAGCTGACAGATAAATGACAGCTGACAGTTGACATTGACAGCTGACACCTGACAGGGACAGCTGACGTTGACAGCTGACGTTGACAGCTGAAAATGACAGCTGACAGGTGACACATGGCAGCTGACAGGTGACACATGACATGTCGGATGTCAACTGTCAACGTCATGCGCATGTGTTTCACGTCACGACGCATGCGCAGACAAAAAGTGGAGGGGATGTGCCCAGGTGCCCGACATCTACTAACAACTTAATTACCCGTATTTCCTTTTTCCTTGCTAGAGTAGCGACTTTTCGTTTTTCTTTTGATATTGGCGAATTTTCAAGATTTTTTTAAAATTATTAGTTTCTTGCCTGTTGCATTAGTTTTGTCGCTTCGTCTGGGGGCTTCTCTCTTTTTCTTCATCGAAGGAGGGGGCAGGGGGTTAGAAGGAAAAAGTAAACAGAACATTCTAATATAAATATTTTTCTTCTTCTAATATTAATAATAGTTTATATATTTACATTTTTCTTTGTCGCGTATACATATATAGGGAGGATTTTACAAGTGTGCATAGCTAATAGAGTAATTTTACATATTTTTTAAATTATTATTACTTGATCTTTTGTGTCCATTGCTCACTAACTTTTGCCCAAGTATTGTGTCTTGTTAGTACACCATAAAGATTAACAGACTGTTGGGGGACGAATTGACACATGAACTTGAAATAAGAGGCTATGGTGTGGGGGGGAACGGTGGCAGAAAAACGTCCAAACTTGAGAAAAGATTGGGATAAGGCGGTGGTGAAGACAGACCTGCATCAGGAGGTAGAGCTTTTGGTTTGTTCACTGAAGCTCGATGAACTGCTGGGGCACATTCAGGCGTTTGATGCAAGTAACGCACTGAATGAGTACCAACGAATCCGGTCCAGGCTGTACCACGTCCAAGGTAGGCTGTCAAGAATTTCCGCTACCACCAAACTCTTGCAAGGCCGGAAAGACAATTTGGATTTCGTGTCAAAGCTTATTTGAGTCCTTGGTAGACCCACAGATAATTGCGGAATTATGTCAGCCATCAGTATATAGGTCTCTTTTGGACGAATCCAATTTACTTCTGCCAGAAGTTCAGCCTTGCGTCTTAGGCTCGGTCAGAGAGTTGCCAGTGGGAACTTGATCAATTTGGGAGGAGAGAGTAAGACAGTTTCTACTTCTGCGCCCACATGACCTCCGCAAAGGGGGAAGAGGATGACAACGTTGTTGCCCTGGTGCAGAGGCTATAAAATTTTAGCGTCCTGCAAGGTTGGGTTGAAGGGTCCCCAGTTACCCGCCTACCCTGAAGTTCATTAACTCTCTGATATGTTGTTGAGGACCCCAGTTTTTCTCCCAGTCAGCCTCAAGGGAATTTGACACCTATCCATACTGCCACCTTTAACTCACAACACCAGCCTGAGGATTTTGGGCAATCAAGTGCACATGAAGGGCCTGGGATACTATATCGACCGCAGACCTCTTTGTACCCCCAGACTTATGTACATCATCTTCCCCTAGAATTGTTTGCATGCCGGAATCTAAAATTCGTTGGCACCTCGAGTGTCACTTCTTTCATTGAGGATGTCGAGGAGATGGCTCTGTCTCAGGGGGTCAGCAAGGAGCGCCTATTCCAGTCGGCATCAGAGCTGCTAAAGGGGGATGCCTTATTGTGGTTTTGGATCAGGAGACACCGATTACATGACTGGGATGGATTAGTGCGAGAACTGCGTTACAGTTTTCTGCCACCAGATTACGAGCTCACTCTCATGGAGGAATTCGGAGGAATTCGTCGAAGAACCCAGGGGCACGATGAAAAACTCCATATTTTTGTGTCTAAAATACAGTCTCTTTTCAATAAACTGGCTTCGGCCCCGGAGGAAAGAGAGTAGGTTAAGGTTATCCGCCGAAATCTGTTACCTTACCTTCAAACTGGTCTCGCACTCCATGAGACGGACTCTATCGATGAGCTTATACATCTGGGCAGGCGTGTGAAGAATCCGGGTGGCGAGCGAAACAATTTTGTCCACCCCCTAACAATCCCCGACTATGTCAGGAACCCCTGCTGGCATACCATCGAGCCGGCGGACACCTTAAAGCGTCTGTCAATCAAGCTGACAGTTCTCGCGAACTAACTCCTGCCCACGATACCATTTGCTGGCACTGCAAACAGCCCGGACACATTCGACCTAATTTTCCCCTGCTAACAAGGTGCAACCAATGCGGTCGCACAGGGAAGTCGTCCTGTCGTTGTCCAAAAACGACAGGCCGAGCCACTGCTAGGCCGCCAGCGGGCTGAACGCTTTGTTAAGAAGGCCTCCATTTCGAAACAACTCCTCTCTTACAAGGAACCCTCTTCTTGCCATCCCGAATTTGTCCGTCGCCAGGCACTGGTAAGTTACATTGTTTCTCATGTCAGGGCGACAACCGTTCTTTTCTAAAGGTGAACGTACTGGGGCTGCATCTCTTGGGACTTCTGGTTTCCGGAAGCAGCGTATCCTTGATTAGTGCCGAGACCATAAAATGGTTACTTAGCCTTGGGTTGAGGTTGGACACTAATTGTTGTAGAGGATACGTGTGGCTGACGGAAACTCATGTGTGTCTATGGGTGTGGTGTCTGCCGCTGTTAGCCTTATGGGTAAGGTAAGGGTTGTCAATTTTTTGGCAGTTTCTCAGCTAAATAATGAGCTGATTCTAGGAGCGGATTTCTGGATATCAATGGATGTCATCCCTGATATCAAACGAGACGGGTGGCATGTTGGACCAGGAAGGGCAATGGCGATGAACTGTGGCATTAAGGATGAGACTTCCTGCACTCGGGATCAGAAGCTGAAGCTGGAGACACTGTTGGCCAATAAGTTAAGTCTGATGGAGAACACTTTAGGGTGTGCCTCAGATTGAACACGACATCATTATCCAGCCGGGTACCGTACCTATCAAACAAAGGTACAATCCTGTGTCTCCATCTAAGCAGAAGATCTTCAGTGGGGAGCTCGACCGGATGCTAGAGGAGGGTGTCGTCGAACCATCTACAAGCCCTTAGTCCACCCCTACCCTGTTGATACCTAAGGACGGTGGAAAGAGCCATCGGTTTTGCGTGGACTGTCGAGCTCTGAATGCAGTCACAAAGAAGGACGCGTACCCCTTGCCCTATATTTCCTGTTTTTTATACTGGCTAAAAGGTGCCAAATTCCTGAGCTCGAGTAAAATCCGCGTACCACCAGGTGTCTCTCAAGGAGTCCAGCAGCGAATATACTGCATTTACCGTTCCAGGCAGGGGTCTCTACAATTCGACGAATGCCCTTTGGGTTGACAAATGCTCCAGGAATCTGCCAGAGACTAATAGATGTCATTGGTGCGGATCTTGAGTCACACATCTTCGTCTATTTAGACGACATAATAATCATCTCCCCCGACTTTGACACCCATCTTCTCATCTTGGAGAAGGTCTACGACAGGCTCAGATAGGTTGGATTGACAGTTAGTCAGAACAAATATCATTTATGCCGACCATCTCTACGCTGCTTCGGATACGTGGTGGACGCCGAAGGGCTCCACGTCGACGCCGAGAAGGTGGAGGCTATTCTACACCTGAATCCCCTTCGTAATATAACCGAGGTAATGCGCTTTGTAGGGATGGCAATCTGGTATCGACGCTTTGTCCCCAATTTTTTAACTGTCTTGACTCCACACACCAAACTCACGCAAAAACACATACCTTTGGTTTGGACAGAAACACGCCAAAAGGCTTTTGATCATATCAAAAACTGCCTTGTTTCTGCCCCCGTCTTGACCTGTCTGGACTTTGAGAAGCCTTTCGCTCTTCAGACTGATGCCTGGGCCTACGGTCTGGGAGTGGTCCTGACTCAGCAATACCCAGATGGAAAAAAAGTCATTGGATTCCTCTCGAGATCTCTCAACAAGGCTGCGAGAAATTACAGCACTACCGAGAGAGAATGCTTGGCTGTCATCTGGGCTGTTGAGATGCTGCGTCACTTCCTGGAGGAAAGTCATTTCACTGTCGTAACCGACCACTCTTCCCTAACTTGGCTACATAAAATTAAGGACCCAACGGGCTGATTGTCTTGGTGGGCCCTTAGACTACAGCCCTTCAATTTGACCATCCTCCACCGTAAGGACAGGGAAAATGTGGTCCCGCACTTCCTCCCCAAGTCAGTACCTATAAACGCAGAAACCGTCCAAATTGCTCCTTATCCAGTTGACGGCTTTGCCAATACCACTGACCACTGGTACCGTGGCATGGTGGCCAAGGTTATTGCCAGGCCTGACAAATATGCTCACGGAAGCCGACAACTATAAACTGGTCATACCCAAGGACTGCCGCCGAGCCATTATCAAGGAGCACCAGGACAACCTTCGCACTGGGCATTGCGGCTCCTACAAGACCTACTGGAGCCTCCACCAGCGTTTCACCTGGCCCAAGATGGGAGCCGAGTCAAAATTAATAAAACAACAGTCTCGAGATATAGAAACAGTCAGTACATTATTATAGTACCAGAAGAAACAGGCGCCGAAGTAAAATGCGAGTAACAAGAGTGGACAAATATAATTAAGGGTACTAAACTAATTACCCTTCAACCAGACTGCAAATTAAAGATCGGAAACAAAATTTATAAGACCAGTCGAACAACGTCAGAAACCCAACCACTGTTCAGCCTATCTAAATTAGAATCCTCGAGTCAAGAAGATACAGAAATTCCCGAAAAGGTACCTGAATTAAAATTAGAAAATGTACAGTTAGACAATATCGATCAAATCCAAAACCAACTTCAAACACTGAAAAGAAATATACCAGAGCCGATCAATATACCTAATCATCACCTGAGTATATAGACTATATTATTATATGTGGCTGTTATAGTTGCCATCATAACAACAGCAACGAGAATGGGGTTTAAGAAGTTCGTTATTCTAGGGGGGGGGGGGGGGGTAGATAAATAGACCACCAACAAAGACCTAATATAATACAACGTTCCAGTCCCAGTATGCAGACCTCCGAGTCAGCAGGATCAAAAAGCACCTTGGGAAGCTGAGCAGTAAAGTGAGGGAAGCTGTTTCGACACAATAGAAGTCACCTCTAAGAACAATAGAGCTACAACCTAGGTGACACGTTAAATAGACGACTCACCTTTAGCGAGGCGTTCATTCCTGTTTCTTGGTTGAGACTCTGCACTTCGTGTGCGCAAGTTATTATATCACATTTACGCTGATATTTGTATTTGTCATTATTTTATATATTTATTTTTTATCTTAAGTATTAATTGTCTTAAACAGTAAATAAATTGTTTTAAAAATTCAAACATCGAAGGATCGCAGTTCCCATCTGTCATCAGACTACCATCCACAAACTGCTTTTGATCCGGGTGGTAGTTATGCTGTTGCTTTGGTAGGCTTTCACGCATACAATAATATACCTAACATATATAATGGTAAAAACAAATTTTATGTGAAAGAAGGAGCTACTTGGAGAACCATCACTATACCCACTGGTGCATATGAAATAACACAATTGGAAGACTTGCTTCAAAACGAACTAGCTGGTGCTACAGCAACACACTAACAAAACTAGCAGGATTTGATTCTGAGACCTAATCTGAATACTATTAAACGTGAAATAAAGTGTTTCACAAGTATCAGTTTTGAATTTGATGATTCGATTGGGCGAATGTTGGGGTTTTCAAAACAAGTTCTTCAACCAGGTATCTTCTATGAATCTGATGTACCTTTTTAGATAGTGGATGTTAGACAGATCCGCATAGAAATTAATATTGTGTCTGGTTCCTATTAAACGGAGAACCCTCACATGCGTTATACGAGTTTGCTCCTATGGCTGATCCGGGCTACGCAATCTATATAGAACCTAGGAATCTAATTTACTGGTGAACAAACAAGAGATTTCAAATATAAGCATCGACATCGTAGCCCAAGATTCAGTTCCTGTAAACTTTTATGTCCGTCTGAATCTTATAAAGATTGCTTAGAATGCTAGTCTTTAAAGGTACAAAAGTAAGTGAATCTACCAAAACAAATTTAGTTCAGTCAGCCGCTTCGAAGCGTACACTTCGTTCGGATAATAGTGAGTTCCTGAAAAGTCTTGGCTATCATGTCATCAGAACTGCAAATATTCAAAGACCCCATGTTTGACGATGTCAACCATCGCAAGAACTTCACTCTTAGTATTCACCAACTAATGTATTTGGTAACAACGATGAAGTCGAAATAATCACCAATCAGCAAGATGCATTCGTATGTCTGGCAGAGTCGGCTCTAATAATAGAAGGTGTTCTGGGACCTTTAGCGGTACAAAATGCTGATGGTGAGTGCCATATTCCAAATAATGGAGGAGCAGCTATGTTTGAATGTATGACCTATGAATTCAATAACAAGGAAGTGGACCGAGAAGGAGACCCATACACCACAACAACCATCAAAAGTTTGCTTTCGTTTAGTAAGAATGAAGCCAAATCTCTTAGCAATGCCTAAATTTGTTGTCAGATCACATCACCTGAAACGACAACAAGCTTCACGTGCTCATACCTATTTGGTTACTTTTCAGTTTCTTCCATCAGTTTAAAGGAGTTCTCTGTGGTGAACATACTTTCCGCTTTACAAGAGCTCGAAATTATTCCAAAAGCTATTACAGTACTGGCACGTCAAGATCAAAAATTACTGTAACCAACATGTTTTTAAAAGCAAAACATGTATTTCCAAACGATAAAATGAAGTTGGAACTGATGGATAAAATTGCAAAAGACACATCTATATTTCTCGCATATCGAAAATGGAACATATATGAGCTACCATCACTCAAAGATATTAATAGAGATGTGTGGGCTATTAACACTGCAACCAGCTTAGAAAGACCTAGATATGTGATTACAGCATTTCAAACAGATCGAAAAGATAAAGTAAGCAAGAAAGGTGACTTGTTCGATAACATCGGTTTGTTAGATCTACAAGTGTTTCTAAACTTAGAATGCTACCTTTATAAATCTATGAATATGGATTTTGAGAAATGTAAATATGCTGAATCCTACCAGTTGTATACAGATTCTCAAAAATGTTTCTGTTATAAAAACATGTCGGAGCCTCTCTTAAATTACGACGAGTTTCAAGACCGAGCTATATTTGTGGTCGACTGTCCGTATCAGAATGAGTCAATCAAGTCTTTAACCGTCGACATCAAAGTGGGGTTTATAAGTAAAGGTAATTTTCTAAATAACAATACACCTTCCTGTTTAGTTATTCATGACAGTGTATTGGAATATAAATCTCTAACTGGCATCGTTAGAGCCATTATGTAATAATATAATTTTACTATGTAACACTACTTATGTAATTATTTAATATATCTTGTGAATTAATCCTGATAAATTATTTGTATATAAATCAGTTGTTTATTTTTTTCTTTTATACATTTTTGACCACCCCTCTTATGCACTCATTAGACTTTTTGCGAATATGTATGTTTATTTTGAAATGTTATTGAATGCCCTTCGTACAGAGCTCAGAGCGCAATAAATATGTGGTTTAAGTTCTTTGTTGCTGACTCATCGGAACTGACGTGCAGGAGATGTGTGGTTTGAGTTGTTGTGTAGGCTGCTGAGTCATCGAAAGATGTAGATAACATGGTTTCCATATATGATGATTAGACTACTTTATTATCAGTTCCTCCGTGGAGTAATGGGTTGCGGCGTGGGAATATTTAGAAGTCGACTGGGGTGGCAGAGGGTTGAGTCCGGTGCACTTCTTTAAAACTATATTTCAAATTCTCTCTCTCTCCCTCTCTCTCCCTCTCCCTATCTATCTACCTTTCTCAAATGTTCTATATGTGTGTAGTACGTCAGATGTAGATTCATCAATAATAATAATTGGAACGAAGGTACAGCTGACGTACTCTACACACAGGAATTTTCATTAAAAATAAGATTTCCCGCCAAATATGTAACATGGCAACAGACATAATATACACTTAACCTAATAAACAAATAGCGAGCGGAAACCGGCACATGGAGAGACTTAACCTAACATATAAATGGAGACTTAACAAACAGACAACACAGACTTAACCTAACAAACAAAGAACCCAAGGACCAAAGAACCTAAGGACCAAAAACCAAAGGACCAATGGACCAAAGGACCAAAGAACCTAAGGACTAAGAACTAAGGACTAAGGACTAAGGACTAATGACTAAGGACTAAGAACCAAATGACCTAAGATTGTTCCTAAACGTAAAATTTTTTTTTCCAAACAAATGTTTAATCCTTGTGCCGACGCGTTTAGACCAACTAATCGGTTATACTCAGGGGAATCTAGAATTTACAAAAGGCTTGTCAGAAAAACTGAGTTTTCTGGTAGGCTATTTCTGCGAGGGCACAACACAAAGTATAAAAGATATAAAGGAGGCACAAGTAACTAACCTCAACATTAAGTCAAAAGTTAAAATCTATCTAACTACACAACTACCAAAGATTACAAGTTAACAGATATAGACTACAACATGCAATAAAAGCAAATACATGCCAAATTGAACCATAACAAAACGTTAATGTGTCCTGAGATTTAAAAGCTCACAATAAAATAGAAAGGACTTAAGGACGTAAGGATCTAAGGACTTAAGGACAAAAGGACCTAAGGACCTAAGAACCTAAAGACCAAAGGACCAGAGGACCCAAGGACCCACAGTGCGATGTCACCAGGCATCTGACCCCTGACACCTGATATCTGGCAGCTGTCATCTCGCGGGGACCCCCCCCCCTCCCCCCACTCCTCGGATGTCACGGCCAATCAGAGCGCTCGGATAGGTCAGCGCAGGCGCAGGTGACGACATATATATATATATATATATATATATATATATATATATATATATATATATATATATATATATATATATATATATATATATATATATATATATATATATATATATATATATATATACCCACTGAGCAAGGTAATATTGCATTAACATTGCAGAATCTTTTCCAAAGCAAGTGTAAGTTTGATAGATTACTTGCAGAAAGCTTCCTGCAAGTTTGTTGCAAATGGCAAATCTTCCCCCCAGTGACTTTACATATGCAAGTGTTTCTTTTGTAACGTTACTGCAAGTTTACTGTTATAAACTTTCTTTATACTTACACATGTTACCTTACAGCAAGCTTCAATTTTAAAAGGACCTAGCAAAGTTGTAAAATTTAAACTTACATTTGCAACTTATCTGCAATTGTATATATTATATATACAGTGCAAGTTTGTAACTTGAGATAATTCAAATTAATCTACTTCAGCTTTTTTTCAAAAATGCTCGGAGTCAGATAATATTCTCAGTTACAATCTTTTCAAAAATGTATTATACAATTTGTGTCAAATGTCATTGATAATTTTAGTAAATGACAACCTTAGCTTTTTGTTGACTATTTTTAAAGTACACATCAAGCGATACAAAACCACCAAATTTCAAATGTTTATTATAAATCTTGAGTTGATAGCACGAAAAAAAAATTGTGTAATCAATGAATAAAAATTTTAAAACTGCTAGTTTTCTACAACTTTACATGTTAGAGCTTTAAAAAAGCCAACAAAAACGTAAGGGTTGATTTAAAGAAATTATCGATGAAGTCATTTTTCAAATATGGTACATACTGTATAAATTTTTTAAAAGACTGCAACTTGAATTACTAACCAATGTGTCCAAGCATTTTTGAAAAAAGGAAACTATTTGATTAACTGAATTAATTTCAAGTTACAAACTGATACTGAATATATGTATAGGTGTATTTATACATAATATGTATTTCTTGTAAAACTGTAAAAAATGACTTAAGACAATGTTAATTAGAATAAAATCTTTATTACATAAAAAATTAAAGACTTACAACACACTTCATTTCTGCTGATATATAGATATATACATACACTTTATTGACCATCAAATGTACATGGTAAGTCACTGTCTTTATAAGTACCGACTATAGTTACTCGATAGAGATAGTTAAGACATATAGCGAGTGTCCATGTTTAGCCTAAAATGCAGTTCTAGTCACAACTCAGCGACAAAATAGATAACTTGAACTCGTGATATCGTTATTAATTGACCGATTTCAAAAATTCTTGTTTCTAAATGAATACCAATGAATTGTTTTTGATATTGTTTTACTAAATAACTCTTAGTCGTCTAGAAAAACGTGTGAAACACCAATAACAAAAACAAAGTCTTCTGCAGCATTATGTTTTGAGAGGCGAGAATTTTTTTAGCTTCTAAAATATGTGGTAACATGTTACATAAAATAAAGTCAACATATCAAATACTATTGTGAAAAAGAAATATCTAAAATGGTGCGTTCATTTCGATTTTAGAAAAAGTTTAATTAAGCAAACGTAAGATATGCAATGGATAAATCAAGCGCACGGAAATGAATACAACTTTACTGCGAAAATAGCTTAAATATGGCGACAGTCTCTGGAAGTGTTCACGCATGTCGTAACTATCCCTATCGAGTAAGTATAGTACCGCCAATGTCTGTGTACATTCAGAAACATTGACTTAAAATAAAGCAAAATTATGACTACAATGAATTACGTACATATATAAAAAGTCTGTGGCTAGTGGAACTTGCCTTCCAAAGCTTTTGCTTAGCGCCCTCACACACATATACACTATACACATTAGTTTAGAGCACAAATAAATTCCTTCACCTTGGTTTTTGTCTTATTACATCCACTAGTGCCTACTGTAATCTTGTTAGTGGGAGCATCTTAATAACATTAGGTAGAAAATTAAGGAATTTGATTCCCAAGTAATCAAACATCTGCTTTGTTTTCTCCTTTTTGTGCAACTGTATTTTTAATTCATGCCTGCACCTGGTATTGTTGCGGGCTTCATCATTCACTGGATATTTTAAATACATAAACTGAAGAAGGATATAGCCTCGAACACATTTGGGCAGCTTTCTTGTTGCAGTCCTTATTGCTCTTTTTTGCATGATAAACACATGTTCCGCTGCTGACTAGTTAACCCATATGAATGTTCCATAGCATAGGATACTGTTCCACTGTTCTTATGATGTCGATTGCTATGGATAAGCCACATGCTTCCATAGATCAATCATATTTAACGTTTTAAAATGAATTGGTCTGACCAGGTAAGACATCTCCAGGCTGCTTCTAAGGACATAACAAAATTCGTATTTAGCAAGGTTAGGTTTTCTTTTTTGTACAGTATATTTCATAATAATTCACCAATAGCCACATACCAAAATAATTATGCAACAGAAAAGTGACTAATTTTATTGCTGTTTTAGGGATTCTTACCTGAAATGTTTGTGGATATACTTCATGTTTCATTATCTACACTCCAGACAACGAATTACTTAATTACCCAAAATTCAAACAATTCGGGCTACAATAAGATTGTTCAATCTTTAAAACTTCCAGGAAAATAAATAGACAGATCAAATAACAACTTATGATGACGCAATTATAAAAAATGTAAACAACAAACCGCCATTAATTAATGCCGGGCGCTTTGTCAGAGTCAGAGTCGGTTCGCTTTCGCTGTTGGCGTCGGTGTTGCTATTGGACGACGATGACATACGATCGAGAATATACGATCAAAACGGAGGGAATTCAAATAAATGTTGTTTACAAATTAAAACAAACTTTCAGAAACATTACAAATGTAACTTTACGTGAGCTTACAAATGGAGAAAAACAACAAGCCGGCCATGTATGTATATATATATATATATATATATATATATATATATATATATATATATATATATATATATATATATATCATGTGTGTGTGTGTGTGTGTGTGTGTGTGTGTGTGTGTGTGTACTGTGCACATTGGGTCCTCTAATTCCCTCTACCTTTGTATATGTTTCCTGGTTACTTTGGATCCAAAGCGAAATAAGGGGATTATGCAATGTTGCCATTTAGCCATTTCAATATATTATTAGTATATGACGGATATGTGGAATAATTATACATATATTACGTAAAATACATTTTATTATTTGATAGGCATTTAATAATAAGCGATGGTTGATAATAACATCTATCTATTTGATTAATTCTACGTCAACAATTTTCCGTGGTTAGTAAAATTGGTCTTAGTGATGATTGCGTGTGTATAAATTCAGCAATAAAGATATACAGTGTGATGATAAAGTCTGAAACATAATTCATAAATGGGTTATTTAATTTTTTTCAAGAAAAATGCTTAGACGGGTCAATTTTATGTTTTCAATCGCCAACTTATGACGTAAAAATTAGATTTATGACGTCGCCTATTTCTGAATAGTGACGTCACCACTAGTTTTTTTAAAATGACAACCATAGTTTTTTGCCCTTTTTCACGGACATGCTTACTAGGACATGCTTACTAATTAAATGATGATGAAAAAAAATGGTACTCGACATAATAATTTATTTGGAAAATTGCATTATTTACTTTAAAAAATAAAAATTAACGAAGGAAAACAAACAAAATTTTGCGCAAATGTTCAAATTGTGCCCCACCTACAAGTTGGCATTGACCTATACGAGTGTAAACACATTGTACAGTGCGTTAAAAAATACTAATTTGCTCCACTTCAGCGCGAATTATTTGCTGTAGCTCCTCTAAGTTATTTGGTCTGTTGAAATAAACTTTCGATTTTAAATAACGCCATAGAAAAAAAATTAACGGACTCAAGTCTGGGGAACGCGGCGGCCACTCAATTGCTCCTCGACGCCCTATCAATCTTTCAGGAAATGTGGCATCTAGATATTGACGCACGTCTATACCAAAATGAGGAGGGGCCCCGTCTTGCTGAAAACAAATATCTTGATGGGGCACATCTGTCTCGTGACTAGTTGGAAAAATTATTGCCAGAGTGGACGCTAAATCAAATCGCAAGAAATGTAGGTAACGTGCTGCTGTAAGATTTCCTTGAAGAAAGTAAAGTCCTATGAAATGCCGTCCGATTATTCCCATCCACATTCACTTTGCCATGACGTTGACTGTGGGATTTGGCGACCAATTTACTTACTGTAGATCTTGCAGTTGGTGGTATATTAGGATGTTGTTGGTTAAATAACTCGTATGCTACCTGATGTCTTCCAAGACTGTCGCCACATGCAATTATCATTAATACCTCTATTCTTTCCCTTTCAGATAAACGTGCCATTTTTGTTAATTCGAATTAGAATTGATCACTTCTATCACTTTTACACTTTCACCAATAAGACTATTAATTAATTTAAACGGCAGGTAATAATTGTAATTAATTCACGATTTAACATTATTGTCTTTCTTCACAGAATTCCAAATCCATATACTGCCGTAAAACTCCGATAACTAAATACTGACAACAGGAAAGAATCAATAAATTATCACAACGAGTGTTGTTAGAAATTGATTTTGACTTTACTTTTTTGTTTCACGTGTCAAATAGGTACATGACAACGTACATCGTAAGATGTACGACAAGGTCGTCATCTTGGTGCGGAATCAGGTAGTATGTTGTCACGACAGCTCCAATGACTACAAAATATTATAAATAGATACTGTACAACCAACCAACAATCTTTGTAAATTGTCAGCCCTGGCGCATTTATTTCCTAATCCTGGGAAAATGTATATAAGGCTAGATGTATTCTCACCATAATTAGAAACGCAGACCGGTTTCGCTCTAATTAGAGTTCGTCAGTGCGCTATACTAATTACAGCGAGAACACACCTATAAAGTAATACAGCATACTAGAATAGTATGAGATGTATGACAGGGTCGCCATGTTCGTGCGGTACCAGGTAGTATCTTGTCACGACAGGTCCAATTAACACAAAATGGTATGAATAGTGACTCTGTACGACCAACAGTGTCGTGAAAATATATTATCTGGTTCCGCACCGAGATGTCGACCCTGTGGTACATCTCACAATGTTCTCGTTGTAGTAGGCTGGCTACCATAGCCGTATTACTTGATAGGTGTGTTCTCGCTGTAATTAGTATAGCACACCGACCAGCTCTAATTATAGCGAAACCGGTCTGCGTTTCTAGTTATGGTGAGGATACATCTAGCCTTACATGGCAGCGTATCAAAAATCACAAAATCAAGTGTATTACTATAGAAAAGTGAAGGAAACCCCATTATTCTCGTCCTAAAGAAAGCTCGTCCTAAATAAAAATGGTAGAAATGTTTCTTATTTTTTTATTAAATTTACGTTGGCATTTTGTAAAGTAAATAATGCAATTTAAAAAAAATATCAGGTACCAATTTTTTTTCATTATCATTTAGGTAGTAAGCAAGTCTGTGGAAAAAACATAAAAAGTATGGTTGTCATTTAAAAAAACGTATGATGAGGTCATCGTTCAGAAATAGGTGACGCCATAAATGTAATTTTTACGTTATAAGCTGGCAACTAAAAAGATAAAATTAACCTGTCCGAGCGTTTTTCTTGAAAAAATAAAATAACGCATTTATGAATTGCGTTCCAAACTTTATCATCACACTGTATGTGTGAGATATAAATAAATCTTGTCATTATCTTCTTTGATTACACGTACACTCCCTTCTATTTATCTATTTTTCTTCAATGAACTCATTCATTTTCCCAGTTTATCGTTTTTCTGTACGATGTAATTGGACGATCTATGCTAATTCGTATTGAAAAGTATACCTGAAGTAGGCATTGCATGTGTTTAACATTGATAGATTACAACGTTGATTTTTGTTGTGTAAAAGATTTATATCATAGCCCATGGAATTGTAGTAGGGGATTCCAAAGGATAATTAGCCAACATTATTTAACGTACCACGTGCCTTTAATATGCACGAATATTGTGAATTTGAAACTCTGTTTCTATTATCCAGTAGCACATATTGCAGTAACTTCTGTCAATACTTTTACAAGAGTGATTTTTCCATATTTGTGAATGACATTTAACATTATATAACAATATTTCATTATCCGTCGAAAAACAACAAAATTGTTAAGCAAAGAGAGAGAAACTTTGACCGCATACCTGTTAAGAAGAACGTCAAAAGCAATATATGTAGGTCATATGTAACCTACTTTTTATTTGGTATAATACTGGGTGTTTAGTACGTAGATAGTCTTATATTATATTACAGACATGACAAACGACTACATAAACTGCCCAATAGTTATAATCAAGGATTATGTGCTTATCTTCACAAAACGTATAGAAGGGATTCCAGACAGCACAGACACATTCTGAGAATATATCAGGAATGTTTCGAAAGAATATTCAAACATCCCCAGAACATTCTCACAGAATAAACATATATTCATAGAACATGACAATTGCGCAGATTCTGTCATACTAATAAGGCTCTTAAAATGTTATTTATAATATCCTTAGGAGCTCCCAGTATGTTCTGAAAATGTCCCAGGAACAATTCAATGAATCTTCTCAAATTCATCACACATCCTCATGAGAACATTGCTTTTTTTTTAATATACAGGGTGTTTCGCATAAGAACCGACACAGAGCAGGGGCATGTATTGGGGGATTTTACGCCACTTTGACAAGTTATATGCATTTAAAGTGGGGTTCAGCCTCTTCGTATACTCAAAATGTATACCAAATGTGATTTTTCTAAAAGTATTTCGCAGATATTGATTTTTGTTTCGAGATTAGAAACCCCATTTTTAAGGCCTATAATTTCTCAGGGGTGCAACTTAACATAGGGGTAATTTGCGTTAAATTACCATATTTTAGGTTTACCTAGATGCCCTTGCTCTGTGTCGGTTCCAATGCAAAATACCCTGTGTACATTTTTTGAATGGCAGAGATTAAGGAAATGCAAAGCTATGAAATATTGTATTGATCTTCAAAGTAATTTTCCTCCATGTAGCTGGCCTTGTATATATAACTTTAATCACTCACTCTTGTGTAGGTTACCATCATCCCAGTGGCTACAGACAAATGTAAACTCACGTTCAGATACTTAATAAGTCAATAATTCGAGTCTTGCACATGTATTCACATTAAGTATGTACTGATAACAAATGCAAAGAAATGTTTGTGAATAAAATATTAATAAAACAATTAAAACTTCAATAACATAAGAACAAAATCAATAAAGATACAGTTCTTGGAGTTCCCAGAAAATTTAATAACCAAATGCAAAGTTTCTGAGATGAATATTCGAGGTTTCTCCACTGAAATAACTTGAAATTTGGCTAGAATATTGATCCTACATGCTTTCAGTGTGGCACTAATAGAATTGCTGGCACTAATAGAATTGCATTGCATAATTTATAGAACACAACTAAATTGGACGGAATATGTTACAAAATCACATTCACTTGCAGTCACAAAAAAATTCAACTGAAAGTAATCGATCAGACCTTTTGACAATTCCCTTGGGAGGTTGCTCTCTGCTCTGCTCTCACGGACTTGATTTTGATTTCTAAAGCTTTATTGTACACAACGCATCCTCCTGCAATAGGTTCAGGTCCACATTTTCGGCACTTTATAGTGATACTTCTCACAGCATTAACTTATTCCACGGGAATAAAAATCCTGAGATGTTGCTTAGACAATTCTATAAATTTGCAGTATTCTTGCACTTTCGATAGTGTAATATCAGTTTTCCTAATAATCCTTTGTTGTACTTGCTTGTCGTAAAGGCGCAGAATTAATTTATATTTGATCGTTCAATCTGGATGTGGATTTATATAATTATAGAAATATATCCATAACTAGCGGGTTGCTTCTTAAATTGCGTTACAAAAGAGTAAATGGTCTCGTTTTCTTTTTGATAGAAGTTATACAATTTTAACGTGTCCATAGTAATATTTGTCTTTGGCTTCATCAAAACAACCGAGAACATCTTCCAGCTTATTTGTCTTATCTACTAGAAAAGTATTAAAGATATCTAGCCCCGCTTCACTTATAATATGTAAAAGTAGGGCTATTTTCATATCATCATTTGAATTGTGTTTTCCTGAAGCTTTTAGAAATACATTAAACTTTTATTTTAATTTAGACCCAAGTTCCAGTCTATCCACATCAAACGGTGGTGGTGGTTTATATTGCATGACTTACTATTGAACAACACAATTCTTTAGTTATATATTATAGAATGTATGTGTAACTAATTCGTAAGATGATCCAATCTGAAGCAAAATTGGCGAACCGTTTGTCGGTGTCAACTGCAAGAAATGCTAAAAAAACATGTTTCTTTACTGAGTGCGTTTTAGCTTTTGATAACCTGTGCTTTGAACCTATGTTTTAGTTGCTTCTGCACTCTGTATCTATGTTTGCAATTACACACTATTCTCCGTATTCACGTCACATTATTATCTATAATTAATTCTACTACAATATAACCCTACACAACCAACATTGACTTCACACCATTTATGTTGACATTAATTTACATTTACGTCTATTGGCCGGTCCGATAATTGGACTATCGGCTATCGGCCATCTTCCCTTTGGCATGGACATGCGCTCTATGCCGAAAAAAAGGAGGTGCCTGAATATGCAATTTTCGGATGTGTTTAACATAGAACAGGTAACAGAGTATAACATGCAAAATAGTTACTATTATAATTCTCACCACTATATCGTAATCATCATCCATCTTTTTCATTACATTTTAAAGTTATATAATATAAGGGCATCTCAAGCACATTCTGAGTGAATATTCTGAATAATGATCTATGCAAATATTCTCAGTATATCGATGAAGAATTTTCTTAAAATGTGATTGAATGAATGTACTCAGAATATTCAAGATGCAGTTTGAAATTCCATAAATGTTATTAGGACATTCCCAAACAAATATTCTGGAAAAATAATGTTGCCACATTGTGAGAACATTCTGAGAATATTGTGCTCTATGGGATGTGTACGACTCTTTGCAACTGGTTTTCATAAAATCAAAATACGTGGAATTAATATTTCAGTTTAACTTACCTCAAAAAATAACTCATATACAGTCCGTGCCATATCTGTTGAGATAGAATTCTCAGAAAATAATAAGCCAATAAAGTTCTGTTATCAGAACTACTGTAACAATTACCGTGGCAGGGGATGGATTAAAATGTATTTTTTCTTTTACAGTACAGTAGGGTACAAATCATAAATAAACTAGAAGATAATACAATTATAAACGCGCTGGTGAAAAAAAAAAATAGAATAAATAAAGAAACATGTACTTAAGTAACCTACTACAGCCCCTAATCTGATCGCCACGCTGCCAATGTCTTTTGTACAACCTCGAATGACGAATGGGGTTAACTCCAAGAAAGTGAGGTTCGGATCTTCTCGAAATTCCGACTGTAAATCTCTGTAAAAATTTAGTTCACGAAGAATAAAATATGGTAGAAAATTAAAGAGTGCATTTGAAAAGATAGGCAAAATTATTAATTTCCAGATATTTTTAGTTAGGTACGTATCTAATTAGGCACCCGACTTCTGTTGTCTTCACAGATAATCGTATCGTTGACGAAACATAAATAGGTATAAATAATTATACAAATAACGAGAGATATGATAATGAGACTACCTATTTTTAGAACTGTCACGCGCATGGCGTCAAGTGGTGAGTCCAATGCAACAATAATATGCTGTCTTACAGTGGGGTTTGACATTTCATCACAACCTCTTAACAAATTACGTATTTTACTAATATTTAAGTCCATACAATTGGAAGTAACTTTTCAAGATCAGAATACTATACTGTGATTATGTGGCATGATGATCAAATCAAGTTTATGAATGTTAACGCTCTCTAAATGTCTGCGAACGTGTTCCCTATTTTTTTTTAAGTTTGTGTATCCCCTTGTGTATCCTCAATGCTAATTGAGGGCTCCCCTTAATTATTATACTTGTCTTGTGCGTATATAAATGTAATATAAAAATGAAAAAGAATAAATTTAGTGCTGCGATCTATATTATCTGAAAAAGACAATATAGACGACGAAGTGGAATGTAACTTCAATCGCATTAAACTGACGTATAGAAATGTTTATTCCATGAAAACTGCCTGTATCTTTTTGATACAGCGACGATGCGGGTTTGTATCCATTTTGGTTCCAGCTTAAATGAAGTTAGTGTTTATCGATTTATATCGCCACGATATATTTTGAATCTAGATTAGATAAAGTTAATGGGCACGTTCAGCCGACACTAACATTGACTTGCAACGTAAATGGTTTCTGTTATGAAAAAAACATTTTGAATGTGTCTGAGCGGCATCTTGGCTGTTGAGAACTCCCCAATAACAAAATATTGTCGTCTCAACCAATAGCCGACAAATAAGCTGTCATTTGTACAGAAAGTAGAGTTAGAATTTACAGTTTATTTCAGTGAACGTAAATAATCTTGGTGCTTAAATCTCCAACAGTTAAAAGTCATGTAAGTCATGTACGTCAAATTTTAGCTTTCAGCGGACTAAACGCCTCAACTATTGGCTACCCTGCGCGCCAAATGCATCTTATAGCTATATCGTAGTGACAATTTCTCGGTAGTATATTTAATATTTCGCAAATAAACGGAATAAAAAAAATTCTTTATTGTATGGGTATTTCTTTTTGATGCCTTGATGGTATATATTATATTTGGTATTTTTTATGTATTAGATAATTATTGTGCGAGTGCTTGAGTATTAACTTACACTTTTGATGGCAATGGACGGGATAATGGATATAGTTGACTTCCATCGGTGTGTATGTATACTTATTAACGGTGAATGTCTAAACCAAACCAATAAACTTTCGGCGTTGGGCGGGATTTCGTACTAGAATGTCTAGAAGATATTAAACTTGCCGACTAGATGTATTACATGTAAGGTTGCAGTAAACGCTTATATATCTTTTCTCGTTAAATCATACCTAGTATCCTTACACAATAAATTTCTTTTGTTGGGCCATTTATTAATTATAGGTACGCAGGAAAGAACTGTAATAACCACTACAAGATATTACACATATAATAAAATTCCTGAAGAAAGTATAAGCAATAAAGGTGTACCTATTAGATAGTTACATCAGATAGTAGTTGGATAGGATAGGAACTTGAAAATCATTTTCCTATAAATTATCTACTACTCATTCCGCAACTAATAGTACATGTTTCTATTAAACCAAAGTATGTATGTTTGTGGTGTAATTAAAATATTTTTAATGCTCAA
The DNA here is from genome assembly GCA_964006375.1 of Tillus elongatus. Lineage (NCBI taxonomy): Eukaryota > Metazoa > Arthropoda > Insecta > Coleoptera > Cleridae > Tillus > Tillus elongatus. Next base: position 98,907,688 of record OZ023264.1, on the reverse strand, counting down.
AGTCATTCATGGTCTCCAGTCGACTTACATTTTTCTGCTCTACGGTAATTAAGTAATAAACTGATTTTCTTATATCTACAGCATATATATTATTATATATAATATATATATATATATATATATATATATATATATATATATATATATATATATATATATATATATATATATATATATATATATATATATATATATATATATATATATATATATATATATATAAATATATATATATATATATGTATATATATATATATATATATATATATATTTATATATATATATATATATATATATATATATATATATATATATATATATATATATATATATATATACATATATATTTGTGTGTGTGTGTGTGTGTCAATTAGGGTCTATTTGAATGACGGATAAATTCGGTACAGACAAAAATAAGATTCGATCGATATAAATTAAGGACAGAATATAAAAACTTAGAAATTTTCTTTTTTGCAACTGCATTATTATATTTCAATAAATGTGTATTCATTTCTTATGGTCATCACGTAATAAGAGGTAAGGGCTATAAAGTTCTCGTTTCTAGCGGCCGTGCTTTTCGATTACGTTGTCGATATCCTAGGGTTTCTGTTGATGGGGTAATACCGACGGCAATTAATATAGCTGCCAAAGAATAAAGGACGATAATTATGGGTATTCCTAATTTAAATCTTAACCATGTTATAATATTCTCCATTGCTTTCTTATTGCTTTATATACAATTTTTTAATTTATGTTTCAAATTCTACTTTATATATATTTACTATATAGGTTGATGAAATAAAAATAATTCAGTCTTTTATGAAAATAAGGAACAATTTTAAAAACTTCAAAATGACCTCTTTAATTTGTAAAAAAAATTATCCGAAAATGTACTAAAAACTGATAACGAAAAGTTTGATATAAGTGTAATTTGCACAAAAAGTTAACCTGTAGCACAGAATTTCGAAACATATTGGCCGATTTCACAAGGCGCCAACAGTTCAATAGCTGTATAATGTGTACGTTTACCAGTCCCTCTGAGTTTCTGATAATACTCTCTGCTGCTCTCGAGACCCCCAGCATTTTTATGAAAGCTGATTTGGAAGGTCACTTTTCGACAAAAAAATAATTTAAAAAATTTGTCAGGTTACACAAAAGACAAGGATAAAGTCAGGTCAGGTATCTATGTAATCTTAAATAGGTTGGGCAAGCAAAAAGAACCATTGAAAGCAGATTTAAGGAACATTTGGGAAAACTGCGTGGTTCAACATATTTGGGATAATAATCACCACACAGATGAAGAAAACCTGAAGCATATCAAAAATGTTAGACAACCGGTGCAATTAGACGCCTATGAGAGTATTTATAGCTCTAAAGCCACAAACAGCAAAATTTTCTCGAACCAAGCACTGATAAATAGTTCGGTGTTCGCAATGCCTCTTTGATATAAAACGTATTCCAAGACTCGGTTAGGAACAGTTATAACAGTATTTTAAAACGACTTCCGGGAATTAAAATATAAACTTAGAAAGCTGCCTCTATTCTCTCATTTCTAGGGAATCGGTCTTTTACCTAACACGTAATATAAATACAATCAGTTGTAGTAGTTAAGTAGCTTAGCATTTTCTATCATCTGATGACGCTAATTTTGTTAGTGAAACGATAATTAGGTCTTTAAAATATGCGTTGTGGCGATTTCGATTTCTCAAAGTGTGATTATCTGTGATCATCACAGGTCCGGATAAATCCCAACCGGAAAAAATCCGACTATTTCCGATCGCATCATAGACTTACATAACATTAGATCGCACGCGGCTTGGTATTATAAGGGCGACTCGAGAGGACATTTAAATGGTATATTAAATTATACTTATTAACAGCAACGTAAGTTGACTATTTTTGGAGTAAATAGGCAATGCGATAATAATTGCTATAAGACATAGTTAACCGTGCCTTTCAAAAATGAAGTTTACATGTGTTTTGCTTAATTAATGTACATGGGTCCTGATACTATGATGGTAAAAGCGTAAATTTAAATTCTTCTAAAAGATTGTACACATCTAGCTTGTTATATCTTTGCGAAACATTTTTATCAAACTCTGGGCGGTGAAAGTTGGCGCCAGACGCAAGACGTCAGGGGCAAAAATGTACACAGAGCAGAGTCTTTTTAAAAATGAACTCGCCCGATACTGCTGCAATAGGAGATATCATTGTCTAGAAAAAAAAAATCTTGTCGTTTGTGAAGTCAGCCGCCAATTGCTGGGGGGAGGGAGATTTTTCACGTCACAGTATCTGTAAAAACCAACTCGTCCAATACTGTCGCTGAAGTGAAACATAACACTTCTCGACGTAATTTTTCTTGCTATGCACTTATTGGGTGTAAAATCAGATGGCAGATTTCTTGCCAATAGTGTGGTAATTTCCGCCCCCAACTTTCGGCGGCATATTTCACCGCCAACGAATGCATAGCAAGAAAAATTTCCCTTGAAAATGTTATCTCCTGTTCCTACAGTATCAGATAACCCGGTTTTTTAAAACACCGTGGTGTGAAAATTTCCGCCCCGAACTTTCGGCGGCAGATTTCACGGCCAACGAGAGCATAGCAAGAAACATTTCTTTCGAAAATGTTATTTCCTGTTTCTACAGTATTAGCTGACGTAGTTTTTAAACTTCAATTTTGAGCGGGACTCCTTATTTACTGCCTTCGGGAAAATATAGATAGCCAGAAAGTTCTAAGAGGGAGGAGTTAATTTACAGTCACAGATCTCAGGGCTAGGAAATATTCATAACCTGTTTGGAAAAAACTGTCAAATTGGTAATAGAGTTTTGTGTAAATTATATACATACTAATTAATAGAAATAGTAATATGCATGTTAATAACAAATACCTAAAACATATAATAGCACATACCTACGTTGCTGTGATTATATTGTTTGTACACTAAATATTGTAGATCTAAGAGCAGAATAAAGTAATGTCTAAACCTACCAAAAGCGCAAAATATAAAACTAAAATACATTTCAAGCAGCAATTTTTCCATATCAGTCAAAACGACTTCGTGAATCAGAATAAGTAAATAAAAAACTGTAAAATTTTAATTGAATATGTGTAGAAATTAAAGAGTAGATAGGTACACATATCAAATTGTTGTACTAACTAAAAGAATAAAACTGTAAACTGTTTGATTGAAGCTTAGTCATTTTTGTGATATCGAATTACGGTTTTACGGTATCCTCCAAACATAGAAGTATGTAGGCAGGGTCAGACGGAGGGTCTGGGCCCACATACGGTAGGTTAAAATAATTTTTTTAATATTTTTATCTTTTGTCGCAAATTGCAACAGTTCATGCACTTGATATTTACAGACAGTCAGATGGAACCTCCTTAACGTTTCCGTTAAGGAGACACTCTAGATATTTTTTTTAAACGCACGTCGGCAAGGAGACCTGAAGCAATGGAGAATATTATAACATGGTTAAGATTTAAATTAGGAATACCCATAATTATCGTCCTTTATTCTTTGGCAGCTATATTAATTGCCGTCGGTATTACCCCATCAACAGAAACCCTAGGATATCGACAACGTAATCGAAAAGCACGGCCGCTAGAAACGAGAACTTTATAGCCCTTACCTCTTATTACGTGATGACCATAAGAAATGAATACACATTTATTGAAATATAATAATGCAGTTGCAAAAAAGAAAATTTCTAAGTTTTTATATTCTGTCCTTAATTTATATCGATCGAATCTTATTTTTGTCTGTACCGAATTTATCCGTCATTCAAATAGACCCTAATTGACACACACACACACAAATATATATGTATATATATATATATATATATATATATATATATATATATATATATATATATATATATATATATATATATATATATTTATATACATACATATATATATATATATATATATATATATATATATATATATATATATATATATATATATATATATATATATATATATATACATATATATTTGTGTGTGTGTGTGTGTCAATTAGGGTCTATTTGAATGACGGATAAATTCGGTACAGACAAAAATAAGATTCGATCGATATAAATTAAGGACAGAATATAAAAACTTAGAAATTTTCTTTTTTGCAACTGCATTATTATATTTCAATAAATGTGTATTCATTTCTTATGGTCATCACGTAATAAGAGGTAAGGGCTATAAAGTTCTCGTTTCTAGCGGCCGTGCTTTTCGATTACGTTGTCGATATCCTAGGGTTTCTGTTGATGGGGTAATACCGACGGCAATTAATATAGCTGCCAAAGAATAAAGGACGATAATTATGGGTATTCCTAATTTAAATCTTAACCATGTTATAATATTCTCCATTGCTTCAGGTCTCCTTGCCGACGTGCGTTTAAAAAAATATCTAGAGTGTCTCCTTAACGGAAACGTTAAGGAGGTTCCATCTGACTGTAAATATCAAGTGCATGAACTGTTGCAATTTGCGACAAAAGATAAAAATATTAAAAAAATTATTTTAACTTACCGTATGTGGGCCCAGGCCCTCCGTCTGACCCTGCCTACATACTTCTATGTTTGGAGGATACCGTAAAACCGTAATTCGATATCACAAAAATGACTAAGCTTCAATCAAACAGTTTACAGTTTTATTCTTTTAGTTAGTACAACAATTTGATATGTGTACCTATCTACTCTTTAATTTCTACACATATTCAATTAAAATTTTACAGTTTTTTATTTACTTATTCTGATTCACGAAGTCGTTTTGACTGATATGGAAAAATTGCTGCTTGAAATGTATTTTAGTTTTATATTTTGCGCTTTTGGTAGGTTTAGACATTACTTTATTCTGCTCTTAGATCTACAATATTTAGTGTACAAACAATATAATCACAGCAACGTAGGTATGTGCTATTATATGTTTTAGGTATTTGTTATTAACATGCATATTACTATTTCTATTAATTAGTATGTATATAATTTACACAAAACTCTATTACCAATTTGACAGTTTTTTCCAAACAGGTTATGAATATTTCCTAGCCCTGAGATCTGTGACTGTAAATTAACTCCTCCCTCTTAGAACTTTCTGGCTATCTATATTTTCCCGAAGGCAGTAAATAAGGAGTCCCGCTCAAAATTGAAGTTTAAAAACTACGTCAGCTAATATTGTAGAAACAGGAAATAACATTTTCGAAAGAAATGTTTCTTGCTATGCTCTCGTTGGCCGTGAAATCTGCCGCCGAAAGTTCGGGGCGGAAATTTTCACACCACGGTGATTTAAAAAACCGGGTTATCTGATACTGTAGGAACAGGAGATAACATTTTCAAGGGAAATTTTTCTTGCTATGCATTCGTTGGCGGTGAAATATGCCGCCGAAAGTTGGGGGCGGAAATTACCACACTATTGGCAAGAAATCTGCCATCTGATTTTACACCCAATAAGTGCATAGCAAGAAAAATTACGTCGAGAGGTGTTATGTTTCACTTCAGCGACAGTATTGGACGAGTTGGTTTTTACAGATACTGTGACGTGAAAAATCTCCCTCCCCCCAGCAATTGGCGGCTGACTTCACAAACGACAAGATTTTTTTTTCTAGACAATGATATCTCCTATTGCAGCAGTATCGGGCGAGTTCATTTTTAAAAAGACTCTGCTCTGTGTACATTTTTGCCCCTGACGTCTTGCGTCTGGCGCCAACTTTCACCGCCCAGAGTTTGATAAAAATGTTTCGCAAAGATATAACAAGCTAGATGTGTACAATCTTTTAGAAGAATTTAAATTTACGCTTTTACCATCATAGTATCAGGCCCCATGTACATTAATTAAGCAAAACACATGTAAACTTCATTTTTGAAAGGCACGGTTAACTATGTCTTATAGCAATTATTATCGCATTGCCTATTTACTCCAAAAATAGTCAACTTACATTGCTGTTAATAAGTATAATTTAATATACCATTTAAATGTCCTCTCGACTCGCCCTTATAATACCAAGCCGCGTGCGATCTAATGTTATGTAAGTCTATGATGCGATCGGAAATAGTCGGATTTTTTCCGGTTGGGATTTATCCGGACCTGTGATGATCACAGATAATCACACTTTGAGAAATCGAAATCACCACAACGCATTTTTTAAAGACCTAATTATCGTTTCACTAACAAAATTAGCGTCATCAGATGATAGAAAATGCTAAGCTACTTAACTACTACAACTGATTGTATTTATATTACGTGTTAGGTAAAAGACCGATTCCCTAGAAATGAGAGAATCGAGGTAGCTTTCTAAGTTTATATTTTAATTCCCGGAAGTCGTTTTAAAATACTGTTATAACTGTTCCTAACCGAGTCTTGGAATACGTTTTATATCAAAGAGGCATTGCGAACACCGAACTATTTATCAGTGCTTGGTTCGAGAAAATTTTGCTGTTTGTGGCTTTAGAGCTATAAATACTCTCATAGGCGTCTAATTGCACCGGCTGTCTAACATTTTTGATATGCTTCAGGTTTTCTTCATCTGTGTGGTGATTATTATCCCAAATATGTTGAACCACGCAGTTTTCCCAAATGTTCCTTAAATCTGCTTTCAATGGTTCTTTTTGCTTGCCCAACCTATTTAAGATTACATAGATACCTGACCTGACTTTATCCTTGTCTTTTGTGTAACCTGACAAATTTTTTAAATTATTTTTTTGTCGAAAAGTGACCTTCCAAATCAGCTTTCATAAAAATGCTGGGGGTCTCGAGAGCAGCAGAGAGTATTATCAGAAACTCAGAGGGACTGGTAAACGTACACATTATACAGCTATTGAACTGTTGGCGCCTTGTGAAATCGGCCAATATGTTTCGAAATTCTGTGCTACAGGTTAACTTTTTGTGCAAATTACACATATCAAACTTTTCGTTATCAGTTTTTAGTACATTTTCGGATAATTTTTTTTACAAATTAGAGAGGTCATTTTGAAGTTTTTAAAATTGTTCCTTATTTTCATAAAAGACTGAATTATTTTTATTTCCTCAACCTATATAGTATATATATATAAAGTAGAATTTGAAACATAAATTAAAAAATTGTATATAAAATAACTGACACTTAACTAAATACATAAACATTACTATAAGTAACTACAGAGTTAGCCAGTGGCGTAACTATACCCACTAACAAACGTCACGTAATTTAATTTTAATAAATCACTTAACTGGTTACTCATTAGTATTACTAATATTGTGTGCATTTTAGTTAAATATCTAATAAATCTTATTTTCAAAAGCAGAGGTATTAGATAATTTTAATGAAATAACAATTTTGTATTAACAAGATATATATTAATAAAATTCTTTTCTCCGAGCTTTCTGTTCCGCAAAAGTATCAATAACATCATCAAAGTTTAAAGATTGGGCCACAGAATTTTCAATAGACAGAATATCCAAGTTACGTAGCCTGTCTTGTCCCATAGAGTTTCTTAAATAGGTTTTTATTAATTTAAGTTTCGAAAATGATATTTCAGCACTAGCTGTAGTCACAGGAGTTAACAGCAATGCAGTACATACTTCAGGAAAGCTGCACGACATAAAATGATTCTTTATTATTAATAAATCAGCAAGTTCTCTAACACACGAAGAATTTTCTATTTCGTCTCTAAAGTTAGACCGAAAACAGAATTTCCCTGGAAAATGATTCAAATATGTCTTTTATATATATATATATATATATATATATATATATATATATATATATATATATATATATATATATATATATATATATATATATATATATATATATCAACAAATTCTGGAGCTTATTTTAATAGTGCAGTGTCATTTAAATTCTGCAAAGTGGCAGGTTGCAAAACACTGAAATTGGAAACAATTTCATTCATTGGAAGGAAACGGAATGTCAGTTGATTAATAATAATGTCCAATACTCGATAACATATGTTCACTTTGAGCAAACTTTCCGGGTTTTGGAGACGCTCATCTTCGCAAAGTTCGTCTTCCTCTGACGAGTTTTAGAAAATTCAGGGTTGATGGACCATTTGTCTGCTACACTATTTGCTTCCTTTTTAAAATTTTCAAATTGATGTCGATACCTTTCCAATTCTTCGAGACAAATTTTCAAACGTTTTAAGGCATTTGAAAAATCGGTGGCTCTAGACTGAAGTGCTTTAGAGGCTGCACCAATAGTTTGTAGAATTTTGCAATGGAAAACCAACAACATAATAAAATTGTAGTTCTCGATCTTCTTGAGTGAAATAGCTTCATTTCTTTCATCTGATTTGCAATTTAACAGAATTGTTTTCGTTGGGGCTTTTTGGGCTTGAACAATCCGAACTTTTAAAGCAAAAATATTATCATAATGTCCTGCCTATCTAGTACCGTTCAATGCTTTTAATGTTATCGAAGTTGAAGACTCCCTTGTTTTATCAGATGTAAAACTTGATAAGATGTTCCATCTTTTGATACTATGCCCAAAAAAGTTATACATTTGTTGAACTGTTCCAAAAAAATGTTGTATATCAATTCTTGTCTTACTGCATTATTAAGTACCAGATTTAAGTTATGAGCACCACAGTGAACATATACCGCATTTGGCTTAATATCTTTTATGAGTTTTTGAACTCCACCGTAAGTGCCTTTCAGTGTGTTAGAACCATCATATCCTTGTCCTCGATACTTATTTAGAGGAATATGATAGAGTAAAATGGTGCGGCTTTTATTTTATTTATGAGTGCATTTTCTATTTTTAGAACCATAACAGAAATGAGCTCATTTTTTAATTTTTGACTTAAGTATTTTATCTGGCCCTTTGGTTTACTTAACAATTCTAGTAAAATTGGATCGTACAACAATACTTAAAGTGTTTCCTCGAGAACTTGTATTATTGCTATCTGCCTTTTCTCTGTGCCCTGGGAAACCTAACTTACACGTTGAAAGTGTCAGATTAACATCACGAAGTCTAGAGAGTACTTGGAGCCAAAAAGAATTTTCGTTTTTGATCATGGACTCTTGCTGTTCATCTAGTGTTTCATCTAGCCGCCATTGTTGATACGTAAGACAAAAATCCAGGTTAATTTTCAATGTCTCTTGTCTTTTTATGGCGTCTACAATATGTTTTTAGTCGTCATAGCCTTCCATCCAAACATTTTGTATTTTTTTAGATGCCCGATTGGTGAATAACCAACATGATTCACAATACGCCTTCTGAAGTATTAAGTAACCCTTAGGTTTACAATGCCCGTTTTCGATAACGAACCGTTTCACTTGAACAGTTAGTTCTGTAAAATTACCCTTATCAGTATAATATATGGTAGTAATAATATATGGTGAAGCTGCAATATTGTTCACACTAAAATATGATTCACTTTGATTTTTGTTTGTACCTTGTTGTGGTTGTTCTGGATCTGGATATACACTGGTGTCGGGTGCTGCATCGGCTATACTGTTACTTTTTGTTACGTCCAATTCTTCACTTTTAGAGGACTGTTCACTCGCTTTTTCATCAATAAAGTCATCATTCTTAAACTACTAAATAATTTTAGATAACTTTTTATTTTTTTCTTCAGACTCCTTCTTTCTCTTTCGTTCTTCGCTCCCACTTAGATATTTTCTAGAACTAGACATGTTCAATTGTTGATATCTAACTTTCAAAATTAACTTAACTTTGCCTCTATTACTCTATTTTCAGATTCGATAAAACAAAAACTACGAAAAATCAAAGATACAAATGACCAATTGTCATAAAAATCAAACAAAGAATGTGTAGTAGAGCCCTCCGTACTTAAAAAAATGGAAATCCCGGATTATCCTAACATCGTGCGTCGCTAGCCCGCCAGCGCCACGAAAAAGGTACTTGCTTGATTAACAAAATGCGGGAATTCCCCGAGGATTACTAGCTCGCCCGCGCCATCAAAGTACTGCGACTAAAAATGAAACAACCGATGGATGCGTTCTAACTTGATCGACATCATATTCTTATGAACACGTTTAAATCTTAATAATTTATTCGAATTTGTATATGGTCTTTAGTTGTGTCTAACTTTAGTTGATTTTAAGTATGTACTTATGTAAAATTTATAATTTAAACTAAATTTTGTTAAAACTGGGGGTCGGGGGCCCATGGCATTTTGCCAGCCCTGCCACCCTATAGTTACGCCACTGCAGTTAACAAAAAGGATATAAGAAATGGGTATACTTGTTAGTTGATATTCATATCACTATATTTCACAATTGATTTTCACAAAAAAAGAATATCACATTATAATTTCTTAAACGCAAATTTTGACGTAGAGTTTGTGGTATCAGCTTGTTGATATTTTTAATATAGGTTATACAGTTTTCTGTACTTCCTTTCTATTACAAAAGGGTTAGAGGAAATACTCAAAAATAATGACTTGGGAATTGTTTATAAAGTTAATAATTTAAAGAGCCATTTGGGTCCTGGATCAAAGGGTACTGTTACATCCTTCTCTATGAGGGTTAAGTTTATGCACTTGTAGAGCATATTACATTTCAATGTATTACCTATATGGTCACAGGCAACTTGTAGAGTGTTTTGGTAGTAGCAGACGCTCTGGAATTATATTTCTAGAAGGAACCAGAAATGACAGGTCTAGATTCTGTATTGACGCCATCTAGGTGCTGAACCAAGTAGTACATTGTCCTAGTATTAGGGAGGAAAATGGGCCAGGGCGGACAATTTTTGGTTGGTTGTACACAATCTATTTATAACATTTTGTGTTAATTGGAGCTGTTGTGACAACATACTGCCTGGTTTCGCACCGATATGGTGACCCTGTCGTACATCTTACAATGTTCTAGGAGGCTGGCTGCCTTAGCCGTATTACTTTATATATGTATTCTCGCGGTAATTAATATAGCGCACTGACGAGCTCTAATTCGAGCGAAACCGGTCTGCGTCTCTAATTATGATGAGAATATATCTAGCCTTACATACATTGTCCCGGTATTAGCGAAGAAAATGGGCCAGGGCTGACAATTTACAAAAATTGTTGGTTAGTTGTACACAGTTTCTATTTTAATAACATTTTGTGTTAATTGGAGCTGCCGTGATAACATACTACCTAGTTCTGCACCGAGATGGCGACCCTGTCGTACATCTTACAATGTTCTGTGAAGCTGGCTGCCTTAGCCGTATTACTTTATAGATGTATTATCGCTGTAATTCGTATAGCATACTGATGAGCTCTAATTAGAGCGAAACCAGTCTGCATTTCTAATTATGGTGAGAATATATCTAACCTCACATACATTGTCATGGTATTGGGGAAGAAAATGGGCCAGATCTCACAATTCACAAAAATTGTTGGTTGATTGTACACAGTCTCTATTTATAAAATTATGTATTAATTGGAGCTGTCGTGGCAACATACTACCTGGCTCCACACCGAGATGGCGACCCTGTCGTATATTTCACAATGTTCTAGGAGGCTGTGTGCCTTAGCCGTATTACTTTATAGGTGTGTTCTCGCTGTAATTGGTATAGCATACTGATGAGCTCTGATTAGAGCGAAACCGGTCTGCGTTTCTAATTATAGTGAAAATATATCTATAGTCTTGCATACATTGTCCCGATATTAGCGAAGAAAATGGGCCAGTGCTGACAATTTACAAAAATGTTGGTTGGTTGTACACAGTATCTATTTATATAAGATTTGTGTTAATTGGAGCTGTCGTGACAACATATTAGCTGGTTCCGCACCGAGATGGCGACCCTGTCGTACATCTCACAATGTTCTAAGAGGCTGGCTGCCTTAGCCGTATTACTTTATAGGTGTGTTCTCGCTGTAATTTGTATAGCGCAATCACGGGATCTAGTTAGAGCCAAACCGGTCAGCGTTTCTAATTTTGGTGAGTACACATATAGCCTTACATACATTGTCCCAGTATTAGCGAAGAAAATGGACCAGGGCTGACAATTTACAAAAAAGCCTGGACGCAGCAAGTGCGTTATGGTAGTGAATTTTCATAGAAATGATCTGGCACAAAATATTTTATTATAACTTTTTTTTCTTGTAACATAGAAATCTAAATTTTGGTGTATAGTTTACTTTTTATATCGTTAACCTACCTACCAAATTTGGTTATCATAGATTTCTTATTTTTTAAGATATAATTTTTTTTCAAATTAAAACTCAAAATTTTACCGGAAAACCTCGTCCGATTTTTTTGATTAACGAACTTGTCAAAGTCATTTACAAAAGGAAGGTACATGCCAAATTTTATCAAAATCGGCCTATTATTCTTTGAGATAAAAATTTTTTTCGAATGAAAACTCAAAATTTTCCCGGAAAACCTTGTCCAATTTTCTTGACTAACAAACTTGTCAAAGCCATTTACAAAATAAAGGTACATGCCAAATTTTATTAAAATCGGCTTATTACTTTTTAAGATAAGAATTTTTTTCGAATGAAAACTCAAAATTTTCCCGGAAAACCTCGTCCGATTTTCCTGGCTAACGAACTTATCCAAGCCATTTACAAAAGAAAGGTACATGCCAAATTTTATCAAAATCGGTCCATTATTTTTTGAGTTATCGGTGTGATACATATATATATATATATATATATATATATATATATATATATATATATATATATATATATATATATATATATATATATATATATATATATATATATATATATAATATATATATATATATATATATATATATATATATATATATATATATATATATATATATATATATATATATATATATATATAAACATATAAAAATTGAAACTGACCCTGGATATGGGTTCTAGGGGTCCTAGATCGCGCTCATTTGAAGAAATTTTTTCAAAATTCAAAAGTCGAGATCTCCTCATTAGTGAATTTTTTCTAAGAAAATTCACTAAAATTGGTTTGTTGTACACAGCCTCTATTTATAACATTCTGTGTTAATTGGAGCTGCCGTGACAACATATTACCCGGCTCCGCACCAAGATGGCGACCCTGTCGTACGTGTCACACTGTTGAGGATATTTGCTAAATTACGGTTGCAATTTACTGTTATTTGTTGGCCATTTTCTGAAATTCATATTCGTCGTCGCTAATATATCACCAGCTTCCCTGTGTAACTTCTTTACAGTTTTATAGTATTAAATTTTACAATGAAAACGTTTTTTTAATTGTTTTTTACAACGTTACAATGTTTTCTTAAAACCGCTGCTTGTTAAAACGGATGTACTCCAAATGTAACATGGTTCATTTTACATAACAAACTATGTAAGCACACTTAAGAAGCCCAATCACCACAACACATATTTTAAAGAGATCACGATAATTTCGCTAACACCGTTAGCTTCATCAGTGGATGAAAAAAATTATAAACTAATTTTCTGCTACAACCTATATTTATATACATTCTTGTAGACGAACGAAACCGATGGTAAGATTTTAGTCGAAGCGCATCTTTCTACTAAAATTTTACCTTCGGTGTCGTTCGTCTACCTAAGAATGTATATAAATATAGGTTGTAGCAGAAACTTAGTTTAGTATTTTTTTCATCCTCTGATGAAGCTAACGTTCTTAGCGAAACGATCATTAGGTCCCTAAAGGATGTGTTGTGGTGATTGGGTTTCTCCAAGTGTGCTTATAAGTGCTCATCACAGGTTCCAACCTTCACTTAGTAGTAATAAGAAACTATGATTAGCCCTCTCCTTTTCAGCTAAAGCGATCTGTAAGAAAGCCTCTATTCGTTATCTGCTATAGGTAATTGCACTGTTTCCCCACTGCAAATAGTTCAATAACATCTGAATTAGGTCAAAAATCGTATTTTCACCAGGGTTTAATAAATGGTGCAATGACCCGTGACCCTCGTAAGCCGAACAGCGGCACTACCATCAAATACCACAGGTTCTTGTTTTTTTTTGTTCTTTCCATAAACGGCTGGAAGATAAAAAATTTCTGGAAGGTCGTTTTTTAATATTGTTTACCTTTTTTCCATAATTGTTTTTTTTTATATTCAGGAATGACTTCATCATATTTAAGGAGTTTCTCAGTTGCTTGTAATAATTTCTTTGTTAATGTCTGAACTCTATAGTGTTATTAGTATAGTTAGAGAGACATATTCTTAAATTATTGTCCAATGTTTAAACTGCATCATATCTCTCAGAGTTAAATACAATATTGATTTTTATAAACTGGTTTTCTTTGTTCACAAAAATGACCTGCTTCTGTTTGTTTCGTACTTAAAAGTCCCAGTTCCCAGAAATTACTCTACTTCTGGTGTTGTAACACTGTTGCCAGATTTACGTGACATGTAAAGTCCAACAAACCACTGTATGAACGGCCGTTAAGGAATCAAAATACGTAAATTATCTCCCGATACAATTCGCCAGTAATTATATGATCAAAGATTGATTCCTGATATAGGCTGTATTCCACAGACTCATACACTTGTAATTGAGCTCTTTACAGGCAGTTCTTGATCCGAGGGCACACGCACATTATCGCGACATTTTTCTGCTATTTCCAGAGCGTGAATTTCTATCATCTCATTGCTGTATTGACTAAATTGACCTAATTTAATTAAAAATGTATTACACATTTTGGACAGAGAACATTTAGAAGATCCAAAAGTAACAATTGATATCATGTGTCCCGATTACATCAAGATTTAGCTTTTTAACGGACTTCAAAATATTTTTTATGTATACGTTCACTGATATTTTTGTTAATTGCGGACCAATTTAAACAAATCTGTTTTTGTTTGAAAGGGTATACCTACGCCTGAGGTGATCCCATTTTCACCAAATCAGGATCTGTGATGGAATCTAAGGGAAATCGAGGAAAATCCTTAAAAATCATTTTTTTATGTATGTTTACCAATATCTTCGTCAATTGTGGACCAATTAAAAAAACGTTTGAAAAGGTATACTGCTGAGGTGGTCTCGTTTTCACTAAGTCAGGATCTGACGATAGGATCTAGGGGAAATCGAGGGAAATCCTCAAAAATTATTTTTTGATGTATGTTCACCAATATTTTTGTCAATTGTGGACGAATTTAAAATAATTTTTTGTTTGTTTGAAGGCAATCTCATGATGGGAAATCGAGGAAAATCCTCAAAAAACAATTATGTATGTTCACCAATATTTTTGTCAATTGTTGACCAATTTAAAGAAATTTTTGTTTGTTTTAATGGGTATACTTCTAAGGTGGTCCCAATTGCACCAAGTCAGGATCTGATGATGAGATCTCAGGAAAATCGAGGAAAGTCCCCAAAAGATATATTTTATGTATGACCACCGATTATATTATAGCAGTTTTATAATACAGTACTCACTACGTACGTAAATACGTAAATACGAGAACAGAAAAATAAACAAACTAAAAAAAACTGCCTTCTAAATTGGCACTAGAAAGCGTATAACAGCTAGATTAGAGGTTTAATTCAAAAGGTAAAAAAATAGTTTAAATGAAATATAATTATATGCGCTACCTACTTATCTGTTTGAAGTCGGTGGCAAGCCCGAAATACAATAATACTTAAAGCTATAAACAGCTTAATTAATAACGGATTATAATTATAACGAAATTGCTAAATGTGTTGTTAATGATCAAACACTAACTCACGCTCATGCACTCGGTCGCGTGCGTGGAGAACCTTGCAATGTGGCGGGAGTAGACCTACCCTATCTACCTACTGCCTAATTGGCTCGGCACCGACTTCAAATAGATAAGTAGGTAGCGCATCTAATGTTTCATTTAAATTAATCTTCATCTTTTGAATTAAACTTGTAATCCAGTTATTTTTCGCTTTCTAGTGCCTATTTTGATGTCGGACTATTATTATTTGTTCAGTTTGTCCATTAGATATATTTATTAGAGTAACACTTCCACCATCCATAACTAGTCTGATAAGCCACGGTCGCTCTCAGATGTGAAGAAAGTACAGGCGGCCTGTAAGAAAACCAGCCGTACAGGACACCCACAGGCTGTCCAGTCATGCAAACTGCTTTGACAACTGGTTGTTTTTCCTAAGCTAGTTATCTATATCCTGGGTCACACATGAAAATACCGTGTCTTTCCTTGCAGATCTGGCATTTAACATTTTTTATTCGACAGTCTTTAGCGTTATGATTGCTTTTTGTACATCTGAAGCATCTTTAGAGTAAAATTTGATCAGAAAAAATTAATGAATATGTATAGAAAAGACCGATATATCAAAACACAATCTTATCAAGCAAATGAGTTCAGTAATTTAATATTTTGTTTTCAATTATTTTTTTATTTTTTAAATATTTTTCTGTAAATACGTGGTGAAAATTTAGATTTATTTTTTATTTTTATATATAAGTTTGTAACACTTTGAATAAATGGTGTATACTAGAAAAAAGGTGTCAAATGAAACTTCAAAGTGAGAGATTTAATTACGTTCTTATTTCTGAGAGCTTGTGACATGAATATATGGGTATTTTCCGCTTATATTTTTCCTTATTTCCACGGGCTCAGTGTTCCGAGAAAAGTTAAAAAAACAACTTTTATATTTTCTTTTTTCCTTTTTTTTTTTCAATGTCAATTACATATTAGGTCAGTTTTCGGATATTTTCTTTTGTTTCCGTAAAACTAATTCTGTACATTTTTTGTGTGTGAAATATTGGTAATAAATAGTAAGTGTTTTATAAATTATTGAGAAAAATAAATAAATTTGTGAACAAAATTCTTTAGCAAATTGTATTTGAGCAAGTCGAATGTCTCGGGTTGCGGTGCTATCGGGGCGGCAAGGCCGCGGACGAGCCCTGAGGGAACAAAAAAAAAAAAAAAAGTCGAATGTCTGCACGTTCCACCCTTCGGAGGGGGAGTAAAGCCGTCGGTCCCGTGTCCATGCGATGTTGGACACGGTAAAGATCCCTACCCTTCTTACAGAAAGGCGGGGGTTCGGCAAAATTTCCAGGATAGTGGGGTGAAACTGCTCCCTGGCGTCGTTGGCCATAGTCGCGGAAATAGCCCGACGTCAAAGAAATAAAACACACACACACACACTTTAGCAAATTTTGCAAAAAATATAATTTGCGTGTAACAGACCTACTAAAGACAATTTTTCTAAAAAAAAGCGAATTTTTGTGAAAGAGGTTATATGCGAATTTTCAGGTGAATGTTTTTTTTTGCAAACAAGCTTTTTGTGGATATTTATATCTTGGCAGGTATGTAAATAACTTAAAAAGGTCCGTTTTTCAGGAAAATCGGACCTGTTTTTCCATAACATTTAAAGATTTTCTTTACTACCACACTCCTTGCAAAATAACCACACTTTATATTGGACACCGTTCTGCCAAATCCATATGAATCATATGTGTGTTTTACCGAATGCTTTTAACTATAAAGTTTGTTCAACAGGGAAAAATGCTATACTTAAATAAGAAAAACGGCTATATAATAAATATAAGAAATTCTTTGCCCCAACAAAAACAATTTGTCAAAGTAAAAATAAAATGTCAAGTGTACCTGGAAACGTCAATGTTAAACACGTGGTATATAGGCTTCCTCGATTAAGAATACTACATTATTTGATTTTTTTCACTCTGAAACATTGCTTTAATCTTAAAGTGTGGAGGGGGAAGAAATTAGGGGTAGCTGGACCCAAAGGGAACGGTAAACATATAAGGCACTTTGAGCCCGGATCAAAACTGACCGCTGTGGACTCAAACTGAACGGTACACCTATATATATATATATATATATATATATATATATATATATATATATATATATATATATATATATATATATATATATATATATAATATATATATATATATATATATATATATATATATAAATATAAATATATATATACAGTGTGGAACAGCCAAATGGAATAAATTCGATAACGGATAAATGAGGACGTGTTGGGAAAAACGCTTGGACACGTCGATTTGAATTTTTAACTGCGCATCTTTTTAAAGAAAAAAAAATTATATAGGGTGCGTCATGTGACAGTGGCCAATACCAACTTTCTTATTTTAAATACAAGCCCCTGTATATTATTAATTTTTTGGATTCTTCAGAAAATTCTAGACATAATTCATGTACAATGTCCTATACCTATCTTCAACTGTTTCGGAAATATTAAGTATTTTCAGATTTATTACAAAAATTAACATTAAAAATAGAAAATTATTTTATTTCACAAATTCTAATAAGAAATACTGATTATTTCTTAATAATTTAAAAAAACAAAAAAAAATTAATGTCAATGTAGTAAATGTTCAAAATGCTCGCCACGAACAC